>CM053027.1:125868657-126024223 GCA_028564925.1 Lithobates sylvaticus
ATGCGTTTAAAACCAGAATCATACCTTGCATGAGCAATAACCTGGCGCAACATCAGTTAATAGACAGGCCTGTGGTTGCTGACAAAGATAGGGTCAGATTTACATCTCAGACGCCTATAGGCAGAGAATTCTAACGTTTCAGTAAAAAACACACTGAAGTGAATTTTAGGGCAAACAAACTACCCACATTTTGGTAAAATGTAAAAGTTGCACCGAGTAAATAGATACCCAACATCTCAAACCTTAAATTTGTGTACACCCGTATAATGGAGACATACTTCAGTACCGTATATTTTCTATAGGCAACAATTTAAAAGCCCCCTATAGGTCATCAGTTTAGTGTTACAGAGGAGGTCTTGTGCTAGAATTATTGCTCTTACTCTGGCATGCATGGCGATATGTAACATGTGTATTGCAATCAATGTTTTCACATTTGGGTGCCCCTGACGTATGCAATTACGTTCCTACGTGTGTATATGTCGGGCTGGGGGGGGCTTAAAAATATTTTTGGGGGAGGGGAATCTTATGTGCTTGGGTAGAACTTTATTTTTTGCAAATATATATATATATATATATATTTATATATATATATATTTATATATTTATTTAATTTTTATTTTTTTGCTTAACTTTTTTTTTTCTCATTACATAGGGGACACAAAGTAACAGGTAACAGGTTCTCTTTAATGAGACCCTGCATGTCTCCTCTGGGCTCCACTGAATACAATGCAATGCACATCACATCACAGGGAAAATGTCAAAGGACAGAGTAGATCACATTGGCTTTGAGCTTTCAAACAGATCTGCGTGAAAAACTGACAGACAAACCAGATCGGAAGAGCAGTAATGCCCCGTACACACGGTCAGAATTTCCGACGGAAAATGTCCTATCGGACCATGTTGTCCTAAAATCCGACCGTGTGTGGGCTCCATCGGACTTTTTCCGTCGAAAATTCAGACGGAAAAAATTTGAGATCCTGCTCTCAAATTTTCCGACAACAAAGTCCGATCTGACTTTTTCCGATCGTGTGTAGCGAATTCTGACGGACAAAGTGCCACGCATGCTCAGATCACATTACAAGACCAAAGCTATTGGCTACTAGCCTCTACGTAGTTCCGTTGTACGCAACGAACGTCACCACATTCAGAATGATCGGATTTTCCGACAACTTTGTCCGACCGTGTGTATGCAACACCAGTGTCGGACAAAATCCGTCGGAAAAAATCTGACGGATTTTGTGGTCGGAATTTCCGATCGTGTGTACGGGGCATAAGAGCTGTGAAAATGTAGAATAGACTCCCTCAAGAGGTGGTCCTGGCTAGCTCAGTAGATTGTTTTAAAAAAGGGCTGGATTATTTACTAGATACACATAATATAACTGGATACTAATATTTATAGGTTAAGTTGATCCAGGAATTATCCGTTTGTTTTTGGGGGATCAGGAAGGATTTATTTCCCTTGCTGGAGCAAATTGGGTCACGCTTTATTGTTGTTTTTCTTTGCCTTCCTCTGGATGAACTGTGGGTTTATAGGATTGTATATTTTTTTCCCCCTCTGTTTGTTGAACTGGATGTGTCTTTTTTCAACCAGACTAACTACTAAAACTAAAGATTGCAAAATCTTGTGCAGCTCTGCATAGAAACCAATCAGCATCTAGGTTTTATTGCCAAAGCCTAATTGAACAAGCTGAAGTTAGAAGCTGATTGGCTACCATGCACAGCTACACCAGATTTTGCATTCTCGAGTTTTAGTAAGTCAACCCCTACGTAACTATGGAAGCTCCATGTAAGTCTAGGGACAGGCGGATGTAAACAGATGACGTCAGCATAATGAAACGGTGATCTGCTGGAAACGCCCAGACGCGGTGAGCAACCTGAGTGATGAGGAGCACAAACAGGAGTGGAGTTGGCTCTGTATGATAAAAACATTACATAACCCGAGTGCAGGGCAGAATGCACAATTAAAGTGTTTGTTACCCCAACACTTCATATTCCCTATATGTGCCTGCTGTACCATGTACTTGTATGAGGAAATATCTTGTTATCTTTGTATTGCTTCCCTTTATGTGAAATCCCTGGTGTTCCTGCTAGTCCCCTTGCTTTCCTATTAATATCTGACCACACTAAGCAGAAAAGCACATTGTGGTCAGTTCCCTAGCTGTGCTGGAAACTCAGTGTACTCTCCTCTAATGATTAGACTTGTCCTGACACGCCCCCACTGCACAGCCATTCACTGTGAAGCTCTGTGTCTTGCTGCTTCTCCTCCCCCAGCTCTTATGCAGCTGAGAACAGAGAGAATGTGATCACTTCTAAAAAGGGAAAAAAGGTATTTATACATTTTTTTTATATCTATATAAAATAAATTTGCCTTTCATTTCTATTTTAAACTGAATGAGTTGTATTACAAGGTGATAGTTTACAATTGCTTTAAATGTGAGCATAATAGCATATGGATTTGAGGATTGTATATACTAGTCGCTTAAATAAAAAATTATTTTAAACTATTGAAGGCTTTTTTTCTCTGATTTTATGATAACCGGAAAGGAGTTGTGAGAAAGAAGTGCTGTTACCTTGGATGATTAACCCCTTTGGGGAAGCGTTAATTGACCCACTCTAACAGGGGGTCAATTCTGTCTGGTGAGTTCTCATATGTGGTGGTGGCCCATCGAGGTGAAGTTGAGCACTGGAGCACTTTGTAAACAGCAGAGCACTTTATGGTTTAAGAATTTGGTTTGCACAATATGCATGGAGCACTTTTGAACATTACTAGCCATTGCACAAGCAAGAGGAAAATTGCAAGAGATACTAATTGAATATCGTAATCAGTGAATGGACTTATACACTAATGTTGCACTGCATGGGGCATTATAATTTAGATATTGTTATAAATTATTTATTTATTTTGCTCACATCTTTATTTATTTTTTGGATAGAGCGCTGTCCTTTCCTCTTTTCTGGACCTAAACATACCATCATAGGCGTGCGCACAGGGTGTGCCCGGGCACACCTTAATCCCCCCATGCGCATTAGTGTTATCATTCTGTGTAGCAACAGGAACATGGGAAAGATCTCCCTCTTACCAGCTCTGCCATATGAGAAGTGTTTATCCTTTTCTTTTTCACTGTGCCAGCAGGAAGATCAATGTGCTGGAGTCATATATATATAGATACATACACATGCATGTGTTTTTGAACTTAAGGGTGCACACCCTAATGCATTAGGCTGCGCACACCTATGCATACCATATTGGAGGTAGCCTGATGTACATAAGCAAGTCTGTTTTTATCCAGCCATTCATTCATCGAAACTTTCAAAAGGATCCTCTGTCAAAATGCAGTAAAAAACAATAGCAGGGGATCTGTTCATGGATGTCCCGTTAAATGGACCAGAACTGAGCAGAGTAAAAAGACCCTAATAGTAAATTGTTTAACTACTTGCCTACCAGGCACGAACACCTCCTTCCTGACCAGGCCATTTTTCAGCTTTCAGCGCTGTCGCATTTTGAATGACAATTGCGCGGTCATGCAACGCTGTACCCAAATACATTTTTTATCAGTTTTTCCCCACAGATAGAGCTTTATTTTGGTGGTATTTGATCTCCTCTGCGGTTTTTATTTCTTGCGCTATAAACAAAAGAAGAGTGACAAGTTTGAAAAAACATAATATTTTTTACTTTTTATTATAATAAATATCCAAATTTATTTATTTTTTTTTTTTTTAAATTTTCCTCAGTTTAGGCCGATACGTATTCTTCTACATATTTTTGGTAAAAAAAATCGCAATAAGCGTATATTGATTGGTTTGCGCAAAAGTTATAGCGTCTACAAATAGGGGATAGATTTATAGCATTTTTATTATTATTTTTTTTTTTACTAGTAATGGCGGCGATCTGTGATTTTTATCATGACTGCGACATTGCGGCGGACATATCGGACACTTTTGACACATTTTTGGGACCATTCACATTTATATAGCCATCCGTGCTATAAAAATGCATTGATTACTGTATAAATGTGACTGTTAGTGATTCTAACTGTGGGGGGAGGAGACTGACTGGGGGAGGGGACCGATCGGTGTCCCTATGTACAAGGGACACACCATCGGTCTCCTCTCCAGTGACAGGACGTGGATCTGTGTGTTTACATACGTGGATCTGTGTGTTTACATACACAGATCCACGTCCTGCTCTGTTACTGGGCAATCCCGGGTTGCCCGGCGGACATCGCGGCCGCCGGGTACGCGCATCGGGTCCCCAGCTACGCGGCGGGCATGCGCGCACGCCTCCCGCGGCGCGCGCGCCCCCTAGTGGCCAAAATGTAGACGCGTCCCGCCACAAGAGCCACACCGCTCCGCCGTCAATAGACAGTGGGCGGTCGGCTAGAGGTTAAAGAAGCAGAGAACATATTGGGTGCAGGATCTCTTAAGGAGTCTCCCCATCCTTTTACTGGACCTCCTTATAAAACATAAGTGAATGGGGGGACACTTGGCGCAAGTGCCTGGATATGTCCATGCCTGGCAACAACCTAATTTTGAATTCTCTTAGGTGTGACCTGAGTGTGTTCCATTCCTGTGCTTTGAATTCTGGTACTGATTTTGATTTGTCATCAAGATTATGATTGTTACAGCTCCACCTGTTACAACTGGCCTGGATTAGGGACAGCTGATTTACTTTATGTTTTGTTCTCTATACTTTGACCTTCACGTTGACTTGACTAGTCCTTGACTTTGTCTTCAGTTACCTCTCCGCTCTTGCGGCGAAAATGTGTACGTGACAAAAAAATCCTACTTAGTAAATATGGGTGTTCATTTACACAACAAGCACTGGAAGCTTTCAGGGGGAAAAAAAAGGTATTTAATGCTCTTCCAAATAGTAAAACAATATCTGTAAACCACAAATTATATAACGCTGGCCAAAGAAAGCAAAAGAGATTTGTGAAAGAAAAGAAAATGTCATTGATTGTTATTAGAGATGAGACAACCTCCAGGGTTCAATCTGCGAAAAGAGATCAGTCTAAACAAAAGAAGACAAGAAGAATGGCTGGATAAAAGCTATTTAGTCCCTCAGTCCAAAAAGTTAAATGGATGTAAATCTATGATGAATGGAAGTAAACACAGATGTAGAAAGCAAATTTAAAGTAATCCATCCATGTACAGCCAAGGAGGCATCAATGGGGGAGCTTGCTGTTTGTGGCTTGTTAAGGGGAATACGATTTGATTGTCCAATGCTATAGGGGTACCAGTTACAACAGGAACAGCTTATGGAGAAAATATTAGGTGAAGTCATTAGGCTCAGTTTATTAAGCAAAAACAATTGTTCCTTTCGTTCGTAACATTATTTTCAGCAGTAAGAGCCAATGATCATGTTAACTAAGTAATGTGGCACATAAATGTATTATGACAAATAACACATGTTTTATAGCTTAGTAAATGCAGCCGCTTTATATTGTAATGCCTTTTTTGTCTCTTGAAACACTGTAGTGAAATACAGTGAAATATTTTTTATTGGTCAGTGGTCTGTACTGCTGTATTGACTATATGCATTGCCCAGTTCCAGTTGGGGAATTCCATTCAAAATTGTTCCCCTGGCAGCCTCGTTTAATAAAAAAAAGCAGCTCTGGTTGCTATATTTTCCCCATCTTCAGAGTTGTCCCCTTCGTACTCACAACTCTGACTCACCACTCCTCTTCTGGGTTGACTGATGCCCACTTTTTTGTGATCCCAGGGTGTCAAGGCTCTGACACCTACTCTGGACTCACAGGAGAATGTTGCAGAGAGTGGAGTCCTGCTATTGCATGGAGCCACTCTGGGCAGAATTTACTTAGGGTCCACCTGCTGCTGCTGACACTATGTCTGAGGAAAATGAGAACAAAGAGGACTCATGATGTCATCAAAATGTTTTATGGCATCAGTGGTGGGAGAGTTGAAACAGGGTTGAAAAAAATAGCAGAGGGCGCCATCTGAGTTTAGTAAGTAAGGTACATTTATTAATAAAAACAGCAAATTGGCAACTCACATATAGCCAGTAAAGGTTTATTTATAATCAAAGTCAGGCTTGGGTGGTGTAGAGCTCAGTACAGTAGTGAGCCAAATTCCAGTCCAGGATAAAGTGTTTAGAGCAGAAAGTATACAGTAAGTATACCTAAAAGGCTAAGAGAACCCCCTCTGGTGCCCTCTGGTGTTCTCTTACCCTTATAGTTATACCTAGCTAACAGCCCTGAACACTTTATGCTGGACTTGAGTCTGGCTCAGTACTATGCTGAGATCTACACCACACAAGTCTGAATTTGATTATAAGTGAACCATCACTGGCTATATGTGAGTTGCCAATTTGCTGTTTTGTTAATAAATTTACCTTACTCACTACACTCAGATTACGCCCTCTGTTTTTTTTTTGTTCTCCTAAAGATCCTTCAGTCTAATAGAGGTGCTGCACAGAGTGTTTGGAGAACAAGCAAGAATTTACCCTGGAGTTTCCATTTGAGGACTTTATACTTTTCCTGGTGAACTCTAAACACAAACGCTTTGTACATATGGGCATCAAACAACTCTAAACTACTGCACCATAACCACTATCTACTACTTGAAACGGGGGGTGACAAGTTTGTAGACAAAATCCAATTTTTTTTTTTTATTTATTTGTCATCGTGTAAATGAACCGACCTAAAATGTAGCCAGGTAGAGCTACACTAAACTTATAATCGAACTTTCTTACTTTGCTCCCATTTTTAATGCTGTTAGCAATATATTTCCCACATGCCAAATCCTGTTTAATGATGATGTGGTAGACAAGGTACTACACATGGGTCAAAAGTAGAGAGAGGCTTGGCAAGGACAGGCAATTTAGAGTGCCTTCATTTCATTTATGATATCAGCCTAAATACTAATTTACAATGCAAACTGCATATTGATATTAGCAGAAATGGCAATGGGTTTGCTTTAAACAAGCTCAGTAGTATTTGTCTAAAGATGATACATCCTTTAAACAAATGGATACATTTCTAAAGTAATTTGATGTTTACTGTCCATGGAGATTTTTACCATGGTTCAATCACCCCAGCTGGATGCATAATGAAATTTAAATAACCAGCCCTTTACTGATCACCGCTTGATAGTACACAGCTAGGAGGGGTTTTTTTTCACTCCTTAGTTGCACAATTTCCCAAAGATGTCTTTCTTCAACTCTAGCTTGGGAAACTTGTCTATCAATTACATAAAATCCCTTGTAAAAAACGCTTTGTACCACCCATATCTTCAAAAATACAGAAACTTTTGACACTTTAAGGTCTCACCCAGAGATACGACATCTATCGGAGCTCAGTATTGTTAGTTCCTATGTTCTGGCAGGAAATGATAACACTTGTAGTAGCTGGAAAGGTGACATCACCCTAGAGACTTTTCTAAAACTTTTCATAAAACTGAAAGTCTCCCCATGTACATAAAAGTATTTAAATGTACGACTGTTAGCACCCCATGGTAGGATATCCTAGCCTTTCAAGTGTACACGAAACATAACGTGTAGGTGCAAAAATTATTAAATAAAATGTGTGTTGATTTTAGCCCTAACATGTACAGTATCTCAAAAGTGAGTACACCCCTCAATTTTTTTTTATATTTTATTATATCTTTTCATGTGACAACACTGAAGAAATTACACTTTGCTACAATGTAAAGTAGTGAGTGTACAGCTTGTATAACAGTGTAAATTTGCTCTCCCCTCAAAATAACTCAACACACAGCCACCACTGGCAACAAAAGTGAGTACACCCCTGTAAAGTAAATTTGTAAGTTCTGTATATAATTGTATTCTATTTTATATGTATTCCACACTGCCCTCACTGTGCACACGGCACAAATAATGTTTTTTTGTTACATGTTTGCATTCTTTCGAGTCGTGATTAGAATTAAATTATCTATGTTACGCCCCTTGTTACCATAAAAGTACAATTGTAATATTAATGTAATACCTACGTAATCATGTGTATAAAAACCTTCAATTGCGTCATAATAAAGCAGAACAGTTATTTGGAAAGATGCGGAGTGTTTCTTTTGTGTCTGTTCCCTACTGCAGTAGTTATTAATAATTTGGAATCACTAATCAATATGAGGATAGGAGTTGCCTATCTATAAATTTCCATGTCAGATGGCAAGTTTTGCCTAGGAGGGGATTTACAGGTGACCCTGAGAATCTGAAACGAGGAGCTTGAGACGATCCGGAAATTTCTGATTATCAGCCGGCTGAGGTAAGCCTTTTGCTTACATTTGAGTTATCAGACTTCCTTGATCAGTAAGGCATTTTCGAGACAAAGGGTACCTATTTTACTCCCCTTAATCGAACTGTATTGATTGGTGGTTATATGTTATGTTGTCCCTGTCTACTGTCCATCGGAGTGTTATAAATAAGAAAGGGAAGAATAGTGCTGTTCACAGGTATATGTAGTACATCTGCTAGATAAAGTCGTTTAGAGGAAAGGGGGTATAGGCACACATAGAGAAGACTGGCCAGTCATTATGGGCATTAAATTAAGTAAGGGAATGAAGGGTAAGAGTCCCTCAAAAAATGCCCAGCGCAAAAGGAGCGCTATAAAATATATGAACCTAAGGTGCGGTTCCGCCTATACTGAGCCCCTAGATAAATGGTTAGAGTGGATAGGGATCCACAATGGGTAACTGGGTTACCAAAGTCCACAGGAACTAAGAATCATGCAGAGTAAACAGCTAGAGAAACAGCTATCTATGGGAGCAGTATGGATCAAGGGTGATAATTAACACTAGACAGAAAGGGACATTTTCATGTTAAGTTGTGGGATGAATTTGGGGTCCAGCACGGCAACTAGTAAAGTCAAAACAAAATACTTTATATGTTGTCAGAGAGGGAAGATGGGATGAGCACTATGGCTGCCCGTCTGATCATAGAATCATAGAAGCCAGAGTATGTGAAGTATGGGATTACAATACATGGGATGCAAAAGATATCAGAACAAAATAAGGAAATCAGAATTTAAGCAGGGAAATATTAAAAGTTAAAAGAAAGTGAGAGAATGATATGCATGTGTTGTGTACAAATGGGAAAAAGGTAAGCGCTTTTAGAGAGATATTTGTGTATGTGTGTGAATGCTGGAACCTTTAGTTCTATCTCTTGTGTGTGTCATGTATGCAGATGTGATCCCCTCCTTTGCGCTCTCATGAAAGAATGTAGCTGGGATGAGAGGTCAGTGATAAGCTGGAAGGACACCGTGCCAATTTCAGTTTTTTTAGACAAAACATTAATAACAAAATATGCCAGGTTAATTAATTTGATCATAAACAATGTGATCACAATTATTTTGAATCTGTTTTCCAAACATGGTAAAATGAAGGTTGCATTTAACCGTGTATTACAAAAATTGAATATTCTTTGCTAGTGGAAACATTGCATTTAAAAAAGGGAAATCAAGTAAAATGTCCTAATTTAAGGAAATATATATCTGTGGATATATATTAGAATTAGGATGTGATATTGAGATTATCACTTGAGTATTAATTTCTGATATGAGTTTATGTACTGCACACTGCACTCACTGTGCACACGGCACTAATAATGTTTTCGTTACATGTTTGCATTCTTTCGAGTCCTGATTAGAATTAGTCTATCTATGGCACGGACAGGCAGAAGGGCGTATATATAAGTCCCTCCTTAATGCCGTCCGTGCCATCGGGAGCATTGCATCACAGGTCACTTGAAAAAGTCACGTGACCTGTGATGCAACGCGTCGGGAGGAGGAGCTTAGGTGACGCCGTGTGATACACGAGCTCAGCAAAGGAGGAGAAGGGCTGACAGCCCAGGAGTGAAAGCCTGACACTTTTTATCTGCACTATATCCACCGGGTACACGTGAGTGCATACAACTTGAGGCATTTCATGGGGAGTCTATAGTTAGCAATATTGCGCAATGGTTTTTGTTTGTTTTTTCTCTTTTTCATGTTAAAACCGGCTTGAGCATCAGGAAGATTTCAAAGAATCACCTATAATTGTACCGGCAACATTAAGGGAAGTTTTTGTTTCTTTCTTCCTATATGTTTATAAATACCATTACCGAAGTGGCAACATTTTATATTTATATTTTCCAAAATAGCAGTCTTTTTTGCTTTTTGTTTCTCTAAACAGTGGGAGCTTAAACCAGCTGTCTTAATTGTTATATCAGTAATGCACCACTGCACTTTTAAAACACCAATCGCCTGGTGTATATGTTTATCTGGTTATCGTAACAAATAGGTTGCATACAATAGGATTGTATGGTGTATGGCACCAACCTTGTAATTAGAGTAATCGCCTGGTGTATCTGCATATTGTTGCAATTAGATTGTATTCAACACTAATTGTCTGGTGTATGGTACCAATCTTGTAATCAGAGCACCTGTTGCTACGCCAGAGTTCCTTCACTCTTTCTAACACAGGACACAATTCCCAATCATCTTGATTGCTATCACTGAATCGTCGTTCAACTTTTTTTCATTTTACCAACACATCAAATACTTTCACCTATTAACCACTTCCCGACCGCCCCATGTATATATACGTCAACAGAATGGCACGTACAGGCAGAATCACGTACCTGTACGTGACATTCTTCAGGCGGTTGGGGGGTCCGATCGGACCCCCCTCCGCCGGCGGGGACGGTCGGGATGGCTTCAGAAGCGATGCGGGACGAGGTAACGGCCAGCCGTTTCTGGCCACCCCCTCCCGATCGCTCTGGCCAATGAGATTCTTCCGCTTCCTTCCCCTTCCTGTGTAATTGTAAACACAGGCAAGGGGAAGTGATGTCACGCTCCTCGTGTCGGTCTTTCTGACCGGGACGCCGAGCGGAGAAGACATCAGGTTAGTGCACCAACACTACACTGACACCAGGCACACATAGGCACATATTTCACCCCCCTGTCACCCCCTGATCACCCCCCAGATCACCCCCTGCCCCCCCAGTCACAGTGTCACTGATTGCAGTGATCATTTATTTTACTGATCACTGCATTTAGTGTTAGTGTGACTGCAATAACTGTCAGGGCAGTTAGTTTTAGGCCCCTTTAGGTCCAAGGTAGCCCCCTACCCCCCCCCCCCCCAATAAAGGTTTAACCCCTTGATTGCCCCCTAGGTAACCCTTTCACCCCCTTTTGCCAGTGTCACTAAGCGATCATTTTTTTTGATCGCTCTATTAGTGTCACTGGTGCCGCTAGGTAGCCAGTTTTTTTTTTTAGGTAACCGCCAGGTTTATATAGGATTATAAATAGGTTTATAGGTCAGGTACCCCCATATTACAACCTAAATAAAGGTTTTAACCCCTTGATTGCCCCTAGAGTTAACTCTTTCACCAGTGATCACAGTATAAGTGTCACTGGTTAGCCAGTTAGTTATTTAGTTATTTAGGTCCCCCGTCAGGTTTTTATATAGTGTCAGGTACCCCCATATATTACCTAATAAAGGTTTTAACCCCCTGATTGCCCCTAGTTAACCCTTTCACCAGTGATCACCGTATAACTGTTACGGGTGACGCTGGTTAGTTAGCTTGTTTTTTTATACTGTCAGGGCACCCGCCATTTATTACCCAACTATCGGTTTAACCCCCTGATCGCCCGGCGGGTGATATCAATTAGGTGTTAGGGTCAAATAAGGTCTGCGTCGCCCCAGGTTAGTGCCAGTACCGCAAACACCCACGCGCAAAGCATACACCTCCCTTAGTGGTATAGTATCTGAACAGATCAATATCTGATCTGATCAGATCTATACTAGCGTCCCAGCAGTTTAGGGTTCCAAAAAACGCATTGTTAGCGGGATCAGCCCAGATACCTGCTAGCACCTGCGTTTTCCCCCCCCGCCCAGCCCAGCCCAGCCCACCCAAGTGCAGTATCGATCGATCACTGTCACTTCCAAAACACTAAGCACACATAACTGCAGCGTTCGCAGAGTCAGGCCTGATCCCTGCGATCGCTAACAGTTTTTTTGGTAGCGTTTTGATTCAGTTGCCAGCAGCCTAGGAGCTTTTTTTCCTGTGAATCTCACTAGTGTACTACTAAATTTAGAGCCCAAAATGGCAAATCGCAAGTACACTAGTGAACAGGCCTACTTGTTTCTGAGTATGTCAGATAGTGAAGAGGAGGTCACTCATCTGTCAGAATCAGGCTCAGAATACGATCCAGTAGACGACAGCGGCTCCATGACAGATAGCTCTGGCGACGAAGGTGTGGTCCCTGCTAAGGTCAGGCGTACCCGATCCCGATCTTCTGATGTTGTTGAGGTGCAGGAACCGCAGGTCTCTCGTATGGAGCAGAGAAGTACTAGCGCCGCTATTCCTTCTGGTGAACTGGCAAGCACCAGCGGCCTAGTACACCCTGGACGTAGTCAAACCAGCACTGCAGTAACACTTGGTGACGTGGCGAGTCCCATAAGTGCAGTTGAAGCTGGCGAGGTGGCAAGCACAAGTAGTGTCCCGCTGCCACCAAGAAGAAGACAAAGGCAGGTCCGTCGATCCCATAGTGTCCTTCCTGCAGAATTCGCCAATCCTGATTGGGTGCCCACCACTTCTGCAGGACCCGTACTTCCCCCATTCACTGGCCAACCCGGTATTCAGGTGGAAACAGCTGATTTTAAGCCATCCGATTTTTATTCGCTGTTTTTCACGGAAGATCTCTATAGATCTATTGTGGACCAAAGTAATATATACGCTGGTCAATACATCGCCGCTAATCCCCAAGTGCCTTCCCTTGCCAGAGATTGGAAACCAATTACGGTTTCCGAATTTAAGACCTTTCTGGGCCTTTCCCTCAACATGGGCATACACAAATTCCCGACGCTGAGGTCTTATTGGTCCACCTCACCGCACCACCAAATGCCCGTGTTCTCTTGCTCCATGTCCAGGGCACGATACGAGATGATTTTGCGGTTCATGCACTTCAGTGACAATGAACTTTGTCGTCCTCGTGGAGACCCTGAATTTGATCGGCTCTACAAAATTCGGCCCCTCATAAACCACTTCAACCAATGTTTTGCAGCCTTGTTTACGCCCAATCAAGTTGTCTGCGTTGACGAGTCCCTGATTAAGTTTTCTGGCCGCTTGTCTTTCAAACAGTTCCTTCCCAGCAAGTGTGCCAGATACGGGGTCAAGCTCTACAAGCTCTGTGACAGGGCAACAGGCTATACGTGGAGCTTTTCGGTTTATGAGGGAAAAGATAGTTACGTAGAGCCGGAGAACTGTCCAGATTACATAGGGAGCGCTGGCAAGATAGTGTGGAACTTGGCGTCACCCTTATTCGGAAAGGGGTACCACTTGTACGTGGACAATTATTACACGAGCGTGCCACTGTTTAGTCACTTGTTTGATCAGCAGATTGGAGCATGTGGCACCGTGCGACCTAATCGCCGGGGCTTTCCCCAGCGGCTTGTAGATTCCCGTCTTAGGCTGGGGGAGAGAGCCTGCTTGAAGTGTAATAACTTGCTCGCTGTGAAGTGGAGGGATAATAAGAATGTTTTCCTTCTTACCTCCCTTCATGCAGACACGACAGTCCAAATTCGTACGGCGGCTGGTGTTGTGACGAAACCCCTCTGTGTCCACGAATACAACCTTAATATGGGGGGGGTGGACCTCAACGACCAGTTGTTGGCGCCGTACCTAGTTGCCCGTAAGGCTAGACGCTGGTACAAAAAAGTGTCTATTTATTTATTCCAATTGGCTTTGCTGAATGCTCATGTGCTATACGGAGCTTCAGGCGGGACGTTACCCTTCCTTGAATTCCAGGGAGCGGTTGTCATGGAACTCCTGTATCCAGGCGATTCCACACCTCACCATCCCCTACCAAATGCAGTAAGCCGGCTGCATGAGAGGCATTACCCTTATGTCCTCCCGAGTACCCCTACCCAACGAGCCCCCCAAAAAAGATGTCGTGTCTGCAGCAAGCACGGATGTAGGCGTGACAGCCGTTATTATTGTCCACGCTGTCCTGACAATCCTGGTCTCTGCGTTGGTGAATGTTTTGAACGCTACCACGAACTAGTGAGGTTTTAGCGTAGGGTACAGCATTTCACAGGCTAGGATACACTTTCACAGGGTCTCAAGAATGCCATCGCATTTTGAGACCCGACCGTTGCAGTTAAAATTATAGTTGCAGGGTCTCAAGAATGCCATCGCATTTTGAGACCCGACCGTTACAGTTAAAATTATAGTTATAGTTAAAAAAAAAAAAAAGTGTAAAAAAAAAAAAAAAAAGTAAAAAAAAAAAAAAACCCCAAAAAAAATATAAAAAAAAAACCAAAAATAGTTGTCGTTTTATTGTTACTCTCTCTCTCTCTCTCTCTCTCTCTCTATTGTTGCTCTTTTTTACTCTATTCTGCAATGTTTTATTATGTTTTATCATGCTTGCTTTTCAGGTATGTTTTATTGTTAACCATTTTTTTGTTTTCAGGTGCGCCATTCAGTTGCAGCGCGGATTCAACTCCAACACTGTAGGAGGTGATTTCACCACCACAGTTAAAAAAAAGAGCATATATGCCGAAGCATGGGGGCAGCAGAGGGCGGAGGAGCGATTTTGCTCCTAATGCCACGTACATACGGTCGAAAAAAGTCCGACCATGTGTACGTGGCATAACTTTTTTGCGGGAGGATGCCCCCATGCTTCGGCATATATATATTTTAGGCACCGGTTGCGTTAACAAAATGTTTTATTTTTTACTATGTTTTTTTTTTTTTGGTATTTGCTTTGCAGGTATGGTATGGTAAGGTCTTACTGTTATACTCTAATGTTACTTTGTTTTAATGTTAACCATTATTTGCTTAGCAGGTACGCCATTCAGTTGCAGCGTGGATTTATTTATCTTGACAGCAACAGCGTTTGCTCCCACGATACATAAAGCCGCGACTCCAACGCTGTAGGAGGTGATTTCACCACCACAGTTAAGAAAAAGAGCATATATGCCGAAGCATGGGGGCAGCAGAGGGCGGAGGAGCGATTTTGCTCCTAATGCCACGTACATACGGTCGAAAAAAGTGCGACCATGTGTACGTGGCATAACTTTTTTGCGGGAGGATGCCCCCATGCTTCGGCATATATATATTTTAGGCACCGGTTGCGTTAACAAAATGTTTTATTTTTTACTATGTTTTTTTTTTGGTATTTGCTTTGCAGGTATGGTATGGTAGGGTCTTACTGTTATACTGTAATGTTACTTAGTTTTAATGTTAACCATTATTTGCTTAGCAGGTACGCCATTCAGTTGCAGCGTGGATTTATTTATCTTGACAGCAACAGCGTTTGCTCCCACGATACATAAAGCCGCGACTCCAACGCTGTAGGAGGTGATTTCACCACCACAGTTAAAAAAAAGAGCATATATGCCGAAGCATGGGGGCAGCAGAGGGCGGAGGAGCGATTTTGCTCCTAATGCCACGTACATACGGTCGAAAAAAGTGCGACCATGTGTACGTGGCATAACTTTTTTTGCGGGAGGATGCCCCCATGCTTCGGCATATATAAATGGTGCATGTATGCCCATCATTAGAAGTGGGTGGATGAAGGGAGGTATTCTAATGGTGGGCATACCCACCGCGCCATTGGGAAATTGGGAAAGCATTTTATCACACCGATCTTGGTGTGGTCAGATGCTTTGAGGGCAGAGGAAAGATCTAGGGTCTAATAGACCCCAATTTTTTCAAAAAAAGAGTACCTGTCACTGCCTATTGCTATCATAGGGGATATTTACATTCCCTGCGATAACAATAAAAATGACAACTAAGGAAAAAAAAATGGAAGGAACAGTTTAAAAATAAAATAAAAAAGCTAAATAAAAAGAAAAACTAAAAAAAAAAAAAAAAAAAAAAAAAAGCACCCCTGCCCCCCCTTTTCTTGCGCAAAGGCGAACACAAGCGTCGGTCTGGCGTCATATGTAAACAGCAATTGCACCATGCATGTGAGGTATCACCGCGAAGGTCAGATCGAGGGCAGTAATTTTAGCAGTAGACCTCCTCCGTGAATCTAATGTGGTAACCTGTAAAGGCTTTTAAAGGCTTTTAAAAATGTATGTAGTTTGTCGCCACTGTGTGTTTGTGCGCAATTTTAAAGCATGTCGTGTTTGGTATCCATGTACTCGGCCTAAGATCATATTTTTTTATTTCATCAAAAATTTGAGCAATATAGTGTGTTTAAGTGCATTAAAATAAAAAAAAGTGTATTTTTTCCACAAAAAATGCGTTTGAAAAATCGCTGCGCAAATACTGTGTGGAAAAAAAAAAATGCAACACCCACCATTTTAATCTGTAGGGCCTTTGCTTTAACAATATATATAGTGTTTGGGGGTTCAACGTAATTTTCTTGCAAAAAAAAAATATGTTTTCATGTAAACAAAAAGTGTCAGAAAGGGCTTTATCTTCAAGTGGTTAGAAGAGTGGGTGACGTGTGACATAGGCTTCTAAATGTTGTGCATAAAATGCCAGACAGTTCAAACCCCCCCCAAATGACCCCATTTTGGAAAGTAGACACCCCAAGCTATTTGCTGAGAGCAATGTTGAGCCCATTAAATATTTTTTTTTTTGGTCCCAAGAGATTGAATAATGAAAAAAAAAAAAAAAATAATATTTTTTTTTTACAAAAAGTTGTCACTAAATGATATATTGCTCAAACATGCCATGGGCATATGTGGAGATACACCCCAAAATACATTCTGTTGCTTCTCCTGAGTACGGGGATACCACATGTGTGGGACTTTTTGGGAGCCTAGCCGCGTACGGGACCCCAAAATCCAAGCACCGCCTTCAGGCTTTCTAAGGGTGTAATTTTTTTATTTCACTCCTCACTGCCAATCACAGTTTCGGAGGCCATGGAATGCCCAGATGGCACAAACCACCCCCAAATGACCCCATTTTGGAAAGTAGACACCCCAAGCTATTTGCTGAGAGGTATGGTGAGTATTTTGCAGATCTCGCTTTTTGTCACAATGTTTTGAAAATTGAAAAAAGAAAAAAAAAAATTTTTTTTTCTTTACTTTCTTCATTTTCAAAAACACATGAGAGCTGTAAAATACTCACCATGCCTCTCAACAAATAGCTTGGGGTGTCTACTTTCCAAAATGGGGTCATTTGGGGGGGTTTTGTGCTACTTTGGCATTTTATGGCCTTCGAAACTGTGATAGGTAGTGAGGAGTGAAATCAAAAATTTGCACCCTTAGAAATCCTGAAGGCGGTGCTTGGGTTTCGGGGCCCCGTACGCGGCTAGGCTCCCAAAAAGTCCCACACATGTGGTATCCCCATACTCAGGAGAAGCAGCAAAATGTATTTTGGGGTGCAATTCCACATATAACCATGGCATGTGTGAGCAATATATCATTTAGTGACAACTTTTTGAATAAATTTTTTTTATTTATTTTTTTTGTCTTTATTCAATCACTTGGGACTAAAAAAAAAAAATATTCAACGGGCTCAACATGCCTCTCAGCAAATAGCTTGGGGTGTCTACTTTCCAAAATGGGGTCATTTGGGGGGGTTTTGTGCCATCTTGGCATTTTATGGTCTTCAAAACTGTGATAGGTAGTGATAGGTAGTGAGGAGTGAAATCAAAAATTTATGCCCTTAGAAATCCTGAAAGCGTTGCTTGGTTTTCGGGGTCCCGTATGCAGATAGGCTCCCAAAAAGTCCCACACATGTGGTATCCCCGTACTCAGGAGAAGCAGCAGAATGTATTTTGGGGTGTAATTCCACATATGCCCATGGCATGTGTGGGCAATATATCATTTAGTGACAACTTTGGGCAAAAAAAAAAAAAAGTTTGTAATATTCCCGCAACTTGTGGCAAAATATAAAATATTCCATGTACTCAACATGCCTCTCAGCAAATAGCTTGGGGTGTCTACTTTCCAAAATGGGGTCATTTTGGGGGGTTTTGTGCAATTTTGGCATTTTATGGCCTTCGAAACTGTGATAGGTAGTGAGGAGTGAAATCAAAGATTTGCACCCTTAGAAACCCTGAAGGCGTTGATTGGGTTTCGTGGCCCCGTGCGCGGCTAGGCTCCCAAAAAGTCCCACACATGTGGTATCCCCGTACTCAGGAGAAGTGGCAAAATGTATTTTGGGGTGCAATTATACATATAACCATGGCATGTGTGAGCAATATATCATTTAGTGACAACTTTTTGAATAAATTTTTTTTTTTTTTTTTTTTTTGTCTTTATTCAATCACTTGGGACTAAAAAAAAAAAATATTCAATGGGCTCAACATGCCTCTCAGCAAATAGCTTGGGGTGTCTACTTTCCAAAATGGGGTCATTTGGGGGGGTTTTGTGCCATCTTGGCATTTTATGGCCTTCAAAACTGTGATAGGTAGTGATAGGTAGTGAGGAGTGAAATCAAAAATTTATGCCCTTAGAAATCCTGAAGGCGGTGCTTGGTTTTCGGGGTCCCGTATGCGGATAGGCTCCCAAAAAGTCCCACACATGTGGTATCCCCGTACTCAGGAGAAGCAGCAGAATGTATTTTGGGGTGTAATTCCACATATGCCCATGGCATGTGTGGGCAATATATCATTTAGTGACAACTTTGGGCAAAAAAAAAAAAGTTTGTAATATTCCCGCAACTTGTGGCAAAATATAAAATATTCCATGTACTCAACATGCCTCTCAGCAAATAGCTTGGGGTGTCTACTTTCCAAAATGGGGTCATTTGGGGGGGTTTTGTGCTATTTTGGCATTTTATGGCCTTCAAAACTGTGATAGGTAGTGAGGAGTGAAATCAAAGATTTGCACCCTTAGAAACCCTGAAGGCGTTGATTGGGTTTCGTGGCCCCGTGCGCGGCTAGGCTCCCAAAAAGTCCCACACATGTGGTATCCCCATACTCGGGAGAAGCAGCAAAATGTATTTTGGGGTGCATCTCCACATATAACCATGGCATGTGTGAGCAATATATCATTTAGTGACAACTTTTTGAAAAAAAAAAAAAAAAAATCTTTTTTATTTTTGTCTTTATTCAATCACTTGGGACTAAAAAAAAAAATATTCAATGGGCTCAACATGCCTCTCAGCAAATAGCTTGGGGTGTCTACTTTCCAAAATGGGGTCATTTGGGGGGGTTTTGTACTTCTCTGCCATTTTAGCACCTCAAGAAATGAAATAGGCAGTCATAAATTAAAAGCGGTGTAAATTCCAGAAAATGTACTCTAGTTTGTAGACGCTATAACTTTTGCGCAAACCAATAAATATACGCTTATTGGCATTTTTTTTACTAAAGACATGTGGCTGAATTCATTTTGGCCCAAATGTTTGACTAAAATTGAGTTTATTAGATTTTTTTTATAACAAAATGTAGAAAATCTCTTTTTTTTTCAAAATTTTCGCTTTTTTTTTTTTTTCCGTTTATATCGCAAAAAATAAAAATCACAGAGGCAATCAAATACCATCAAAAGAAAGCTCTATTTGTGGGAAGAAAAGGACGCAAATTTCGTTTGGTTACAAAATTGCATGCATGACCGCGCAATTACCAGTTAAAGTAGTGCAGTGCGAAATTGAAAAAAGACCTCTGGTCCTTTGGCTGCCAAATGGTCCGGGGCTGAAGTGGTTAAATATATATCCAATTAATTTTGCTTACCAGCAAATTACCACGTTACTATTTCTGGGTTGATGACTATATGATCTTTGTGCTCCTGAAGAAGCATATCCCTACGCGCAACATGTAGAGCGAATAAGCAAATATTTTGTGCCTGTATTCACATTCTGACCCATATGATTCTATTTCTATATCCCTTTTTGGTTACTACTATTGGAACCTCAACCATTGCACCTTTGGATGTATCATTCTTCATCTTGCAAGTGGTGTCAGAATTTGTGTGTGGGTTATACAATATTAGTTTCATGAATTTTATATATATATATATATATATATATATATATATATATATATATATGTAATAATTACCCTTTTTTAATATTTTTCTGCAAAATAATAAAAAATGATAACTACTTATATATGGTCTACCCGTGTGCCTTTAAAGTCCACCTTTTTAGCCTTCAGTTTCTATATATGCATTGTTGGGACGTTGGCACACTGTTACCTGTGTATTCACAGTGTCAGACTGTGAGAATACACGATAAACTCGTAATTGCCACCCATCAGTGGCGTCTATCAGTGCTCATCAGTGCCACCTATCAGTGCCCATAAGTGTGGCATATTCGTGCCTCCTCATCAGTGCCACCTAATCAGTGCCCATAAGTGCGGCCTCATCAGTGCCCATAAGTGCGGCCTCATCAGTGCCCATAAGTGCCACCTCATTAGTGCCCATCAATGCAGCCTATAAGTGCCCATCAGTTCTGCCTCATTAGCGCCCATCAGTGAAGGAGAAAAATTACTTATTTACAAAATTTACTGACAGAAACTAAGAAAACATTTTTGGACTTTTTTTTGTTGGAAAAAAATCAAAAAACCCAGGAGTGATTAAATACCACCAAAAGAAAGCTCTATTTGTGTGAAGAAAATGATAACAATGGCACATAATTACAGTGTAGCATGGCTACGCAATTGTCATTCAAAGTGTGACTGAAAAATGGCCTGTGCAGGAAGGGGGTGCTCTGTATTGAGGTTGTTAAACTTGTTTAATTTTCCACAACTTGGCTCCCCTTTCTCCTCCCCTCCCCCCTGCAATCCTCTTCCCAGTTTATCCCCCATCCCCTTTATTTTTACCTTTTTCCATGTGTACTTTTATCATCATTCACCCCTTTCATCCTTGAGCTTTTATTTTTTAAGGCCTAGTAGAGGGACCTACCCAATTTGGGCCCAAGCTGCTTAACATCTGTAGATGCTGTTGTGTGCATGTAATAGGCGGTTCAGCATGCGCAATGAACATAGACTTGTCCTGCCTATGTGTAACCATTATAGATGTTTTCATTCTAAGTTCACTCAGATGCTTGCCCAGTGGGTCATGTCATGTTGTATCATGCTGTCAGGGCTGGGCCCAGCCCTTCCTTCTCTGAGCTGGCCGCTCAGCTGTCGGCTAATTACCGGCTCCTATCTCTCCACAGTTACTCAGCTGTTGATGATCCTGCTTGTCAGTCCTGCCTACTTAAAGTGGAAGTAAACCCTCCTATTGTTTTTAGCCAAGAAAGCTGCCATCTTGGCCTCTGTTTAATCTACAACTGCCATAATGCTGCACATGTGATTAGTTATAACACCAGCCATTGGATGGTTTGACATTTTGGGTGAGAGCACAACCAATGGGACAGTTACATTCCCGACACGTGCCAGAAATGTAACTGTTTTTTGAAACTGTTATATGTATGGGTTTACTGCCGCTTTAAGCTGTCCAGTCCAGAGGATCTCTGCTGTTTTACTACGCTCATCTCCGGCTCCCTGACGTTTGGCTTGTCTGACTATTCATTCCGGTTCCTGAACTCTAGCTATGTTTTGACTACGTTTGTTCTATTTATTTTTATTATTAAACAAGTGTGATTTAACTGTACTTCTGTCTCGGACTGATTTCATGGTTTCTGACACATGCACAGATTCAGGTTCACCAAAGTCATTATTGTATATTGCCACTACAAAAATCAAACACCTGTATATTTCTAAGTGAATGAAAATGTGATGCTGCAACCTAAATCAAAGTACAAATAACAGGATAAAGTAAAGCTGCCTGTGCCAGGACAGACACTGCACATACCATCCAGCAGTGTAAGGAAAGAGGGGAAAGTCCGGCAACTCATTAAAGCTGCGAATAAAATCCATAAAGCTATTCCCATAAGATTATGTGCCTTGGATGATGTTTGCTTTTCTTTTGTAACCTTGCCTAAAATGTATGTTTAAAAAACTCAAAATAAAGAATAAAAAAAAAAAAAAACTGATAATTATGGTAAGCAAACTAACCAGGCTTAAATATTTCCCTTAAGTACAGATAAATGACCCCCCTGCTGCAGGAACCAACTTCTAGCACACGCAGAGTTCACTTAAGTAAATCTTGGAACTGTGTTGAGATTAGGTCATAGAATGATCTTTCCTGTTCCCGGGACTTAAATGATAGAATGTAGGAACCTGATCCTTTGGAAACTGCAATATTCTCCCTTAAGTCATTTTTCACATAGCTAAATAGATTTAGATTAAAATGTTGTCACTAAACTGCAGGCATATCTTGTGCATCTTGTCTTTCTAAACGCTAGGAACAAAATAGTTTTTTGATTCCTTGGCCAAAAAATTCAGACGTGATTCTTTCAATGATTTCTCTGCAAAAGTACTTACTTGTATTGGGATTTGTTTTCCTGGCAATGGAAGAAGAAACTGGGCCATGTCTAGTAGCTGAAATCATATCTCACAAGCACCTTCCACATAATCGAGTCTCTGAAGTGCTTTTAAATTGCTGATGTACAGAGATGTAGTTTGATACTACAATAGGCATTAAGAGTCAATAATCCCTCTCGGCAATAGAAATAGTTCAGTTGAATTTTCATAAATTTCTTGTTCAGCATCTTTTTTTTGGGAAATGGGAAATTAAAATTATTTAGCAAAAAAAACAGAAATATAGAAAAGTGAGGGCAGAGAAAGACAGAGTAGTTTTAGTAGTAGTACATTGAGTCTACCCATTTTTTTTTTTTATTTATTCTCATGTTTATTTTTCGGGGGGTTTCGTTAATTTTATTGTCTGAGTATAAATCTATGTTTGTCTCAAACATGTTTAAAGCCATTTAATATCGACGGTCTCACTACCGCTGTTGTTAGTTTATTCCAAGCATCAAAATGTACAGTAAGTGTAAAAAAATGTAAATAATCTGTCACTCTACTACAAGCAATAAAGGGAAAATAGGTCCTTTAAAGTGGAGTTCCACCCAAAAGTGTAACTTCCGCTCATTTGTCTCCTCTCCCCGTCCAGTGCCACAATTGTCACCTTTCGGGGGGGAGGGGGAGTGGGGACAGAATACCTGTCTTTGACAGGTATCCTGTTCCCACATCCAGGAGTCCGGGCCGCGGCCGGTGACACCTCCGCGGGGCTCCCTCCTCTCCATGTCGCCGGGCCAGTAGAAGAGAGGAGCGGGCCTCACGTTTATGCATAGCTCCCAACTGTCCCTGATTTGGAGGGACTGTCCCTGATTTGGAGCAATGTCCCTCTGCCCTGCTTTCCTCCTTATTTGTCCCTTATTTTGGTCTCATCTATATAGTTGTATATCAAATGCAATTTTTTTTTCTTTCAAAAAGTATTTCCTAGTGCTAAACCTTTCATCCAATTTCTAAATTGTGGCATTTGTACATTTTAAAAGCCAATATAAAGGAATAGGAGTGGTAAAAAAAAGTCCTTGTGGATTTAATTAACCTTTTTTTTTGTTAATTCACCTTTAAGGGGGTGTGTCAGGGGGCGTGTCCTATGCCTACATACATTTATTAGTAGGTGTCCCTCTTTTCCCTCTCAAAATGTTGGTAGGTATGCATGTGCAGTAGGGTTCTCGGCATGAAGCCGTAAGGCTACACTGCCGGGTACCCGTACCTGCAATGGCGGCGGCAGCACCCAACAGCTGATGGAAACATCAGCTGCGGTGCCAACATCGCGGGACACCAGGACAGGTAAATGTCCTATTGTTAAAAGTCAGCAGCTGCAGTATGTGTAGCTACTGCCTTTTAATTATTAGTTTTTTTGGGCTGAACACCGCTTTAATAAATCATATTTTTAACAAATGCACACTGAGTACAGTGCCATCTAGTGAGTGAACATTATAAAACTTAGCTTGGGGCTATAGTAATAAGTGCTATTTGGAGATGCCCCAAACTGTTCTGCTATTGGATAGAGGTGGTGGAAATAATTGCTCAAGTCTTTGAAGTACCCTTATGCGATTACACGATCGTAATTCTCGTCGGCAAAAACTGTGTCGGTTTTTCCGACGGAATTCTGATGGAATTCCGCTCAAGCTGTGTTGCCTACACGCGATCACACCAAATTCCAACGGTCAATAACACAGCGGCATAAAAAAAGTTTGACAGCACTATAAAAGGGACGTTTAATGCTTTCGAGCATGCGTCAAATTGTTTCCGAGCATGCGTCGGAATTTTGCGTGTCGGAATTGCATACACACAATCGGAAAATCCGATAGAAAGGTTTTCCGTCTGAAAAATTGAGAACAGGTTCTCAATTCAAAGTCCGTCGGAAATTCCGACAGAAAAAGACCGTTGGGCATACAGACGGTCGGAAAATTTGATGAAAAGCTCCCATTGGACTGTTTCCATCGGAAATTCCGATTGTGTGTACGCCGCATTAGAGGCAGAGCCTAGGATGTGTGTACTTGGGTGGATAGACGGCAAAGGCAGACCAAAGGGCACTAGGTTGACAACTTTGAGATGTCTTTTCCAAGCTAGGAAACTCATTGCCCAGAAGTGGCAATCTTCCACCCCTCCATCAAGTAGGGAATGGGAAATGAATATGAGTACGGTGATACTTAAGGAAAGAACGCTGTACATTAGGCAATAATAATAGTAATAATTTTGACGAAATTTGGAAAAAGTGGTGTGAGAAAAAAGAAAATGGGTGCATGAATGTATAAAAGAGACAGAGCCCTAGGAAGAGATACCAGGTAGAGAGGAAGATTCACAGACTTAACCGAGGAGTATAACAGAGTATAACAGGGTGAGTTTAGGATGAATGGAAGGTTGAGTAAAGAGAAGGATGTAAGAGATAACCATTGGACCAAAAACACTAAGCAGAAACTAATATTATAAGCTAGAAAGGAGGGACCACCTGAGAACTCCTGGGGGTTACCCTGTTGTTTCTTGTCTTTGTTCCCTTCCTGTCTTTTTGGTTTTAGATGTATTGCTTATTAATGACTAAGTGTATGGGAGAAATGTGTGTTTTGTAGGGATGAACCCGCGAACGGACCTAAAGTCCGTGCGAGCTTTAGAACCCTATTAGTTATAATGGATGCGAACGTTCGAAATTAAAAGTGCTAATTTTAAAGGCTAATATGCATGTTAATGTCATAAAAAGTGTTTGGGGACCTGGGTCCTGCCCCAGGGGACATGTATAAATGCAAAAAAATTTTTTTAAAAACGCCCGTTTTTTCAGGAGCAGTGATTTTAATAATGCTTAAATTGAAACAATAAAAGTGTAATATTCCTTTAAATTTCGTACCTGGGGGGTGTCTATAGTATGCATGTAAAGGGGCGCATGTTTGCTGTGCTTAGAACTGTCCCTGCAAAAAGTGTCATTTTTGCAGAAAAGAAAGCTATTTAAAATCACTCGCGGCTAATGTTTATTGACGGCTCCCGTAATACAGAGAACAGTCATTCATTGAAAGTCATTCATACAAAAAAAAGTCATTGATAAAAAAAAAAAAAAAATGAAAAAAAAAAAAAAAGCGTGGGGGTCCCCCCAAATTCAATAACCAGGCCCTTCAGGTCTGGGATGGATATTAAGGGGAACCCCAGCCAAAAAAAAAAATAAAAAATGGCGTAGGGTCCCCCTCAAAATCCATACCAGACCCTTGAGGTCTGGGATGGATTTTAAGGGGAACCCTAGCCAAAAAAATGGCGTGGGGTCCCCCTCAAAATCCATACCAGACCCTTATCCGAGCACGCAACCTGGCAGGCCGCAGGAAAAGAGGGGGGGACGAGAGCGCCCCCCCTCCCGCCTGAACCGTACCAGGCCACATGCCCTCAACATTGGGAGGATGCTTTGGGGGTCTAAGACCCCCAAAGCACCTTGTCCCCATGTTGATGAGGACAAGGGCCTCTTCCCCACAACCTTGGCCATTGGTTGTGGGGGTCTGCGGGCGGGGGGCTTATCGGAATCTGGAAGCCCCCTTTAACAAGGGGACCCCCAGATCCCGGCCCCCCCCTGTGTGAAATGGTAAGGGGGTACAAAAGTACCCCTACCATTTCACCAAAAAAGTGTCAAAAATTGTAAAAATGACAGGAGACGGTCTTTGACAATTCCTTTATTAAAATCTTCTTTCTTCTTTCTTTCTTCATCCTTCGGTTTCTTCATCTTCTCCTTCCGTCATCTTCTTCCATCTTCTTCTTCCATTTTCTTCTTCCTCCGATCCGCTTCTTCTTGCGCTGGTCTTCTCGTCCTTCTCGTCTGGCATCTTCTTCCATGGCGTCGGCATCTGTTCTTCTGTCGGGTCGCTCCTCGCAATGGGAGGCTCCCGCTGTGTGAGGCTTCGCTCCGTCTGACAGGTCTTTTATAACGGAGGGCACCTGGTGACCCCGTCCCCCTCTGACGTCATGGGGAAAGCCATAGGGAATTCCCCATGACGTCACTGTGCGTCAGAGGGGGCGGGGTCACCAGGTGCCCTCCATTATAAAAGACCTGTCAGACGCAGCGAAGCCTCACACAGCGGGAGCCTCCCATTGCGAGGAGTGGCCCAAGAAGAGACACACCGACGCCATGGAAGAAGATGCCGGACGAGAAGGACGAGAAGACCAGCGCAAGAAGAAGCGGATCGGAGGAAGAAGAAAATGGAAGAAGAAGATGGAAGAAGATGACGGAAGGAGAAGATGAAGAAACCGAAGGATGAAGAAAGAAGAAAGAAGATTTTAATAAAGGAATTGTCAAAGACCGCCTCCTGTCATTTTTACAATTTTTGACACTTTTTTGGTGAAATGGTAGTGGTACTTTTGTACCCCCTTACCATTTCACACAGGGGGGGCCGGGATCTGGGGGTCCCCTTGTTAAAGGGGGCTTCCAGATTCCGATAAGCCCCCCGCCCGCAGACCCCCACAACCACCGGGCACGGTTGTGGGGATGAGGCCCTTGTCCTCATCAACATGGGGACAAGGTGCTTTGGGGGTCTTATACCCCCAAAGCATCCTCCCAATGTTGAGGGCATGTGACCTGGTACGGTTCAGGCGGGAGGGGGGGCGCTCTCGTCCCCCCCTCTTTTCCTGCGGCCTGCCAGGTTGCGTGCTCGGATAAGGGTCTGGTATGGATTTTGAGGGGGACCCCACGCCATTTTTTTTGGGCTAGGGTTCCCCTTAAAATCCATCCCAGACCTCAAGGGTCTGGTATGGATTTTGAGGGGGACCCTACGCCATTTTTTTTTTTGGCTGGGGTTCCCCTTAATATCCATCCCAGACCTGAAGGGCCTGGTTATTGAATTGGGGGGGACCCCCACGCTTTTTTTTTTTTTTTTTTTATCAATGAATGACAGTTCTCTGTGTTACAGGAGCCATCAATTCATTAGCCGCGAGTGCTTTTAAATAGCTTTTTTCCTGCAAAAATGACACTTTTTGCAGGGACAGTTCTAAGCACAGGAAACCTGCCCCCCTTCACAGGCCACCTATAGACACCCCCCAGATGTGATACTGCAATGCTGTACTAACAGCACGCACACACAAATCCCCATAAATAGAGCACATATTCTCACTTTCTCAGCAGTCAGCAGCACACTGACACGCTGACACTGAAACATAATATGCGAGGCCGCCGCCGCGGCGGCCTCTTATACCGTGGGGCATGTACTAAAGCCCCTGAGCTATAATTGGCTACAGGCATCCTGCCTGTAGCCAATTATGGCTCTCCTCGCTGCGGCGCTGTGATTGGCCAAGCATGCAGGGTCACAGTGCATGCTTGGCCAATCATCAGCCAGCATTGCACTGCGACTGGCGCAATGCATTGCGGGCCGCTCGCATCACACAAATTTTGATGCGAGTGGCCCAAATAGTTCTGGGCTCGCCGAACGGGCGAACGCCCGATGTTCGATTCGAACATGGGTTCAAATCGAACACCGGGCCCATCCCTAGTGTTTTGTATTGTGTAAAAAATGTAATAAAGATATAAAGTAAAAAAAAAAAAAGTGCTATTTCAATGTCATTCTGCTGCGTAACCATTTCCCACCCACATCCCTTTAAATAGTTCAGAAAGCCAGAGAGTGTCACAGTGGTCACTTGTTTATAAGCTAATCCCACTGTCTACTGATCTTTACCCTGGACCAAGATCTGTCCTTGACAGCTCACTCTCAGGCACATAAAAACTTTTTTTTTTTTAACCCTACAAGGTAAAGGGATAATGTGCTAGAATGCGTTGCATACTAGCTCATTATGAAATACTTACCTTAGAATGAAGCCCTCCTGCAACGCGCTCTTACTGATGAGAGGGCTTCCATCTTCACCCAGTCTTCCTTCCGGATTCACAGGCAGCCATCCACACGAGAGTCATGGACCGCAACACGGGGCTCTGAAGGGATGGCACGGGTATAACGTTCATTCAGAGCGCATGCATCGGTGAGGTCACCAGCTCCATGCAGTGTGAATATCTCCTAAACAGTGCAGGTTTAGGATATATTCCCGGGACCTACAGGCAGGTCTTATTATAGGCTTACCTGTAGGTACAAGTGCAAAAATAGTCTTTACTTCCACTTTAACCACCTCACTACAGTGCATTTTCACCCCCTTCCTGACCAAGCCATTTTTCAGCTTTCAGCACTGACGCACTTTGAATGACAATTGCGCAGTCATACAACACTGTACCCAAATGAAATTGTTATCATTTTTTCCCCACAAATAGAGCTTTCTTTTGGTGGTATTTGATCACCTCTGCGGTTTTTCTTTTTTGCGCAATAAACAAAAGAAGAGCGACAAATTAAAAAAAAAACAATATTTTTTGCTTTTTGCTATACTAAATATCCCCAAAAAATATATAAAAAAACATTTTTTTTCCTCAGTTTCGGCCGATACGTATTCTTCTACATATTTTTGGTAAAAAAAAAATCGCAATTAGCGATCATTGATTAGTTTGCGCAAAAGTTATAGCGTTTACAAAATAGGGGATAGTTTTATAGCATTTTTATTAATATTTTTTTTTTTACTAGTAATGGCGGCGATCAGCGATTTTTATTGTGACTGCAACATTATGGCGGACACATCGGACATTTTTGACACATTTTTGGCACCATTGTCATTTATACAGCAATCAATGCTATTTAAATGCATTGATTCATGTATAAATGACACTGGCAGTGAAGGGGTTAACCACTAGGGGCGGGGAGGGGTTAATTATGTTCCCTAAGAGTGTTTCTTACTGTGGGGGGAGGGGACTCACAAGGGGAGGAGACCGATCGGTGTTTCTCTGTACAGAGAACACACCATCGGCTCCTCTCCTCTGACAGGACCGTTGATCTGTGTGTTTACACACACAGATCAACGGTCCTGCTGTGTTACCGGGCAATCGCGGGTGCCCAGCGGACATCGCGGCCGCTGGGCACGCGCATCGGGTGCCCAGTGACACGGCGAGAGCGCGCGCGCGCCCCCGGCGGCGCGCTCCCTGCAGTGCACAGAAGGGGAGGACGTCATATGACGCCCTCCCGGAACGAGAGCTGCGCCGCCTGGCCGTCATTTGACGGCCGGCGGTCGCAAAGCGGTTAAAGCTCACCTTTTTGCTGCAACACATATGCCGTTTTAGCTTGTTTTAAGTATTTTTTGTATAGTAAATAGTATTTAAAATATTTTTACATTTTTTTCTCCTTTTAGGCCTCATTCACATGGGTGCTGTGGCCTTTAGAGCCCTTTCACACTGGTTCGCTTCAAAACTGCCAGTAAATCGCTGAACGCTTTTGCAGTGCTTTTGAGGCATTTGAGCATTCATTGATTTAATGGTAAGCATTTTTGAGCTTTTCAGGCACTTTTTTTAATGCAAAGTGTGACAGGGCTCTTAAAGCATGCATCGTCCCTTTGTTTATATATGGCTGGAGTCGCCAGGTGCTACGTGCAGGCAGCTCATGTACCTCTATTAGGACACCGTGGTTGTACTGACACAGCTGCTCCTAATTTGACAGGCAGACAGTGTGTATTCGGAGCTTTTCACCTGGCCCTGCACGGCTGTCAAATTGTGATGATTAGTTCTGTCCGAACAGCCACTGCTTTCCCATTGAGTTCCATAGGCTGCTTGCACACAGCTCCTGGCAGCTCCAGCCGCATAAACAATCTATTGATTCATGCTGTAGGTTTTGATACATACATCATTGCCGTAGTGTCAGTAAACGTGTGTATATTTATTTTGAATTATATGCTGCCAGACAATACACTGCCTTTCACAGCGTTCACTTTCTGTCCCCATAGAGAAGCTCCTACAATGTAACAGGTACCAGAAACTAATCATGGTTTTTAAAGGATGTATCATCGAAAAGGCAAGGTTTCCAGATTGGAAGCAGGAGAAAGAAAAAGAAACGCCAGGGCAATGGTTTCCATGTAATATGCACTCACATAGTGCTCGGTGGGTAGGGGCTGAACCCGTCTAACCAGGGCTGTCTTTAATATTGATTGGACCCTGGGCAAACATCCCCCCCGCCATGCAATTTTGCTCTCCACCTGCTCTGAGACATACATTAAATAGCAGCTAGACTCAAAATCAGTTTGCTGAATCAGATCAGGCAGCGATTGCGATTGGTTGCCAGAGGTTACAGTGTATCATTACCACTCACTGACTGGCTGCTAGAGGTTACAGCACACATTATGGCTCACTGATTATTTGCTAGAGATTACAGCACATGACTTCTGCTTGTTTATTGGTTGCTAGAGATTACTGTACATCAATATACTGCTCACTGGTTGCTAGAGGTTACTGGACATTAGGGATGAGCCGAATACCCCCCAGTTCAGTTTGCAGCAGAACATGCGAACAGGCAAAAAATGTGTTCGAACACGCGAATGCCATTAAAATCTATGGGTCACGAATGTGAAAAATCAAAAGTGCTAATTTTAAAGACTTATATGCAAGTTATTGCCATAAAAAGTGTTTGGGGACCCGGGTCCTGCCCCTGGGGGCAAAAAAAAGTTTTAAAAACTACAGTTTTTTTGGGGAACGCTTGGGGAGCAGTGATTTTAATAATGCTTAAAGTAAAACTATAAAAATGAAATATTCCTTTAAGTATAATGCCTGGGGGGTGTCCTTAGTATGTCTGTAAAGTAGCGCATCTTTCCCATGTTTAGAACAGTGCCACAGCAAAATTAGCCTGGGCCTGGGTGACAGAGGATGAGGAGGATGAGGACGGCTTTGTTATCCACTCCACCAACTCTTCTGCATGTTCTGGCTCAATAACATGGCCAGTAGCAGAAAAAAAGGACAATCGCGCCCCATGGCCACCTGCAGAGGATGCAACATGTCCATGACCAGCACAGTTGACTGTAGACACAGAGGCTGCTTGCCCTCTTTTAGTGGCCTGTGAGCATCTGCCTCTCCTTGGTGGCGTTCCGGACATGATGTATTTTTTGTTTTGCAACACCACACTACACTGTATTGTGTACTGTGTACACCGCCTGAAGTGTATTAGAATCTGTACAATGACTGCACTGTATTGTATACTGTGTACACCACCAGAAGTGTAGTAGAAACTGTACACACTGTATTAGATACTGTGTACACCACCAGAAAAGTAGTAGAAACTGCACTACGGCTGCACTGTATTGTGTACTATGTACACCACCAGAAGTGTAGTAGAAATTGTGCACACTGCATTAGATATTGTGTCCGTTCCTCCTCTGGGTCCCTCCGCAACGGATTCTCGTCCTTAAAGGGGTGGGCTGAATCCTGTTTAAATGTGGGCATTTCTTGTTTCAAAGAGGCCACATCCTGGGGGAGTTCTCATAAATGGTGATGGGGCCAAGGCCTCCACTTTCAGGTGTAATGGTTCATACTTTTTCGTCACCGCCACTGTTGCTTCTGCATCTTCCTGATCCTGCGCAACTGCTTCCACCACAGTATCATGGAAGAAGATGGCAATTTGCACTTTGATCTGATCCTGTAGGGCCCTCCTGACTGGCCCAGTCTTCATTCCTACCACAAAGGGGTTCCTCAGTAGGAGGTAGATATAGTGGCACAGCTGTGCACACCCCCCTTCTCTAGGCGTTTCCAAAGGTTCTGGAGCGTAACCACAAAGTGGGTGAGGCTTTTATCCTATTGCTGGCTCCGGATAAAGAATCTCTACCTCAACTCTGGAACCATCATATTCTCTCAAAACAGGCCCTCCAGGCGTGCTACAATATGCTTCAGGCTGGCCCGGTTCTCTTCTGGTAGCACCATCACCACTTGGCAGGCGTCATCCTCCAGGCAGTTGATAGCCAGCTCTGTGATCACCCGGGCAGGGACCTGACACAGGCACACAGTGCTCTCTAGTCCTTTCTCCCACTCAGCCAGGGGAATATTGGACCCATTAAACATAGGCACCAAGGCTAATCCGAAAAGCGCCATGATGGTTCCTGCTCCTCCTTCAACTGCAGTGGGAGAAATAAACAGAATAGTCAAACAGAGAGTAACTGTGACTTGCAATTTACTAAACAGGTGCAAAGTTAGAATCAATAATGCAAAGCAGGTTCCGGATGGCAAAGAGCATGCTTACACTATTACAAATAGATTAAAAAAGGTGCACAACTATGAACACTTTACATCAATGTATCTGTGGCCAACATGTTGCTGCACTAAATAGTAAAACATTTTGGCTTTAAAAGACCACCTAAATTGTAAATAATTGTATAAATCAACAGATTATGAATACTTCAAGTTACAATACTTATATATAAAATATGTTGTAAAAATTTGGGTTGATTGTTTGTACTATCGCAGTTATACCTTAAAATTATTGTGATAATATTTCTACTTGGATCAAGTCAGACTGATTATTCTTTATTACTGTTAATAAGAAGAAGCAAAAGTGTCAGAGAACCAGAAGCTGTTTGGATTGTGATAAATGTCTGCGCCAGCTAATGTGTAAATATTTCAGGGAATGTTTCAGAGCCTGGCAGCAGCAAGGTAGGGTGGTAGACCTAAAATCAGTTTTTGAATTTCCACTTTACCAGTATTTTTACTAAATAAGAGTTAAATGTAAAAATGTACAGAAGACTGACTGTAGCATTGTGTCCTTATGCAAATACCCAATATCATCTTTCGAGTTTAATATTTTTCTAAGCAGCATTTTGGGTAACATTTTGGGTAACATGTTGCTGCACTGAATAGTAAAGTAAAACATTTTGGCTTTAAAAGACCACTAATATTGTAAACGATTGCATAAATCAACAGATTATGAATACTTCAAATTATAATGCTTATATATTAAATATGTTGTAAAAATATGCATTGATTGTTTGTACTCTGAGACACTTTTAGCATGAAATCTCTTCATTTAGTAAAAATGACTATCCCAGTTATACCTTAAAATTATTGTAATAATATTTCTACTTGGTCCATATCAGACTGATTATTTAATATGACTGTTAATAAGAAGAAGCAAAAGTGTCAGAGAACCAGAAGCTGTTTGAACTGCGAGAAATGTCTGCACCAACTAATGTGTAAATATTTCAGGGCTGTTTCAGAGCCTGGCAGCAGCAAGGTAGCGTGTTAGACCTAAAGTCAGTTTTTGAATTTCCACTTTACCAGTATTTTTACTAAATAAGAGTTAAATGTAAAAATGTACAGAAGACTGACTGTAGCATTGTGTCCTTATGCAAATACCCAATATCATCTTTCGAGTTTAATATCTTTCTAAGCAGCATTTCAATGAACATGAAACCGGCGGATAGAACTGCATAACAAAGCTCTGGAGACCCGCAGTGGTATCACTTCCATTTCCAGAACACAAGACCATTTTATTATTGCACATTAGTGTATGGTTTCCTTTTATGATAAAGAAATAAAAGACCAGTATCATAAGAGATGCTTTGTTTGTTCTGGGTATAATTTTTACTTGCCAGCTGAAAATGGTGTACTTATTTCCAAGCACAACAGCTTTAATTGTTTACTTAACTGGGATACCATCTGTATAGGATTGTGCAGAGAACATCCAAATTATTAGAATATTTTAAAAACTGTACAATACTCTGCGCAAGTAAATAGACTATGGTGGGCAGTGGTATACACTATTAGCTACTTCCCAAACATTTCAATGGTTATACCGGGATGATGCCTGCAGCTGCAGGCATCAACCTGGTATCTTTTTTTTAGAGCCGGCAGTCAGCTTTCTTGTAATAGCAATAAGAGCGGCTAATTAGCCGCTCGGTAGCTATTACAATCAGTTTGAGGGGATGTCCACCGGACAGCCAAGCAATGTCAGGATCGGCTTTGATTGGCTGTTCATTATTATTATTATTATTATACAGGATTTATATAGCGCCAACTGTTTGCGCAGAGCTTAACAAAACGAAGGCAGACATTATAGTTACATTACAATTTGGTACAAGAGGACTCAAAGGGCCCTGCTAGTTAGAGTTTACAATCTAAGAGGGAGGGTCAATTGATACAAAAGGTAATAGCTGTGGGGGATGAGCTGATGGAGAAAGTAAAACAGTGTATATTAGTTAGAAGCAGGATCGGTTTCTTTAAAGAGAAGGGTTTTCAGACAGATTGGGGTATGGATTTCCAAAGGATGGGAGAAGCTCTGGAGAAATTCTGAAGGTGACAAGGGTGCTAGAGAGCAGGAGGTCTTGGGAGGACCGAAGAAAGCAGCTTGGTTGGTATTTTGAGACTAGGTTAGTGATTTAGCTGGGGGCAGAGTTGTGGATGACTTTGTAAATTATTAAGCCAGTAGAGTGATTGGCAGAGAGGGGTGGAGGACATTGAACGGTTGGTAAGGTGGATGAGTCTTGCAGCAGCATTCATTATGGACTGAAGGGGGGATAGTGTATGTAAAGGTAATACAATGAGGAGGGAGTTGCAGTAGTCAAGGCGAGAGATAACCAGGGAGAGAATTAGAAGCTTGGTGGTGTCATTGGATTAAATGGGCGTATTCTCGAGATGTTGCGGAGGACAGGAATTGGATGTGGGCCTGAAAGGATAGTTCAGAGTCTAGGGTTACCCCTAGCACCCTGGCATATGGGGACTGATAGTTTTGCCATTGATCTTGACAGAGAAGTCAGGGGAAGGGGCACGTGGGGGAGGAAATATTATGAGTTTGGTTTTAGATACAGTAGATTCAGTTTGAGGAAGTGGTGTGACATCCAGACTAATATGTCTGTTAGTAAATCAGTGATGTGTGAAGAGACCTTAAGGGGTGAGCAGAGGGATAAAGAAATAGATTGGGTGTCATCAGCATATAAATGGTAGCGGAAGCCATTGGAGGCTATTAGCTGACCCTGGGAGGACCTGTAGATTGATAATATTAGGGGTCCAAGGTCAGAACCTTGGGGGACCCCAATGGTAAAAGGAGTTGGAGAGGAGCAAGTGGAGTTGTAAGTGACACTGAAGGTGCGGTGAGATAGATAAGATTCGAACAACAGAGAGCACAGTCATGGAGACCAAGAAAATTTAGTTTTTTGAGGAGGAGGGGGTGATCAACTGTATCAAAGGCAGCGGAGAGGTCCAAGAGTAAGAGTACAGAATAATGACCGTTGGTTTTAGCTGTTAGTAAGTCGTTTGTGGGTTTTAGGAGAGCAGTTTCTGTGGAGTGCTATAGACGAAATCCAGACTGAAGGGGATTAAGAAGGTTATCCTCAATGAGGTTGCACTTACAAGATATTCATTCTTTAAAAACGTAATGAATTGTAGATCAAAGATGGAGATTGCGGCATCTCCACAGGCTTCCTTCCGCTTGCTTGTTTGTTTCCCATCAATCTCCTACGAGGAAACGTAATAACGTCAACTTCACAGGCTTGGCCAATCCCCAGACGATGTCCTATCGTGACGAAACGTGTAGGGTGAAGCCTGTGACGTTGACGTCATTAGGTTTTCTCTTAGGAGATTGTTGGGAAACCAACAAGCAAGCGGAAGGAAGCATGTGGAGACGCTGCGGTCTCCATCTTTGATCTACAATTCATTACCTTTTTAAAGGATGAAATATCTTGTAAGTCCAATTCATTTGGCTTATTAAATTACCTTTTATGAATTACTACACTATGGGAGCATTTTCTGCTTTTGTCTTTTGAGTGCCACGATCTTAGTTTCATACTGTAGATGTTGGAATAGGTTTTTGGGAGACCTGAATTTCCTTGTGCCTGGTGAGACTACCCTATGGTGGTCATTTGTAGTCGGTACGGAACGCTAATACTCACTTGGGTGTGAATCATCTTGGAAATTGGATCTGTTTGCACATTTTTTTTGGAGTTTCATCTTCACATTCTATATGGACTTTTTTTTTTCATTTGCACCGTTGGATGTGGGACTTTGCTTTCAAGTTTTTCTTTCATTAGTGACTTGTAAAATATATTTTTTCTTTTCTATATATGTTTCAAAACATCAAATCATGTGGTTTTTATGTTTTATTACGTATCACTTTTATAATTTTTTATGGTATCTGTTTTAGTTTTGTTACGTGAGAGTTAATTTCACTATCATCTACATGCATTGGTTGTTTCATATCCAATTAATTCATTATTTGTGGTATCACTGCTTAGCAAATCCTGTGTGGTATTTGCTTTAGTTTTCTCAGTTAAGAGTTTTTTCACCATTATTCTTTTTTGATCAATCCATTTATTATTCCATTATATTAGCGCTGCACCTTAATTTATTACATTGTGTTTGAGTTTAGTATAAAGCCCCATACACACGGTCGGACAATCCGCGGACCAGGTCCGTCGGACCATGTCCGTCATACTTTGTCCGATGTTGGTTTTGCGTACACACGGTCGGACAAAGTTGTCGGAAAATCGGATCATTCTGAACGTGGTGACGTTTGTTGCCTACGACGGGACTACGTAGAGGCTAGTAGCCAATAGCTTTGGTCTTGTAATGTGATCTGAGCATGCGTAGCACTTTGTCCGGTCGGACAACCGTACACACGATCGGATTTGGTGTGATCGGACCGGGTTGACGGCAAATCTTTCCAGCAGGAGATAAGACTTTGTCCGACGGACAAACCGACGAACACTGTCCGATGGTGCATACACACGGTCTGATTTTTCAACAACCTTGTCCGATCGGACCAAATTGATGAAAAAGTCCGACCGTGTGTATGGGGCTTTAGACTTTTTGGTGTTGGCTGCTTTTAGTTATTTTCAATAGATCTAGAGCAGCGTTAAACCTTAGGGTTTTGTTTACAAATTCAAACAAGTTCACCCATTGGTGATGTCACACCAATGTTTTATTACGCCAGATTGGCTTACTGGATAGTTCCCAACTGTGGCCATGACACCTAATGCACCCCCCCCCCCATATCTCCACCAGGCTTAATCATAGAAGTGAGCTCAATCCAGGTAAAACGCGTCAGTGCATGGCCACAGACAGGGACTATCCAGTAAGGCAGTCCAGCTTGATAAAACATCAATGGTGCGATGTCACCAATATGTGGCCTCATTTGAATGTTTGTTGTGGTATGTTGAGTGGGGACAAACTCCGTGAAGCCAGCACCTGGTTCACCGCAGTCACACAGAGGCTTTAAGCGGTGCTCATCCCTAGAACCCTCAACAATTTTTAAGCTGTTACACATGGCTACCACACACATTTTATTTGGCTCTTACCACCTTCGGTTTAGCACACTGCCCTCTACACCCTGACAGCTATATTGTGGCCGGACCATTATATGGCTATTGCCATGTAATGCATTCTAAAGCCTTGTCCGTAAACCCCCTCTCCTAATAAACACGCCAAAACCCATACATATCCTACACATTTTCCAACTTCTTTCTTCTTTCAGTGTCCTTTTTTTTCTTTCTCTACAGACCGTCCTTAGGCCTTTAATAGAGTAGAAGGGACATGTATATGTAGCTGGAAAGCAGGAATACAATAAGTGGCTGCGGAAGGGGTATAGTGAATGCTACCTTTGATACATTTACAATGCTCCCACTGTAATTCAGTATTCTAAAACCCTAATCAAGGCACAGTGAATGGGTGCTTTCTGTGCCAATCTGAGCAAGGAGTAGCCAGACGCTTTCAGAGCTGCCAAGAAAAATACAATTAAAGGGATTAATCTAGTATTAAGGGTTAAATATGGCATAAAATTCTAGGTTTAGGCTTTGGAGGGATACATTTTAGGGATGAGGCATAGGGGGAGATTTACTAAAACTGGTAAATAGCCGACAGCTGAGCGGCCAGCTCAGAGAAGGAAGGGCTGGGCCCAGCCCTGACAGCATGATACAACATGACATGACCCACTGGGCAAGCATCTGAGTGAACTTAGAATGAAAACATCTATAATGGTTACACATAGGCAGGACAAGTCTATGTTCATTGCGCATGCTGAACCGCCTATTACATGCACACAACAGCATCTACAGATGTTAAGCAGCTTGGGCCCAAATTGGGTAGGTCCCTCTACTAGGCCTTAAAAAATAAAAGCTCAAGGATGAAAGGGGTGAATGATGATAAAAGTACACATGGAAAAAGGTAAAAATAAAGGGGATGGGGGATAAACTGGGAAGAGGATTGCAGGGGGGAGGGGAGGAGAAAGGGGAGCCAAGTTGTGGAAAATTAAACAAGTTTAACAACCTCAATACAGAGCACCCCCTTCCTGCACAGGCCATTTTTCAGCTTTCAGCGCCGTCACACTTTGAATGACAATTGTGTAGCCATGCTACACTGTAATTATGTGCCATTGTTATCATTTTCTTCACACAAATAGAGCTTTCTTTTGGTGGTATTTAATCACTCCTGGGTTTTTTGATTTTTTCCAACAAAAAAAAGTCCAAAAATGTTTTCTTAGTTTCTGTCAGTAAATTTTGTAAATAAGTAATTTTTCTCCTTCACTGATGGGCGCTAATGAGGCAGCACTGATGGGCACTTATAGGCTGCATTGATGGACACTAATGAGGTGGCACTTATGGGCACTGATGAGGCCGCACTTATGGGCACTGATGAGGCCGCACTTATGGGCACTGATTAGGTGGCACTGATGAGGAGGCACGAATATGCCACACTTATGGGCACTGATAGGTGGCACTGATGAGCACTGATAGACGCCACTGATGGGTGGCAATTACGAGTTTATCGTGTATTCTCACAGTCTGACACTGTGAATACACAGGTAACAGTGTGCCAACGTCCCAACAATGCATATATAGAAACTGAAGGCTAAAAAGGTGGACTTTAAAGGCACACGGGTAGACCATATATAAGTAGTTATCATTTTTTATTATTTTGCAGAAAAATATTAAAAAAGGGTAATTATTACATATATATATATATATATATATATATAAAATTCATGAAACTAATATTGTATAACCCACACACAAATTCTGACACCACTTGCAAGATGAAGAATGATACATCCAAAGGTGCAATGGTTGAGGTTCCAATAGTAGTAACCAAAAAGGGATATAGAAATAGAATCATATGGGTCAGAATGTGAATACAGGCACAAAATATTTGCTTATTCGCTCTACATGTTGCGCGTAGGGATATGCTTCTTCAGGAGCACAAAGATCATATACCCTGTTTCCCCGAAAATAAGACCTAGCGTGATTGTCGGTGATGGCTGCAATATAAGCCCTACCCCCCCAAATAAGCCCTACCCTGTTTCCCCAAAAATAAGCCCTACCCTAAAAATAAGACCTACAAGGACTTTAACTAGGGCTTATTTGGGGGGGTAGGGCTTATATTGCAGCCATCATTGACAATCATGCTAGGTCTTATTTTCGGGGAAACAGGGTAGTCATCAACCCAGAAATAGTAACGTGGTAATTTGCTGGTAAGCAAAATTAATTGGATATATCCAAGAAAAGATAATAACATACACACAGCTAATAAGGCACAAATGCTGGTAATATAAACCAGCGCGAGTTTATTGAAGTTACAAAACAGACGCTAATTGGATACCAGGAGACAAACACACACTATACAGCACGGCCTAAAATCTTGAGGTACCAGTCTCTTTGAGCCTTAAGCCTGTTTACCTACAATGTTTATACAGGCTTTGTAACTTCAATACACACACGCTGGTTCATATTACCAGCATTTGTGCCTTCTTAGCTGTGTGTCTGTTATTATCTTTTCTTGGATATATCCATTTAATTTTGCTTACCAGCAAATTACCACGTTACTATTTCTGCGGTTGATGACTATATGATCTTTGTGCTCCTGAAGAAGCGTATCCCCACACGCAACGTGTAGAGCGAATAAGGGAATATTTTGTGCCTGGATTCACATTCTGACCCATATGATTCTATGTCTACATCCCTTTTTGGTTACTGCTATTGGAACCTCAACCATTGCACCTTTGGATGTATCATTGTAACTCTTTATCTTGCAAGTTAAAAATTGGTGTATACTAAAGCGCTGATATATAATTTAAAAGCCCCAAATCTAATAGAATAAAATGAGATTACTAAATGAAATGCTGCTACCATTAAAAGTGTTCCCACACTTGAAAATAGGTGAAAGATATACAGATAGCGTATAAATGGTGCGCAATTCAACCTTAATTATGTGAGCATAGATCTTTAAAAATAATTATTGCCACAATGTCAATTGTGGTGAATAGTGCACAAGTGAAAAAAATAAAATAAAATATATATACACTCCGTATATATAGTGCTGGAGGTGTGTGAAATAAAATATACAATCCTTGTATATAAATTAATATGTGAGTATGTGATCCTTATTATAAAAGAAATGCCAAACATGCATATAAAATCTTATTTAATAGGTGAAAGTATTTGATGTGTTGGTAAAATGAAAAAAAGTTGAACGACGATTCAGTGATAGCAATCAAGATGATTGGGAATTGTGTCCTGTGTTAGAAAGAGTGAAGGAACTCTGGCGTAGCAACAGGTGCTCTGATTACAAGATTGGTACCATACACCAGACAATTAGTGTTGAATACAATCTAATTGCAACAATATGCAGATACACCAGGCGATTACTCTAATTACAAGGTTGGTGCCATACACCATACAATCCTATTGTATGCAACCTATCTGTTACGATAACCAGATAAACATATACACCAGGCGATTGGTGTTTTAAAAGTGCAGTGGTGCATTACTGATATAACAATTAAGACAGCTGGTTTAAGCTCCCACTGTTTAGAGAAACAAAAAGCAAAAAAGACTGCTATTTTGGAAAATATAAATATAAAATGTTGCCACTTCGGTAATGGTATTTATAAACATATAGGAAGAAAGAAACAAAAACTTCCCTTAATGTTGCCGGTACAATTATAGGTGATTCTTTGAAATCTTTCTGATGCTCAAGCCGGTTTTAACATGAAAAAGAGAAAAAACAAACAAAAACCATTGCGCAATATTGCTAACTATAGACTCCCCATGAAATGCCTCAAGTTGTATGCACTCACGTGTACCCGGTGGATATAGTGCAGATAAAAAGTGTCAATGGTCAGGCTTTCACTCCTGGGCTGTCAGCCCTTCTCCTCCTTTGCTGAGCTCGTGTATCACACGGCGTCACCTAAGCTCCTCCTCCCGACGCGTTGCATCACAGATCACGTGACTTTTTCAAGTGACCTGTGATGCAATGCTCCCGATGGCACGGACGGCATTAAGGAGGGACTTATATATACGCCCTTCTGCCTGTCCGTGCCATAGATAGACTAATTCTAATCAGGACTCGAAAGAATGCAAACATGTAACGAAAACATTATTAGTGCCGTGTGCACAGTGAGTGCAGTGTGCAGTACATAAACTCATATCAGAAATTAATACTCAAGTGATAATCTCAATATCACATCCTAATTCTAATATATATCCACAGATATATATTTCCTTAAATTAGGACATTTTACTTGATTTCCCTTTTTTAAATGCAATGTTTCCACTAGCAAAGAATATTCAATTTTTGTAATACACAGTTAAACGCAACCTTCATTTTACCATGTTTGGAAAACAGATTCAAAATAATTGTGATCACATTGTTTATGATCAAATTAATTAACCTGGCATATTTTGTTATTAATGTTTTGTCTAAAAAACTGAAATTGGCATGGTGTCCTTCCAGCTTATCACTGACCTCTCATCCCAGCTACATTCTTTCATGAGAGCGCAAAGGAGGGGATCACATCTGCATACATGACACACACAAGAGATAGAACTAAAGGTTCCAGCATTCACACACATACACAAATATCTCTCTAAAAGCGCTTACCTTTTTCCCATTTGTACACAACACATGCATATCATTCTCTCACTTTCTTTTAACTTTTAATATTTCCCTGCTTAAATTCTGCTTTCCTTATTTTGTTCTGATATCTTTTGCATCCCATGTATTGTAATCCCATACTTCACATACTCTGGCTTCTATGATTCTATGATCAGACGGGCAGCCATAGTGCTCATCCCATCTTCCCTCTCTGACAACATATAAAGTATTCTGTTTTGACTTTACTAGTTGCCGTGCTGGACCCCAAATTCATCCCACAACTTAACATGAAAATGTCCCTTTCTGTCTAGTGTTAATTATCACCCTTGATCCATACTGCTCCCATAGATAGCTGTTTCTCTAGCTGTTTACTCTGCATGATTCTTAGTTCCTGTGGACTTTGGTAACCCAGTTACCCATTGTGGATCCCTATCCACTCTAACCATTTATCTAGGGGCTCAGTATAGGCGGAACCGCACCTTAGGTTCATATATTTTATAGCGCTCCTTTTGCGCTGGGCATTTTTTGAGGGACTCTTACCCTTCATTCCCTTACTTAATTTAATGCCCATAATGACTGGCCAGTCTTCTCTATGTGTGCCTATACCCCCTTTCCTCTAAACGACTTTATCTAGCAGATGTACTACATATACCTGTGAACAGCACTATTCTTCCCTTTCTTATTTATAACACTCCGATGGACAGTAGACAGGGACAACATAACATATAACCACCAATCAATACAGTTCGATTAAGGGGAGTAAAATAAGTACCCTTTGTCTCGAAAAATGCCTTACTGATCACGGAAGTCTGATAACTCAAATGTAAGCAAAAGGCTTACCTCAGCCGGCTGATAATCAGAAAGTTCCGGATCGTCTCAAGCTCCTCGTTTCAGATTCTCAGGGTCACCTGTAAATCCCCTCCTAGGCAAAACTTGCCATCTGACATGGAAATTTACAGATAGGCAACTCCTATCCTCATATTGATTAGTGATTCCAAATTATTAATAACTACTGCAGTAGGGAACAGACACAAAAGAAACACTCCGCATCTTTCCAAATAACTGTTCTGCTTTATTATGACGCAATTGAAGGTTTTTATACACATGATTACGTAGGTATTACATTAATATTACAATTGTACTTTTATGGTAACAAGGGGCGTAACATAGATAATTTAATTCTAATCACGACTCGAAAGAATGCAAACATGTAACAAAAAAACATTATTTGTGCCGTGTGCACAGTGAGGGTAGTGTGGAATACATATAAAATAGAATACAATTATATACAGAACTTACAAATTTACTTTACAGGGGTGTACTCACTTTTGTTGCCAGTGGTGGCTGTGTGTTGAGTTATTTTGAGGGGAGAGCAAATTTACACTGTTATACAAGCTGTACACTCACTACTTTACATTGTAGCAAAGTGTAATTTCTTCAGTGTTGTCACATGAAAAGATATAATAAAATATAAAAAAAATTGAGGGGTGTACTCACTTTTGAGATACTGTACATGTTAGGGCTAAAATCAACACACATTTTATTTAATAATTTTTGCACCTACACGTTATGTTTCGTGTACACTTGAAAGGCTAGGATATCCTACCATGGGGTGCTAACAGTCGTACATTTAAATACTTTTATGTACATGGGGAGACTTTCAGTTTTATGAAACGTTTTAGAAAAGTCTCTAGGGTGATGTCACCTTTCCAGCTACTACAAGTGTTATCATTTCCTGCCAGAACATAGGAACTAACAATACTGAGCTCCGATAGATGTCGTATCTTTGGGTGAGACCTTAAAGTGTCAAAAGTTTCAGTATTTTTGAAGATATGGGTGGTACAAAGCGTTTTTTACAAGGGATTTTATGTAATTGATAGACAAGTTTCCCAAGCTAGAGTTGAAGAAAGACATCTTTGGGAAATTGTGCAACTAAGGAGTGAAAAAAAAACCTCCTAGCTGTGTACTATCAAGCGGTGATCAGTAAAGGGCTGGTTATTTCAATGTCATTATGCATCCAGCTGGGGTGATTGAACCATGGTAAAAATCTCCATGGACAGTAAACATCAAATTACTTTAGAAATGTATCCATTTGTTTAAAGGATGTATCATCTTTAGACAAATACTACTGAGCTTTTTTAAAGCAAACCCATTGCCATTTCTGCTAACATCAATATGGGGTTTGCATTGTAAATACTATTGACCCATGTGTAGTACCTTGTCTACCACATCATCATTAACCCCCCCCCCCCCCGTTTCAAGTAGTAGATAGTGGTTATGGTGCAGTAGTTTAGAGTTGTTTGATGCCCATATGTACAAAGCGTTTGTGTTTAGAGTTCACCAGGAAAAGTGTAAAGTCCTCAAATGGAAACTCCAGGGTAAATTCTTGCTTGTTCTCCAAACACTCTGTGCAGCACCTCTATTAGACTGAAGGATCTTTAGGAGAACAAAAAAAAAAAACAGAGGGCGCAATCTGAGTGTAGTGAGTAAGGTACATTTATTAACAAAACAGCAAATTGGCAACTCACATATAGCCAGTAATGTTTCACTTATAATCAAATTCAGACTTGTGTGGTGTAGATCTCAGCATAGTACTACTGAACCAGACTCAAGTCCAGCATTAAGTGTTCAGGGATGTTAGCTAGGTATAACTATAAGGGTAAGAGAACACCAGAGGGTACCAGAGGGGGTTCTCTTAGCCTTTTAGGTATACTTACTGTATACTTTCTGCTGTAAACACTTTATCCTGGACTGGAATTTGTCTCACTACTGTGCTGAGCTCTACACCACCCAAGCCTGACTTTGATTATAAATGAACCTTTACCAGCTATATGAGAGTTGCCAATTTGCTGTTTTTATTAATAAATGTACCTTACTTACTAAACTCAGATGGCGCCCTCTGCTATTTTTTTCAACCCCGTTTCAACTCTCCCACCACTGGACCGCCTCTGAAGCCATAAAAATTTTTGATGACATTATGAGTCCTCTTTGTACTCTTTTTCCTCAGACAGAGTGTCAGCAGGTGGACCCTACGTAAATTCTGCACAGAGCTGCTCCATGCAATAACAGGGCTCCACTCTCTGCAACATTCTCCTGTGAGTCCAGAGTAGGTGTCAGAGCCTTGACACCCTGGGATCACAAAAAAGTGGGCATCAGTCAACTCAGAAGAGGAGTGGTGAGTCAGAGTTGTGAGTACGAAGGGGACAACGCTGAGGATGGGGAAAATATAGCAACCAGAGCTGCTTTTTTTATTAAAACAGGCTGCCAGGGGAACAATTTTGAATGGAATTCCCCAACTGGAACTGGGCAATGCATATAGTCAATACAGCAGTACAGACCACTGACCAATAAAAAATATTTCACTGTAATTCACTACAGTGTTTCAAGAGACAAAAAAGGCATTACAATATAAAGAGGCTGCATTTACTAAGCTATAAAACATGTGTTATTTGTCATAATACATTTATGTGCCACATTACTTAGTTAAAATGATCATTGGCTCTTACTGCTGAAAATAATGTCACGAACGAAAGGAACAATTGTTTTTGCTTAATAAACTGAGCCTAATGACTTCACCTGATGTTTTCTCCATAAGCTTTTCCTGTTGTAACTGGTACCCCTATAGCATTGGACAATCAAATCGTATTCCCCTTAACAAGCCACAAACAGCAAGCTCCCCCATTGATGCCTCCTTGGCTGTACATGGATGGATTACTTTAAATTTGCTTTCTACATCTGTGTTTACTTCCATTCATCATAGATTTACATCCATTTAACTTTTTGGACTGAGGGACTAAATAGCTTTTATCCAGCCATTCTTCTTGTCTTCTTTTGTTTAGACTGATCTCTTTTCGCAGATTGAACCCTGGAGGTTGTCTCATCTCTAATAACAATCAATGACATTTTCTTTTCTTTCACAAATCTCTTTTGCTTTCTTTGGCCAGCGTTATATAATTTGTGGTTTACAGATATTGTTTTACTATTTGGAAGAGCATTAAATACCTTTTTTTTCCCCCTGAAAGCCTCCAGTGCTTGTTGTGTAAATGAACACCCATATTTACTAAGTAGGATTTTTTTTGTCACGTACACATTTTCGCCGCAAGAGCGGAGAGGTATCTGAAGACAAATTCAAGGACTAGTCAAGTCAACGTGAAGGATAGAGTATAGAGAACAAAACATAAAGTAAATCAGTTGTCCTTAATCCAGGCCAGTTGTAACAGGTGGAGCTGTAAGAATCATAATCTTGATGACAAATCAAAATCAGTACCAGAATTCAAAGCACAGGAATGGAACACACTCAGGTCACACCTAAGAGAATCTAAAATTAGGTTGTTGCCAGGCATGGACATATCCAGGCACTTGCGCCAAGTGTCCCCCCATTCACTTGTGTTTTATAAGGAGGTCCAGTAAAAGGATGGGGAGAGTCCTTAAGAGATCCTGCACCCAATATGTTCTCTGCTTCTTTAAACAATTTACTATTAGGGTCTCTTTACTCTGCTCAGTTCTGGTCCATTTAATGGGGCATCCATGAACAGATCCCCTGCTATTGACCCTTTTGAACGTTTCGATGTATGAACGGCTGGATAAAAACAGACTTGCTTCTGTACATCAGGCTACCTTCAATATTGTATGTTTAGGTCCAGAAAAAAGGAAAGGACTTTTCCATTTTTTTCCTAGACCTGGTTGGTTCAAATGTAAGAAGATGTAAATGGACACCAAATTCATTCAAAATCACAGTGCTCTATCCAAAAAATAATGCAGTGCAGTGCAACATTAGTGTAAAAGTCCATTCACTGATAACGATATTCAATAAGTATCTCTTGCAATTTTCCTCTTGCTTGTGCAATGGCTAGTAATGTTCAAAAGTGCTCCATGCATATTGTGCAAACCAAATTCTTAAACCATAAAGTGCTCTGCTGTTTACAAAGTGCTCCAGTGCTCAACTTTACCTCAATGGGCCACCACCACATATGAGAACTCACCAGACAGAATTGACCCCCTGTTATGCCCCGTACACACGGTCGGAAATTCCGACCACAAAATCCGTCAGATTTTTTCAGATTTATTAAGTGATGGTTAATGCTCTGTTTATATAAAACGTTATTGCACAATGGGGGTTATTTACTAAAGGCAAATCCACTTTGCACTACAAGTGCACTTGAAAATGCACTGAAAGTGCACTTGGAAGCGCAGTCGCTGTAGATCTGAGGGAAAGATCTGAAATGAGGGGAAGCTCTGCTGATTTTATCATCCTTTCAGTGCATTTTCAAGTGCACTTGCAGTGCACTTGTAGTGCAAAGTGGATTTGCCTTTAGTAAATAACCCCCATTGTGCAATAACGTTTTATATAAACAGAGCGCTAACCATCACTTAATATATGTAGTATCTAATATAAATCAATATTAAACCTAACCAAATAAATACATCAACAAATTGAATCAAAAACAGTGCAATGTGCATAATCAATAATAATTGCAAATAATCAATCCGTAATGGATGATTTGTAGATAAATTCATGGCACTTGTCCTACTGCAATTTGAGTTACAAAAGCAAAGGGGTGATGGATGACTTCTGGTACTGTGTGTGTTTAGTCAAAAGAACAGTGCATGATCACTATATAGACTTTTCTTCGTGGTGCTGGCAAATCTACATGAGCATTTCTACGTTTTTCCTATAGTATTGCTCTAGTTATAAGAAAAGATATGTCTATGTGAGGACACCTGTGACACTACACACTAGCACGCGGCTACCACACTAGCACGCGGCTACCTGCAAGAGACTAATAGCGTCTGGAGTCTGGACTGCCATTACTTTTACCACGCAGTTATGCTACCATATATTCTTTTACTGTATATACTTCCAATATATGTTAAACCAGATGTAATACATATATGTTCTATGTGCAAAGTGAGTATATTTCATTGCATAACGTACAAGTTAAAACTGCCTACTCATATTATTGCACCACTGCCTAACAAAAAATAACAATGATTGAAATTGCCTATTTAGTACTCTTTTTGGGTAACATAACATTTCACCTAATAGGGCAGGCTTACCACTGTTCATATCTACTTGATCAGCACAGTATTTACCCCAGTCTGCTCATTTGACCTGTTCTCATGATTGCCACATTCTGTAACATTGTCATAGTGCTTATGATGTACCAATCTTTCATTGGGTTTCATAAAAATAAAGTTTATTATAAGAGCTTTTAAACCTCTAAACAACTTCTTTTAACAGTTTAAAGTACATCTAAAAACAAAAACTTTTTTTCACGGGGTAAAAAAACCCCCCCAAAAAACACACAAATGTATAGACACAACATAAAGTAAGGGGAAATCTATCCAAAGTGAGGGAAAATGGAAAATTTATATCAAATACTTACCGTAATTTTCCTTTCCTGATGGACTCCATGGCAGCCTACGTATGGGTTAATCCCGCCTCTCCTACCTCATAGGACCCCACTCCCATAAATCTTTGCTCCTAGCCAGGTACCGTGTTCCATAACTTAGCCTACTCCAGCAATGGGAGGGAACTCCTGCTGCCATGGAGTCCATCAGGAAAGGAAAATTACGGTAAGTATTTGATATAAATTTTCCATTTTCCTGACAGACTCCATGGCAGCCTACGTATGGGAAATAACTAGCCATACACTCCCGGGTGGGAAATATTGCTGGTTTAAAGAAAAAAGGTTTAATTGGCACCGTCAACAGATAAGACATTCAAACCAAAATTAACTGAGGAAAGAGCCGCTGGCTCAACACAATAGTGTGTCATAAATGTATTTATCGATGTCCACGAGGCTGCTTTGCAAATCACTTCTGCCGACACGTGACGGGAAGCTGCCCAAGACGTTGAGACACTCCTAGTTGAGTGGGCCGTCACTGCCTCCGGAGGAACCAGACCCTTAGCCGTATACGCCCTTTGAATAGCCTGGACGATCCAGGCTGAGATGGATCTGGAGGAAGCACGTAATCCTCTGTTTTTCCCTTGGAAGTAGATAAAAAGGTAATCCGATTTCCGGAAAGGAGCCGTCGTTTCCAAATAGAATTTTAAGATTTCTCCGACATCGAGAGGATGGATGCTAGAATTGTCAGGTGAATGGAATGTTGGGAGTACTATTTCTTGATTCTCATGAAAGACGGACGTCACTTTGGGGTTTGATCCCAGCATGGGGATCAAGACCACTCTATCAGGAAAAAAGGTGATAAATGGTTCTTTGAAACCCAGAGAGCTGATCTCAGATACCCTCTTGGCAGATGTTATGGCCACCAGGAATACTGTCTTGAGAAAAAGGTCTTTGATGGATAATTGATCCATTTGCTGAAATTCTTCTCCTGAAAAGAAGTCCAAAACGAGGGGAAGATCCCACTTGGAGAACCTTGGCCTCCTTTGAGGTCTAAGTCTTGTTGCACCCTTGAAGAATTGCCTGACGAGAGGATGTTTTGCCCAGGCAACGCCTGTAAATGCAGAAATCGCGGAGACTTGAACTCTAAGAGAGCTAACGGCCAAGGGCAACTCTAGGCCTGACTGCAGGAAACCCAGAATGTCCGATATTTTTGGGTCTTTGAATGAGCCCCCAACAGTAGAGATGAAACTCACGAATCTTGCCCAGATTCTTTGGTATACCCTATTAGTACCCTCTCTCCTGGCACTCATCAGGGTCTCAATTGCTGTGTTCGGACACCCCAGAGCTGTTAACCTTTCCCTTTCAACCACCAAACCATCAGGTGGAGATGGGATGGACATGGGTGAAGCGACGCTCCCTGTAGCAGGAGATCCGGCCTGGAAGGAAGGGGGACTGGGTCCCGACAACTGAGCTGCGTCAGGAGAGGAAACCATGGCCTGTTGGGCCAGTATGGAATTACCGCTATTATTTCGGCTTCTTCCCAGCGGAGTCTTGATAGAAAACGGAGAATGACCGGAACTGGGGGAAAGGCATACGCCCTGAGAAACCTCCACTGGTCCGTCAACGCATCTATCCCGTAAGCCTGGGGACAACGATTCCTCGTGTAATACTTCTCGAGTTTCGCATTGCAGGGTGATGCGAAGAGGTCCACCTCCGGTGTTACTCCCAGGGACAGAATCCAACTGAACACTTCCGTGTGGAGGGACCATTCGTTGTTGTCCAGGGATACTCTTGAGAGGAAGTCCGCCTGGACATTCTGGACTCCGGGGAGATAGACTGCCGATAGATTTGACAAATTCGCCTGGGCCCAGACCATAATCGGACTGACCTCCTTTAGCAGGTCGAGACTGCGTGTGCCCCCTTGTCTCTTGATGTATGCTACCGCAGTCGTGTTGTCTAGTCTCAACAGAACCGAGGCTCCTGATATCAGGTGACGGAAGGCTTGAAGAGCTTGAAAGGCAGCTCGGAGCTCCAAGACATTTGACACTATACCTTGAGATGGGAAATCCCATTTCCCCTGGGCTACTTCTGACAGACAGAGGGCTCCCCAGCCGCTGTTGCTGGCATCCGTCGTCACTGTGATCCAGGAGATTGGCGCAATGGAATGGCACTTGAGGAGATTCTCCTGATGAAGCCACCAAGGAAGACTCTCCTTCATGGACGGGGTCATTCTGATAAAGTGATCCTGTGACTCTGGGACCCATTGCTGAAGAAAACCCTTTTGGAAGGGCCGCATCTTCCACTGTGCCCATTTTACCATGGGAGCTGTGGCTACCATGGTGCCGATAACCCTGAGGCAATATGATGCCCTGAGGCGAGGACATGCCAAGGCAAGACGGATTCTGTCTTGGATTACTGGGATCTTCTCCATGGGTAAGGAAATGGTACTTCTTACCGTGTCGAACTGTGCCCCAAGGAATATCAAGGACTGGGTTGGATCCAACTGACTCTTCTCCCTGTTCAACAACCAGCCGAACTCCGTCAAGACCGAGATGACTTGGTCCCGATGTAAAAGAAGCTGCTCTCTGTCTTGCGAGAGCAGGAGTAGATCGTCCAGGTAGTGGTGTAACCGGACACCTTTGACCCTGATTAGGGCTACCACTGCCAGTAATACTTTTGAGAACACTCGAGGCGATGTTGTCAGCCCGAAAGGAAGACAGGTGAACTGGAGATGTCTCTGCTCCACTGCGAACCTGAGATATTGCTGAAAATTCCTCGCGATTGGCACATGAAAATATGCGTCCTTCAGGTCTACTGAGACCATCCAATCGCCTGGCTGAATTGTTTGACTTATGGTCAAGAGAGTCTCCATCTTGAATCTTTCCTTCTGGATGAAGGAGTTCAAATATGTTAGGTCGATGACTGGCCTCCATGACCCGTTCTTTTTGAGAACCATGAAGAGGGGGGAATATACTCCCTGAAATTTTTCCTCCACTGGTACCGGAATGACGGCCCTTTGAGATATCAGGGAGTCTGTATAGGATAAGAGAATTTCTCTTTTCTCTTCTGATTTCGGTAGAACTGTGGGAATGAAGCGGTGTGTGGGTGGGTTGGTGAAAGTCCAGGTGTGACCTGTAGAGATGGTTTTGATTGTCCAATAATCTTGGACCGAGGCTGCCCAGACGTGCTGGAAATGGAGTAACCGTGCTCCTACCTGCTCCACCTGGACAGGCTCCATATCAAAAGGACTTAGTCGCATCACGACCCCCGGAAGACGTGGCCTTTGTGGACTTCTGTCCTGAAGGTTGGTTTCTTTTCCAGTTTTTCCTGAATTCCCTACCAGGTCTGTATCGCCGTGCGTCCCTAGCACGCTCCTGATCCTGTCTGGGTTGAGTTCTTCTCTGGCTCAAGAGACGACGATCCTGGGGTAGAAAACCCGACTTACCCCCAGTAGCGCGTGTGATGGCCGAGTCCAGCTTGTTCCCAAAGAGGGAAGAACCCTCAAAGGGAATCTTGCACCATGCCTGTTTGGAGGCAGGATCCGCTGCCCATGGACGTAACCATAGAGCACGTTTAGCTGTGACCGAAGATAGCATGACACGCGATACTAACCGGATAATGTCCAGGGATGCTTCCCCCAGAAAAGCCGATGCCATCCTTAATTCATGTACTGGAGAATTCCTGACCACATCTTCGGATATACTTCCCAGGATTGCACCCACGTCATCTGTCCAGGTTTCCATGGCTTTTGCAAAGCCGCAAGAGCTAAGGCCGGTTTGCAGGCCATCCCTGCGGTGATATATACTCGTTTGAGATCAGTATCGATCTTCCTTTCCAGACCGTCTCTGAATGACACTGTGTCTTCCAGTGGAAGCGTAACATGTCTCACCAATCTCATCAGTGCGGCATCAATGAGGGGGGCTGAATCCAGGTATTTCACCTCCTCACTCCTGAATGGGTACATTTTCGCTACTTTGGTGATTAAAGAGTTCTTTCTTTCAACCTTCCCCCATTCATCAGATATGATTTCACCTAGCTCACCCAAGAAGGGGAAATTCGGGCGCTCTTTTTTCAGATGCTTGAAATACTTTTTCTGTTTAGAGGGCATCTCTATTGGGTCTTCCCATTTCAGCGCGTCTTTAACTGCCCTGACCAGATGAGGAACCTGGGAGAAGTCGAACCCCGCTCCATATTCATCCACTTCAACCTCACTATCGGAGGATCCATTTGATGAAAAATTGTCGTGAGAAGGACCTGGAACTTCAAGTTTCACTACGTCCGCGGCTGAGGCTGGTGCTGAAGGAGGAATGGCTGTGTGGACTGAATCCGTCCTATTCAGAGATTCCTGTACAACCTTTCTAACCAGTGCTTCCACCTGCTGGTCTCCTGCACCTCTCTCCTTCACAGCCTTGGAGTAGCATGCTTCACATAGGGATTTGTCCTCCGGGACATGAGCCCTACACCCCCAGCAGGCTTTTTTCTCTGAGCGACCAGAATGGCGGTGGGAATCACGTTTAGATCCGGACCTTGACCTATCCGTATGATGTCTAGAAGAAGACTTTGATTTTGATTGGTCACGCTGTGACCTAGATTTTTCTTCACGTGCTACTGAATGATGATCGGACCTAGAAGGGCTGAGGAAAACAACAGGAAAAGAAAAATACTTTATAATTCCCCAATCCTTAAAAACCCATGCAAAACAGGCAGAGGGGAAAAATATTCCGTCCTACCTGCGGCATAAGGGCTGACCACTAGGCGGCGACGACACATCCATGGCAACAGAACAGCAGAGACTGCAGGTGAGATATAAGCCATAAACATTCAAGAACAGCATAACCACAGAAACTCATAGACATATGAATAGAAAGCACCCAGCCTACCTTCCACAAGTATTGTCAGTACAAGAACCGGCGTCTGCAGTGTCTGTATGAAGCCAGGGCATAGCTGTATCTGACAGCTATTTGAATTTGCCGCCTGGATGACGTCACGGCGCTCCGAGCGTCGTCGCACGCCGCCCCCCGACGTCCGCGCGCATGCGCGGCCACCGCTGACCCGTCGAACCGCGCAGGCGCAAACCAAGCCTCGATCTGGATCGAGGCCGTGCGCACGCGCAGTAGGAACGAGCAGCGGCGGACTGGAACGCAGATGCGCTCCAGCCGCCATACCAGGAAGACACAAACACACACAGAATACACACAGGCTGCCATGGAGAAACAAGTGAATATACGATACCCATCCAGCACGAAGATGATCCGACCTGACCCTCCAAGCGCCTCCTAGGCGACCACGACCGGGTATCGATGGGGGGGGGGAGGCCTCCTGCTAATAGCGAGGACGATTGGCCAAACTGCCGCTTGCCAGTCAATGACTGGATAGTAAGCTCTTCAGGGCACCACAACATCACCCGTATCCACCCTGCTAATAGCTGGGTAACTGGACTGCAACACCGCCATTCTTCCATCGCCAGCACAAGGGGAAACGCCAGGCCTGGATCAACTACTCCTTAAGGTAAGAACTACCTCTTTAGTCCTAAGGAGGAGGACAAAAAAGGAACACGGTACCTGGCTAGGAGCAAAGATTTATGGGAGTGGGGTCCTATGAGGTAGGAGAGGCGGGATTAACCCATACGTAGGCTGCCATGGAGTCTGTCACCATTTTTCTCTTAGTGTCAGGAAAGTTCATCAGAAGTGACTCATGCTGATAGCAGAGGAACAGGGCAGCAGACAGAAATTACACTTAGTGCTCTGGATTGAGACAAGTACACACTATAGAGGGATATGCTAAGTTCATATTTCATGTCTGAGTTTTACAACCACTTAAAAAATAACAACCACCACATCTAAGGGCTGGTAAGCTGTCAAATCATACATTTTGTTTTTTTAGGGTTGAAATGCTTTAACTAACCAGTGTTTTTGTTCTACCTGGATTTAACCTTTCAAGTGCTTAGACATTATGGTTTCTATGAAAACGAGCCCAGTGTTCCATGCTGTCTGGCACGTGACATTCTGAGTGCACATAACTAGATGTGCACAAGCTTCATGCAGAGAGTTCTATTCTGGGAACAGAGCCACTAACAGCTGATACTCACAGACAGAGTATCAAAACATTATACTTTCTAACATCCAGAGAATGGTGAACTGTACAGTAAGGGCCCATTCACATCACAACACTGTGTAACCTGCATTGACTGTGAATAGCACCCCAGCACTTCCTAAAAACACATGTGCGGACAGGTGACTGGAAAATTGCATTCTCATCCCTGCCTTGCTGACCCATTGGGGCTCTTGTCCAAAGGCATCTGAGCTCATCCCCGGAGTATATTGTGCTGATCCCCTCCGGTCCTCCTCTTCAGTCCATACAAGGAGCTTGTGGGTGACATCATGTGGGAAGTTACAGTTAGATCTGCCACAACAGCTTGCACTGCTCTGCATGAGGCAACCATTTTTGTGCCACCCTGAGCCCCCAATATTGTGCCCTCTTAAGTGGTGTGTCCCCTGATCCCACCATCATGTGCCCCCCACCCAATGCCGTGCTCTCTTGAGCCTTCTGTACCTTACACTCCTGACCCCCCTGTACAATGCGCTGTTGACCCTCTGCCCTGCTCACCACTGTCCACTGCCCTATCTTTTCCCAGTACACTGCTCTTCATACTACTAACCTCTGTATACTGCCTTACCTACTACTGACCTCTGTACACTGCCCTACCTACTACTGACCTTTGTACACTGCCCCACCTACTACTTACACTGCCCAGAACTCAGAGCAGGCAGCCAGGCCTGAAACGAATCAAGCAAGTCTGCCTGCAGTAGGGAGCGACCCTTTACTCCCCAGAAAATATTGTGAATGAAAGTGAATGCTGAGTTTCTGGCTGAAGCTAACTTTTAAGGTAAGCAAAATGTATATTTTGTCAGTGAGTGAGTTTTAGTATATTTTTCTAAGTTTATTCTTTTTTTTTTTTTTGGGGCTTGCCAGTTAACTTCTTAAAAAAAACAACAAACAAAATAATTGGGTGCTGCACCCAGGGGATCTTTGATTTCTTTCATGATGTCCAGGTAGATCTTCACCTCTCAAAGGTCGCCTATCCCTGTGTCACGTACCAGACTGGAGGATGAGGTGACGAGAGGGCTCCCCTTGTGGCTGAGTGCAGAGTACCTCTGGAGTTGGAGACAGAGGGTGCTATGCCCAGAGATGCACGGGTGGTCTGCCGGTGAATCTGTCTGATGGTTCCAGAAGCGGGACACCCAGGAGCAGAGAAGATGAAAATTGAATCTTGAAAAGAACAAAGCCCATCGGGCCTGTCGTGGTCTTAATTGCTTGGCAGTTCTTAGAAATTCAAGATTTTTATGATCAGTAAATATCAGGATGGGATGAGCAGCACCTTCCGGCAGGTATCACCATTCTTCCAGGGCTGATTTAATGGCCAACAGTTCCTGGTCACCCACATCATTGTTCTTTTCAGGTTGACTCATTTTCCTGGAGAAGAAAGCCACTGGGTGTTGCAATACTGGAGCAGATGTAAACACAGTCTTTAATTTATCAAACGCCAACTGGGCCTCCTGGGACCATTGAAACCGTACATGTTGACGGGTCAGCTGGGTGATGGGAGAGATGATGGTGGAAACATTTTTGACAAATCTTCTATAAAAATTGTCAAAGCCCACAAATCTCTGGATGCCTTTCTTATCAGTGGGAGCAGGCCTATTAATGATGACAGCCACCTTTTGTGGATCCATGGAAATCTCATCCGTGGATATGATTAGCCGCAAGAATTGGATTGATAGTCTCTCAAATTCACATTTCTCTGCCTTTGCATATAGCCTGTGCTGCCTTAGTGCGGACAGGACTTTGTTTTCATGTATCCTGTGGAGATCCAGGTTGGCAGAGAAAATGAGAATATCATCTAAGTAAACTATCACAAAGTGATCAAGAAACTCTCAGAAAATGTAACTCACAAAGTGTTGAAAGGTGGCTGGGGCGTTGAATAACCTGAATGGCATGACAAGGTATTCAAAGTTCCTGAAATGGCCCGAAATGCTGTCTTCCACTCATCACCTTTGTGGATGCAAACTAAATTGTAGGTACCACGTAGATCAAGCGTTGTAAAGACTCAGGCAGATCAAAATCTTTGGAAAAGTTCAGGAACAAGAGGGAGTGGGCAACGATTCTTGATCGTGAGCTTGTTGAGATCCTGATAATCCACACAAGGTCTAAGTGATTGATCCTTCTTCTAGACAAAAAAAATACCAGCACCAGCAGGTGAAGGGGATGGCCAAATTAATTTCTTCTGGAGGCTCTCATCAATATAAAGTCATAAGGCTTCAAGTTCATTTTAAAAATCCGCCCAAACGGGACCTCTGCACCTGGGAGTAATTTGATAGGGCAGTCATATGGCCGATGAGGTGGTAGTGCATCAGCTTTCTTTTTTTTTTTGAACAATTAAATTTTATTGAGAAAAATAACAGTTTACAGAGAATTTCAACTCGTCCTGAGCGTAATCACTCAATACAATCAGCATGTAGACATACACATTTGAAGAAGATCATGAGAAATAATAACAGGGATACAATCTTAGGCAAGTGTAAGTCAACCATTGTCTAGCACCTATTCAGCCATGCAATCTAGTGAGATAAACCAGCTGTAGCTTTATCACAGAGCCTGAGTCAGTGCATTAGGCTACGTATGGGGAAGCCTAAGATGATGGGGTATGGGTTGAGGGGGGGGGGAATAAAGGATGGTGAACCTAAATAGAAGGTAATGGGGGGTGAACAGAAATAAAAGGTGGTGAGAGAGAACCTGTCTATGAAGGCCTAGAGGCCGTTATGGTATCAAAGTTATTGCAAACCATCAGCCTTCTTCTGATCGAATACGTCCAAATACTCATGGTAGGCTGGTGGCACTATTTGGCCGGTACTGGTTACAGGCTGGACTGTCAGACAACTCGAATGGTTACTGGATTCCAGGGCAAAACAGTGCTGCAAGCCATATTCAGATTGGAAGGAGATCTTCCCCAAGGGCAAATCAATCGGAGGGTTATGCGCCTGAAGCCACGGAATCCCGAGAATGATGGGGAACGTGGGGGAACACAGTCTGTATCAAAACAGAGGGATTCTTGGTGACCAGAGTTTGTCAGAGTAAGAATAGGGATAGTCTCTTGTGTTACAGGTCTTGATCTGGGAATGTTCCCATCAGCCAGATGGACTTCGAGTCCCTGTTTCTTGTCTTTAAGTGGAATTTGTAGTTTTCTTGCCAAGGTAATGTCCAGGAAGCATTTGCATGCCCTGGAGTCAATGATTGCTTGGAACTGGATTATTCCTTCCACCACCTGCAATGAGATGGTTAAAACAAAGTGAGCTGGAGATGATCCGGAAACTTGGAAGTAGACAGGACCTGGAGGGAAGAACTTACTGGGTCTCACCAGGGCTGGTGCAAGGATTTTTGACACCCTAGGCAAAATCTAATTTTGCTACCCCCCTTAGCTCCACCCTTGACCCCACCCCCTTTTCCCTGCCCATGTATAGCCCACCTTTTAATAAAGCGCCCATTAAATGCAGTCCACCAGCGCCCATCAAATGCAGCCTCACTAGCGCCCATCAAATTCAGCCTCACCAGCGCCCATGAAAAATGCAGCCTCACCAGCGTCCATCAAATGCAGCCTCACCAGCGCCCATCAATGAATGTTTGCTTCCATTCATTCGGGAGTCGGGACACAGACCCAGTCCTCCATTGCGGCTGTGCCTCTGCCACTATGGGCGAACAGAGCGCCGGCTGCCTGCTGATGCGGAGATTTAGTTGCTTGCTGCAGAGAGAAGAGAGTAGGAACACCAATGGCTGGGCGCCCTAGGCAGCAGGGCGCCTTAGGCGGCTGCCTAGTTTGCCTAGTGGTAGCACTGGCCCTGGGTCTCAATGGACAGTTACGTAGGAAGTGTCCAGTACCTCCGCAGTAGAGGCAAAGGTTAGCCTGACGTCTTTGCATCTGGAGATAAAGCGTTGCGTACCAGTCTCATCTGCATTGGTTCTCCTTCAGTAGTAGAAGAAGGTGGGGAAACAGGCATAGGTGTAGGTGCAGATGGAATCCTGGGCAGCATCCAAGTGGGTCTGTAGGAATTAGTCCTTTCTCCTCGTCGCTCCCGCAGAAGGCAGTCAAGCTGAATGGCCAGTTTGATGAGGGCTTCAAGGGTAGCAGGAGCCTCAACTCTGGCTAATTCATCTTTAAGGGCTTCGGACAGACCGAGCCAATACTGGTACTTAAGGGTGGCCTTATTCCATCCGGTATCTGCGGACCATTTACTAAAATCAACAGTAAAATCCTCAATGGGGCATCGCCCTTGTTTCAAGGTATAAAGGGTAGTCTCTGCTGTGGCCACGCGTTGAGGATCATCATAGAGCTGTGCCATGGCCTCGAGGAATGTGGCGACAGTATTGGTCACAGGACTTTCCCGCTCCAGTAGGTGGTGGGCCCATGACTGGGGTTCTTCTGAGAGCAGGGAGATGATAAACCCAACTTTAATGGATTACAGAGAAAAAGTCCTTGGCTGAAGTGCAAAATATAGAAGGACACGTGTTCTAGAATGCCCTGAACTTTCGTTGGTCCCCTGAGAAGCGTTCAGGGACTGGTACCCTGGGTTCTGGAGGGGGCATCACCACAGCGGGAGCAGAGGCAGAACATTCTTGGGCAGGAGCCGCTGAAGCAGAGAGTGCAGCAGGAGGATTCTGGCTAACAGGTGCAGATGGCACAGCAAGGTTCTGTAGGCGACCTTTCAGCTGAAAGTAACATTCCTGCAGGTTCTTCATCGCTTGGGAAAGGACATTAACATACTGACATAGAGTCTCTAACGGGGAAGCACCTCTTTCTGTCTGGATTATACTGTCACGTACCAGACTGGAGGCTGAGGTGACAAGAGGGCTCCCCCTATGGAAGATCTTCTTCTCTTTCCCCTTTAGGGATGAAATGACTGTAATGTAATACATTTCGTAGAGTAGTCTAGTGGGGTATAGGGGAAGGCTCTGTTCTGTACTATAATCTTTGAAAATGAATAAAGATTACAATTTATTAAAAAGCTAGAATAAAGGAAATATAGTGCTGAAAATAGGCAAAAAAATAAAGAAGAGAAGTCAGTCAGTGCACATTATGATGCATATAAATGCGTCTTTGCGAACAGCAACACACGTCAGTATGTATTATGGCATCTGTTGACATTCAATACGAAGTTTACTGGAATGTGCTTTGAAAACATGCAATGTTACCGTGCATTGACCTATACTGACATTTGTTTTTATGTGTTTCCATTTATTTTATTGGTAAGCCCATCAGGGGAAAATTGCATAGGTGTAAATTTGTTAATTACTACCATTACAATGACCCTAATGTTTTATATAATCATTTTAACACTGGAAGCATGTTTACAGAGAACAGGGACAAACCACAGGCTGGGGTAGAAAGATGACCAAGCTATACTGGCTACGTATCCTAGATGGAAGACCCATTTAATATAGAGTGAGGCAAGACTCTATTTGTTAGGTATAGGCAGGTTGAGAGAAATGCTTCTTTTCCAAAGGGATCAGTAGTAAGGGTCTACCTGCTCTTTTACAAATAGTCATGTCAATAAAACCTGCATATTACTAATGGAATAATTATTGTATTATGCCGCATACACACGGCCGGATTTTCGGATGGAAACAGTCCGATGGGAGCTTTCCATCGGATTTTCCGACCGTGTGTATGCCCCTCAGTCTTTTTCTGTGGGCATTTCCGACAGACTTTAGATTGAGAGACTGTTCTTAATTTTTCTGCCGGAAAACCTTTCATTTGGATTTTTCGATTGTGTGTATGCAATTCTGACATGCAAAATTCCGACACATGCTCGGAAACAATTCGACGCATGCTCGGAAGCATTAAACTTCCCTTTTATAGTGCCATTGAACGTATTGTATGTCGCAGTGTTATTGACCGTCGGAATTTGATGTGACCAGGTGTAGGTAAGACAGTTTGAGCGAAATTACGTCGGAATTCCGACGGGAAATCCATCAGAGCTTTTTCCGTCGAGAATTCCGATCGTGTGTACGCGGCATTAGTGTTTAGATAAATTGTTTTTCCAACAGATTAGGAGTGTTTCTCTCTATAAATGGTTCCTCCTGTACTGCCTGGCCCCAGATTAAATATATAGGTGCTATGAGTATAATTTTGCGCTTGGTCCACTTAGTGGAAATCATTCAGCCACTGAATATTGGCATGAAAGACACCACTGATTCGGAACTAGTGTTTAGCATACTTCGAAGGCCTCAATGCCTTTTAATAGACTCACATATTAGCCTAGCAAGATATTCTGTTCCATGAACTTTACAGAGAGTAAAGGTCTCTCCTAGACAAGGGAAGGCAACATGGTGTAAAAATGATTCAGCTAATAGATATAATGACAGCTGTGCAAAGATGTGTCTCTTTAGTAAATGTATTTAGTAAATTCCACTTGTTTGGGACCTTCACCCCTTTCTTTCACTATCTATAATCATTTTCACAAATACGTTATTATTATGATGATTAATAATAATAATTATAATACATTTTTTTTTTGTAAGTATCTTTTTTTATTAACCCGCGCCGCATTTCCTGATTTCTCCCCTAGGCAAGAATTATGTAGCCATGTTACCTGCAGCCTCCTGGTATACTCCTATCACACAGACCAGGAGGCTTCGGGGCCATCTACCACACACTGCAAGGTAGAACAGTACTAACCACTAAGCCCCAGTGCTGACCTTTGTGTTTTTGTTGTGACCCTAACAGTTCCTTCCTAGCAGCATTGTCTCCCATGTTCCATATTGGTAAACTAATTTTGGCCATGTGCTGTTTGATTTTCAGCAAGTTCCTGAGGAAACAGACAAAATTTGCTCAATGGGTGGCCATGTTGGCTATCTCCTGCCCAACATCCCTCGATTGTATTTATGCCCCCACAGAGTAAAGCCGGGTACACACGGGCCGAATGGCGGAGAGCGCTGATCAGGAGTCGGTCGGCTGCTGGTTTTCCAGCATGCACGTCCAACAGAAGCCGGCCGGCTTCTGTCGGACAGACTGACATACAACGTCTCCCAACATTCTCCTAACATTCGGCCTACACTTTTCCTACTTGCCATTGTTCCCTACTGATAAGACAGGCATAAGCTGGTGTCAATCTATGGGGAAATGATCCAACATTTAAGGCGTTCTATAGTCACAGCATACACTTTTATTGTATAACATCATAATTGTAAGAGCAATAAGGACACCAGTTATCTTTGACAATTCAATAAAAGCTTACTTCCCTTTTTGTGTTTTGATTTCTGCCTACCTGCTGGCCATCTCTTTCTACAACTTCCTGGATTCCCTGCATGCTTTGCAGCTTCTCCTCTACTCATTCTTTTTGGTTTACTTTGGATTTCTATAGACTACATATCCCATGGTATCCTGTTACCTGCAAGCAGTGATTCCTGTGTTGACCCCGCCTCCTGAAACTCCTCCTCTCAGCATCTTAGTAGTTCAGAAGACAGGCTCTGTGAAATGTGTGACACAGCAGTGTCTACAGCCGTGGCCAAAAGTTTTGAGAATGACACAAATATTACTTTTCACAAAGTCTGCTGCCATAGTTTTTATGATGACAATTTGCATATACATCAGAATGTTATAAAGAGTGATCAGATAAATTGCAATTACTTTCAATGGTGACAAACAATGCATTTTATAGCATGACCAAGTAACTTGCCATAAGGCAAACGTGATAACTAAAGCCCCATACACACGGTCGGAAAATCCGACCACCAAATCCATGGATTTGGTCCGACGGATTTAGTCCGACACTGGTGTTGCGGTCGGACAAAGTTGTCGGAAAATCCGATCATTCTGAACGTGGTGACGTTTGTTGCCTACGACGGGACTACGTAGAGGCTAGTAGCCAATAGCTTTGGTCTTGTAATGTGATCTAAGCATGCGTAGCACTTTGTCCGTCGGAATTCGCTACACACGATCGGATTTGGTGTGATCGGACTTTGTTGTCAAAAAATCTATCCAGCAGGAGATAGGACTTTGTCCGTCGGACAATCCGATGGAAACTGTCCGATGGTGCCTACACACGGTCGGAATTTCCGACAACATTGTCCGATAGGACAGAATCCATCGGAAAATCCGACCGTGTGTATGGGGCTTAAGTGTTTTGGGGAACAAAACTTAGAAAATTTGGGTCCTTTGCCAGGCAACTCCCCAGACTTAAATCCCATTGAGAACTTGTGGTCAATCCTCAAAAGGCGGGCGAAAAAAAAAAAAACACAATTTTCTGACAAACTCCAAGCATTGATTATGCAAGAATTAGCTGCCTGCCATCAGTCAGGATGTGACCCAGAAGTTGATTGACATTGCTCTTGAAAAAGAAGGGTCAACACTGCAAATATTAAACTTAATGTAATTATCAATAAAAGCCTTTGACAGTTATGAAATGCTTGTAACTATAAATCAGTATCAGTGGCAGCCCGTCTATAGAGGGCGCATGGGTGCCATCTCCCCTATCCAATGCGTCCAGCCCCCTGATCTACATATCAGTGGTGCCAGACCATGGGTTCCAATGTGGGGTGGGTGTTTTTTTTAAGCACCTGATTAGAGCCAGAGGCTCTAAAAGGTTTAAAAAAAAAGCAGACTTTGTGAAAAAATTATATTTGTGTCATTCTCAAAACTTTTGGCCATGACTGTACTCACAGGACATAATGAATATGTGTCACATAATTCAAGGAAGTGAATATGTGGGAATCTTCACAAAGTAAAGCTGGATACACACTATACAACTTTTGTTGTTCGATTTCCTTTGGATTTACCTTCAACTATATGGTGCAAGCGCCTGCCTGATTGCATACAAATTAAAAGTCTTTAGGATTGACCTCATATTATATGGTTTTGGTAAATCTAAAGGAAAACTTTGAAAGAGACTTGTATAGTGTATATCCAGCATTAGTTTACAAACTTCAAGATCATTCAGATTATTGGGAGCAGGCTAGAAATAATTGAAACACAATGTGGTAATGAATATACAGTTTTACTATTTGACCATGGAGTGGTCTGAAATGTGTGATCTGTAGATCTAAAATGACAGCCAGGCTGTTTGGTAAAAGCTTTTTTTTATTTGACAAACGGACAAACAAAAATAACTTTCTTCAGCCAAAACAAATCAACAGTCCAAAGTCTCGGAACAACAAAACTATACAGCAGGCTTACCGCCAATCTATTGGTCCCACACTGAGGTTGGGCGCCTCTGTGGACAGGCTGCCAGACAGGCCACAAGGGGGGTCAGCAACCAGCATCTCAGCTCGTCTGAAAACTCAAGCTTTACTTACAGCTTGTGAGCCTTTCTCTCCACTCTACTTCCCTAACACAGCTGCTGATATCCCTCTGCTGCCTTTCAAGCCTCCCCTGGCTGGGGCTTAACCACTTTGGTACCAGAGTCCTGGTGGTCATAGGGTTTAGAGGTTCTTCCCACTCAGATCTAATTGACCTTGGGAATTCTGAGTCCCTAATACAGACTTATCAAACTAGAGAGTAATGGAAACCAGTCTTCTCTCTAGCCAAACACTCCCAGAACACCTCGCCCTGCATGGGTGTGAACCCCTGAGTACAGCAATGTCTCCACCACTGTTCCCCTAAAAGGGACCACAACCCAAATATTGAGGAAATGTACCTGCCATCCAGGACACATTCCCGGTGTCCTGTAAAATAGATATACTTTAACTTTATGTTAAAGTTGCACTTAAACCTGTATGGTAAATACTGATCATTTGAGGGTCTAACCTTCATCTGGAACAATCAGAAGCTGGCATCACATGGAAAGCTTCCCATAAATTCTGGGATATTACAGTATTTACAGCTTTTGTGCTTACCTGTTTGCATGGTGATTACGTGATCCATATCTCGTTAGCTTCTATGCCATCACTGGTACTCTGAGATGTGTGAGCACCTTCTTGATGAATAGTATTTTTAATTAAGAGCCCCTGAGGGCTTCTGCTTCCCCCCATCCCCTCCTGCACAGATTAAAAGCAGGAATTCAAAGAACTTGGGTGGTATGTGGGCACCTAATTAGCAAAACATCCAGTGTGTTTAATTACACAATGGAATGTTACTTCAACAACAAAAGAAACTTCAACAAAATAACTGAAAGTAACTTTTATCAGGTTAATTGTATCTTTTATGTTATTTGATTGATGCATTGACATTTTAAACGACTTAGTTCCTGGTAGTGTTTGTTTTGTTGCTTGGAGATGCTTGAAGATGAAATTGTTTCCATATCTTTCTGACTCCCAAAAAGGTCTTCAGAAGATTTAAACATTACGTGTTTAAAGTCAAAATCAAATTAGATGAAGGAAATTTCAACGCACTTTTCGTTCTCAAGTGAGACACGTATTGAGGGCAATTTTTTAAAAATGTCTGCATACATGAGATCGGTAGGACAGGTCACTCTAGAATGTCTGTTGATGATGTGAGCATCAAAATTCAAATGTGTTCCTGACATTATTGGCGCACACTTTACCATCCCAGGTGTTTAAAATAATCTTACTCTTTTTTTATAAACAATTAAACGACACTGCTTCCTGTTTTATTTCCACATCATCTAACTATGGTTGGTTCCTACATTTACAAGCATTCTTCATTGCAATCAGTAATCAGGCTCAATTTGATCATTTTAATTTCTGCAAAACAGTTACTTCATTCTTGATAAATTAGATTTTATACTTTTGTGAAGCTTTCACTAAACTTTTCTGGGGTAACATATTAAGAAAGAAATAATAAACTCAAAAACAAAAATGTAATATGATGCAGATTACCAATTCTAATGCCGCGTACACACGAACGGAATTTCGGCCAGAAAAAGACCGATGTGAGCTTTTCATCGGAAAATGCGACCATGTGTATGCTCCATCTGACTTTTGCTGGCTGAATTTCCGCCCAAAGTTTGAGAGCATGTTCTCAATTTTTCAGTCGGAAAAAGTTTCAATCGGAAATTCCGATCGTCTGTAGCAATTCCAACGCGCAAAATTCCTACACATTCTAAGGAACAATTTGACGCATGCTCGGAAGCATTGAACTTCATTTTCTTGGCTCGTTGTAGTGTTGTACGTCACCGCATTCTTGACGGTCGAAAGTTCAGAGAACTTTTGTGTGACCGTGTGTATGCAAGCCAAGCTTGAGCGTAATTCCATCGGAAAAACCATCCAAGATTTTTCCGACGGAAAATGTGCTCGTGTGTACGGGGCAATAGATGTGGTTGCTGCATTAATTTTATTTTTCAGGGCTAGTTTACACTTGCTTCAAAACATGGCTTCGGACACGCTCTTGCCGCGTACACACGATTGGACTATCCGGTGGACAATTCGCCCGTGTGTGGGCTCCGGCTGACTTTTTCTTCCCAAAAGTCCAGTGGACTTAGAAAGAAGACTTGACTCAAAATTGTCCGCCGGACTCTGCAGTCTGGCGGACAATCCGCCCCCGTCTGTGTGCTAATCCGCCAGCCTTTCCAAATGAACGGACTTGCTCACACAAGGAGTAAAGTCCGTTAATTTTTACATCCCCCGGGACTGTGACATCATCCGGTGACCCCGCCCCTTATGCCTATATAAGTCGCTGCGCAACGCATCCCTGGCATTACAGCGAGAGAGAGCGTCGTGTCAACATCGGAAGAAGAGAAGGAGAAGGCGGCGGCGACAGCAACGAACGAGAAGACCAGGCCAACGATAGTAAAAGAGCTGGAAGAAGATAGCGGAGGAGACCGGTAGAAGAACCGAAGAGCGGGAGAAGTCAGAAGAAGACCCCCGAAGTCGGAAGAAGACCCCTAGACGGCGGTGACGAAGGAGAAAGCCGGGCTCCTCCGCTAGTAAAAGAGCGGTAAGAGAACACAAGATAGTGGAGGAGACCGGCGAGAAAACCCCCGAAGTCGCAAGAAGACCCCCGGACGGCGGCAACGAAGTTGAAAGCCGGGCTCCTCCGCTAGTAAAAGAGCGGTAAAAGAGCAGAAGATAGTGGAGGAGCCCGGCGAGAAGACCGCCGAAGTCGGAAGAAGACACCCCGAGCTGTCTAATAAACTACTTTAAAAACCTGTGTAGTGTGTTTTTTTTTTTATTGACACTTCTTCCCCCAGGTGAATGGGTAGGGGTACGATGTACCGAATACTCAGTCACATAGGGTGGGGGGCTGGGATCTGGGGGCTACCTTATTAAAGGGGGCTCACGGATTCCGACAAGCCCCCCGCCCACCAAGGGCCAGGGTTGTCGGGAAGAGGCCCTTGTCCTCATCAACATGGGGAGAATGTGCTTTGGGGTGGGGAGCAGCAGGGACCCCTTTCCCCAAAGCACCCCCCCATGTTGATGGCACACGGCCTTGTACGGTTCAGGGGGGGGCGCTCGCTCGTCCCCACCCCCTTTACTGACCGGCCAGACTGCGTGCTCGGATAAGGGTCTGGTATGGACTTTGGGGGGACCCCCACTCCTTTTTTTTGGAGTAGGGGTTACCCTTAAAACCCATACCAGGTGACTGGGCTAACAAGGTGTCAATCTTGCCGATGGAGGCAGCGGCATTGACTTCCTTCGCTAGTCCCATCGTACCTGAAGTCACATTCAAAATGAACGGACTTAACTCCATGTGTGGGCAAGTCTGGAAAAGTCAGTTTGTGTGTGGGCAAGTCCACTCGTTCGAAAAGTCCGCCGGATAGTCCGCCGGATAGTCCGATCGCGTGTATGGGGCATTTGTTAAAGTTCTCTGAACGCCAGTCAAAGCCCCTGTCACTAAATAAAATGGTTAGCTAACAGTCCTGTTTACACCGTGCTTTTGCTTGGTGCTTCGATGGGCTTCGATGAGGCTTTGGTGGAGCTTCGATTGTGCTTCGATGAGCCTTTGGTGGGGCTTTGGTGGGGATTTGGTGGGGCTTTGGTGGGGATTTGGTGGGGCTTCGGTGAGGCTTTGGTGGCACTTCAGTGGGGCTTCAAGCGAGCTTTGCCATAGACTTCTATGAAAACTTTGATGATGATTTGAAGCGCTACTAAATCTACATGGGATATCATTTTTGAAGTGAAGCCAAAGCAAAAGAAAGGTGTAAACAGGACTGTAAGCTAACCATTTTATTTAGTGACAGGAGCTTTGACTAGCGTTCAGAGAGCTTTACAAATACTGTCCGAAGCCTTGTTTTTGAAGCAAGTGTAAACTAGCCGTTTATGTGGGTTGAAGCCGAAGCAAGTGTAAATGAGCCCTTAGGCTTTTTTACTTTATTTTCATCGTGTGATCCAGCCAGTAAGTCTGTTATTTTTTAACAGACCAAGCTGTTCAGTTAGGGAGATTGCCTTTTTTAATTTCTGTCCTGGGGATGCAAAAGAAATTAGGGGAACAACGTCTTTACAAGTTGGGAGGAATTATTTTCTTAGACAGTTGACACTGGAACAGTTGTCCCTATTGGAAGAATTCCACTCTATTAGGACTTGTGTTGAAAAGTCTTGGGCTTGTATTCATCAAGAATCAGTTTAACATCAGTATGAGAAACTTCTGAGATGATTCAAAATTCATTGATGGGTGCATTTGACCTGCATTGAATGAATGCAAGCAGGTTTTGCATCCCCATAAACTTGTATGTTGATACAAAACCCATATAATACAAACAAAAGCCCGTCAACAAAGGCCCTAACAGTTCTAGTGGCAGTTCAAATTCTAGATTTTCTCTCATGTTCAGAAAGGGGAGAACAGCTATAAGACCACTTTCACACTGGCGCCGTGCGTGGCCGCATTCGCAGAAAAGTGCCGCTCGTTTTAGCGGCGCTTTACCGCTGTCATTTTGCTGGCCAAAGACCAGTGCACTTTTTGCAATTTGGCACTGTGTCGCTTTAACTGACAATTGTGCGGTCGTGCGACGTGGCTCCCAAACAAAATTGACTTCCTTTTTTTCCCACAAATAGAGCTTTCTTTTGATGGTATTTGATCACTTTTTATTTTGACAATTTTGAAAAAAACACATTATTTTTTACATTTTGCTATAATAAATATCCCCCAAAAATATATAAAAAAAATTTTTTTTTCCTCAGTTTAGGCCGATATTTATTCTTCTACATATTTTTGTTAAAAAAATCGCAATAAGCTTTTATTGATTGGTTTGCGCAAAGTTATAGCGTTTACAAAATAGGGGATAGTTTTATGGCATTTTTATTGATATTTATTTTTTTACTTTTAATGGCGGCGATCAGCGATTTTTATCGTGACTGCGACATTATGTCGGACACATCGGACATTTTTGACACATTTTTGGGACCATTGTCATTTATACAGAAATCCGTGCTATACAAGTGCACTGATTCCTGTGTAAATGACACTGGCAGTGAATGGGGTTAACCACTAGGGGGCAGTTAAGGGGTTAAGTGTGTCCTGGGGAGTGATTCTAACTGTGGGGGGGTCGTGGCTACGTGTGGCACGTCACTGATCATAGCTCCCGATCACAGGGAGCTACGATCAGTGACACTGTCACTAGGCAGAACGGGGAGATGCTTGTTTACATTAGCATCTCCCCGTTCTTCCTCTCCGTGAGGCGATCGCGGGTATCCCCACGGACATCGAGACCACGGGACCCGCGATCCAACTCACGGAGCTTGCCGCGGGGGCGTGCGTGCGCCGCCAGCGGCGCACACACCCCGGCAGGCTGCCTCTTAAAGGGCAACGTACAGGTACGTTAGTTTGCCTGTACGTGCCATTCTGCTGCAGTATATCTGCATAAGGTGATCGGCAAGCGGTTAAGCAGCGATTTCGGCAGCTATCGGGGCGCTTTTAACCCCATTCAGAAGTGCTGGCCATTCATTCCAATGGGCAGGGCGTTTTGGGAGTGCTAAATACAGCGCTCCCAACCGCCCCAAAGATGCTGCTTGTAGGACTTTTAGGAACATCCCGCAAGCGCACTGCCCAAGTGTGAAAAGTCACACTTGAATGAATGGTTTTCAGGTGCTTAGCAGAGGCTATTTCCAGCGCTAAAGCACCTGAAAACCGCCCAGTGTGAAATGGGTCTAAATACTTGACCAGGGTTCTACCTATCTAATTGTCAGCACTTGATCTGCTGTGCTGTGTGTGTAAACTCAGTGTCAGCACCTGGCAGTCACGGAGCTCCATTTGTTGCATTTGTTTAAAAACGTTTTACATTTGGGTTCTTTCACGTTTGCAGTGCCAAATTGCAAAAAATTATGCAAGCTCCCTTAGAACAGGAACAAATCGCAGCATAAAATACTGTATTTTTCACTCCATAAAACGCACCCCCCCCCCCCCCCCCCAAAAAAATGGGGGGAAATGTCTGTGCGTCTTATGGAGCGAATATTGACCAGACCTCCCACCAACAAAAAAAAAATGTTGAAAAAAAAATGTCTTTCTCAGTTTCTGTTATAAAATTTTGCAAAACAGGTAATTTTTCTCCTTCACTGATGTGCGCTGATGAGGCTGCACTGATGCACACTAATAGGCAGCACTGATGGGCATTGATGAGGTGGCACTGATGGGAGGCACTGATGAGATAGCACTGGTGGGCACTGATGAGGCTGCACTGATATGCGGCACTGATGGGCATTGATAGGCAGTACTTAATGGTACTGATTTGCAGCACTGATGGCACTGATTTGCAGCACTGATTGGTACTGATTTACAGCACTAATGGGCACTGATTGGCATCACTTATCGGCACTGATAGGCAGCACTGATGGGCACTGTTGGGGCTGCACTGATAATCAGTGCGGATGTCCCCTTTCACACTAGCCAGTTACCGGCTCTCTCCTCTGCCGATAACTGGCAAGTGTGTTTACATTGTGATAGAACACTGCTGATCACGTGGTAAAGAGCTGCTGTTATTGTTTTTTTACCCTCATCAGTGATCACAATAGACACATCGATCATAGAGCCCCGCGGCCAGCCGCCCCCTCCCGGAACTGGCAGACTGCGCTGTAGCCGTCATTTTGCTATAGCCTAGTCGGCAAGTGGTTAATACCTCTCCCAAACCTTCCTACCATCACCACCAATCCCCTCCTTTATATGTCCAAAAATTATCCATGGGATTCCTTCAATGGCATATGCCAATCAGAAATCAACCCCTGGTAACCATACTACCTAACAACTGAATGGGGACGGGGTGGCAGTGCCTGGTCAGTATTCGCTCAGATGCAGAGACATTTTCCCCCATTTTTCTTAGGGGGGGGGGGGCATCTTATGGAGCGAAAAATACGGTACCTAGCTGGATGCAGCATCAGTCTGATGCTGCGTCTGTCCCCTGCCAGCTCTAACACTGAGAGCCGAGCCAATTAAACACAGCAGATCGCTCAGTTCTCGCAGCCCCCTGAGCACAGAGCTGCTGACTGTCTGCCTCCTGTACTCACTGGAGTGCTGGGCCGTGGGGGGGGGGGGCAGGAACGTCCGGCTCAGACTCTCAGTGACTTGCTGAAAGGCTGAGCCGGGTGCTGGTCCAGGCATGTAGGTCGATCCTGACTTCATTGTTGCAATCTTGCCCGAGCCTGGACTGGCTCTGTGACGTCAGCAGACAGCGGGCTGAAATTGGGTCACAGGAGTGCAGAATGAACTACACTCCTGTGATCCACAGAAGTACAGCCAAATTAGCTTTGGCTGTACTTCACCTTTAAGTGCCCATGGTTTTATTTAGCACTGTTTTGCATGCTACCCACATATAAGAAGAAAAAATATTCATCCCCCCACAATATAACTTGTTGTCCTGCACTGGGACCTTAAACTTTACTGACATGTATGAGATGCTGAGGTTTTCACATTCCAAACAATAGGCTGCATGTAATCTGACCTTAGTCTTTGTGCATAGTTCTGTGACAGTGAATGTGACAGAAGCAGGGTGATGAGTATTTTAGGAAATCCTGCCTACAAAGTGTATTCTCTTTTCACACCACAATGAAGAGAAATTTGAATTTTCTGTTGGCATTTATAGAAATCATAAAAAGTTGTAGACTGACAGGGAAAGTCATTTGAATTAGAAAATGGCTTCTATCACTATAGAAGCTGCCAGCAAAGTTATGTCCGTAGGTCACGTGGATGCTGTCAAACTGTGGTACTCAAGCAGTCAATCGGTCTGTCTGAACAGTGATCCCATACCTTACCTACCAGCAGCCAAGAGTCTTCTTTTTAAAGTTTCATTTTAAAGTTTCTGTTTTTAAACTGGTGTTTTTATAGCTTTGTATATAATCTTTGTTTTATAAAGAAACATTTAATACACGATAAAGTGTTCCCAGCACACTACGGGTTAGCTAAAGACACAACGCTGCTTACTCATTCACTTGTGTGTGCACTTTTATAGTAACATGTGAAAAACATCCAATAGCTTCACCTGCTAGCTGAACAGATGACTGTACAGTATGTAAGTTACCTGTAACAAAAATATATATTTTTATACATTTTCATTAGACCTAACTGTAAATTGAAGCATGACATAAGAATTTTTTTCTTTCGAACATAGTTAATACATGCTGGCAGCTGATTTAAGTAGAGAATTGCTCTTCCCTGCATTGAAAGGGATTCTGCTTTATTGGGAGGCCCTAGGAACTTGTTCATACTAGCGGCGATGCATCTTTCTTTTTGTTTTAACTTCATTGAAATGTCACAAAATGACATTTCATTCAACTCTATGCACCACAGTGTATTGTGACGCGATGCGGTAACATAGCGCATATTCCCGCCTCATGTACACCGACCAGCCATAACCTTAAGATCACTGACAGATGAAATGAAAAGCATTGATTATCTCGTTACAATGGCATCTGAAGGTCGGTGGAATATATTAGGCAGCAAGCAAACATGTTGTCCATTAAGTTGATGCGTTGAGAGCAGAACAAATGAGCATCACAGTTTGTTGTGTATGGGGCTGTGTAGCCAAAGATTGGTTAGGGTGCCCGTACTGACCCATGTCCACAGCCAAAAGTGCCTACAAAGGGAACGTGAGCAATCAGGTCAGGTCCACGGCGCAATGGAAGAAGGTAGCCTGGTCTGATGAATCACATTTTCTTTTACATTATGTGGAAAGGGTGCATGTGTGTTGCTTACCTAGATAAGAGGTGGCACCAGGATGCAGTATAGGAAGAAGCCAAGGCAGAGGTGGCAGTGCGTTGCTTTAGCCAATGATCTGCTGGGAAACCTTGGATCCTGCCATTCTTCGGGATGTTACTTTGACATGTACCATCTACCTAAACATTATTGCTAACTAAGTTCACCCCTTCATTGAAATGGTATTCCCTGATGGCAGTGGCCTCTTTCAGCAAAATAATGTGCCCTGCCACACTTCAAAAATGGTTCACAAATGATTAGAGGAACACAACAACAAATTTGAGGTGTTGACTTTTCCCAATCTCAATCCAATCAAGCTTCTGTGGGATGTGGTGGAAAAACAAGTCCAATCCATGGAGGCCCCAAGTCGCAACTTTCAGGACTCAAACGATCTGCTATTGATGGCTTGGTGCCAGATACCACAGTATACATTTAGCGATCTAGTGACGTCCATGCCTCAATGGGTCAGGGCTGTTTTGGCGGCAAAAGGGGGACCTACTTGTGACGGATCCAATCCCACACTCCAATTGAGTACAGGGTGACTTAGACATAAGTGGTGTATGGGGAGCTGAAACATGGGTTTCCCAACCTTTCCAAGGGATTCTGGGTTCCATGTGCCCTCCCGTCACACTACTCAATATTAGGTGGGTCATCATCAGTGACCACCAATCCATTAGGGGCGTCCGGGTGCCGCCCCCTCTCTCCTCGCCCCCCCCCCCTATATGCAGTGGATAGATTCATGCATAGCATAAATCTATCCACGGCCGTGTCATGTGTCAGGCCCCTTTCAGGGCACCGGGCACTAGAATAACAGCGGCCAGGGCATTTTTTTAAGCATCTGATTAAAGCCAGAGGCTCTAATAGGCTTCAAAATAGGCTGGGCTTGGGTCGCAGAGGATGAGTCCGGAGCCCACCCAGGTGTGTTGCGACAGCGAATTATTATTCCCTGTTGCAACACTGATCCTCCTCCCGGGAAGCAGGTATGAAAAATGTTTCCCGATTGGCCAAAACCTAAGGCGATACTAATGGACGCCTAGCACCGGGAGAAGCAGAGAGGTGATGCATCGCGGAAGCTGCTCCAGGAGAGGACACCGGAGCAGCTTTCCCCGAGCCTGCCACGCTGGAAGATGGCCGCATCAGCTTCGACCGCCGCTCTCACCACCTGCATCCAGGGTAAGGACAGTAGGTGATGGGGGGTGGGTGGGGGATGTTAGTGCTGCGCCACAGTGGGGGGGGGGGTAGGTGACAGTTGTGCTAGTGCCGCTCCATGGGGAGGGGGTTGTTTGCCCCCCCCCCCCCCCAAAAAAAAAAAAAACACCAGACCAGTGGTCATCATAATGTTATGACTGATCAGTATATAGTGTTAACAAGGCATGTAGAAAACAATTATTTTCTATGTGCCAATGCGTTGAGCCTGCATTGATCAATGCAGACCAATACAACAGAATGGGTAACAAAAAAAAGTAATTTTTACCTCAATTAACCTGCTGAATACATGTGTTTGCACAGATTGTATACTAATATTGCATAGCTAGCTATACTGGACATGTTTATATAGTGTTAACAGACTGTGTTCAAGGCTATATTTGTTCTGATGACTAGGTTACGTTCAAAACTCTGCATGTTTCATGTGGTTCATTTTCAATTTGGTACTTTTTAAGTGTATTTTACATGTAATTCACATGTGTTACTATGATTCAGAAAGCTGGGTTTTTTAACACAATGTATCACAACACAGAGATGTGAATGCAGCAATGAAGAGTATGTTTGATACTGTCAAATGGCTAATGCTGACCACTACTGGAGGATTTATAAACCAAGTGGTGATCTTATGGTATGGTTTTGTTCACACTGCGTTGGAGTGTTATTTGGACAGCGCTCTGCCTGTGTATTGACCTTTCACCCAATACGGTGTCAGTAGTCAGCCCCACCCACTGCGACATCCCACCCTGTGACTACAAAACATAAACTGATCTATTGGACTTAAAGTGTGCAGGGTGCTTGGCAGAGGTCTGCCTTGCAGCTCCTTTTTTGCACTTGCCCTGTTACGAAATTAAATCTCCTTCCATGAAAATTTGGTGTTTGAAACAAATTTTTAATTGCATTAGTAATTAAATCATTGGACAGAATCAGTCTCTAAAAATATAGTTTTATTGTATATCGCAAGGTTTTGAAAAGATTTCTGCACTATGCAAAAAAAAAAAAAACTGACGTCATTAAAAAAAAGAACACAACAGGCTATGGTGAATGGCAATGTCTTGCATTAACAAAGTACCAATGACCTTTCACTAGTATCCTTACTGTGCACTCCCTTCCTTACAACAGCCATAATGGGCACATCTAAAAGAATGAACTTTTAAATATTCCATAGATGTATTGAAATATATAGCTTGCATAAGCTCTGACGTATCACATAAAACTTTTACCAATGTGTCAGATGGTTCTGAAATCTATCCAGCCAAGATATATATTGGGGAAAAAAGGAATGAATTTGTGTTCCAGCTAACAGCTGAAGGGAAATCAGCCCCATACAGATTTATATAATAACATTCTCCTAAATAAGCAATCAACTTTACTTGGGGATTGTTCCTTTGTCATTGAGTAATATTACATTTTTATTTATTTATTACAGGTACTTATATATTGCTGTCAATTGACATATATATTGTACATTCACATCAGTCCCTATCCTCAAGGAGCTTACAATCTAACTTCCCTAACTCACATTCATACATACACATACTAGGGCCAATTTAGGAACCAATTAACCTACCAGCATGTCTTTGGAGTGTGGGAGGAAAACAGAGTACCTGGAGGAAACCCGCCATCATGCAGACTTTGAATATTATTTTTAACTGCTTGCCGTCCAGCCGCCATAGGTGTACGTCAGCCACTTTAAGAGCTCGCACGCGCGCGAGAGCCAGAACGGGGATCTGTCAATGTAAACAGACAGATCCTTGTTCTGTCATGGAAGTAGAAAGAGATCTGCTGTTCCTAGTGATCAGGAACAGCGATCTATCTCTACTCTGGGTCAGTACACTCCTCCCCACAGTTAGAAATACCTCCCTAGGGAACACTTAACCCCTTGATCACCCCCTAGTGTTAATCCCTTCCCTGCCAGTGACATTTATACAGTAGTCAGTGGCTATTTTTAGCTCTGATCGCTGTATAAATGTCACTGGCCTCAAAAAAAGTGTCCGATCTGTCTGCCACAATGTCGCAGTCCTGCTAAAAATCACTGATCACCACTATTACTAGTAAAAAAAAAAATAATAAAAATGCCATAAATATATCCCCTATTTTGTAAATGCTATAACTTTTGCGCAAACCAATCAATATACACTTATTGTGATTTTTTTAACAAAAATATATAGAAGAGTACATATTGACCTAAACTGATGAAGACATTTTTTTTTGGGGATATTTATTATAGCAAAAAGTAAAAAAATATATTTTTTTTTCAAAATTGTCTTTCTTTTTTCGTATATAGCGCAAAAAATAAAAACTGCAGAGGTGATCAAATACCACGAAAAGAAAGCTCTATTTGTGGGAAAAAAGGACATCAATTTAGTTTGGGTACAATGTCGCACGACCGTGCAATTGTCAGTTAAAGTGACGCAATGCCGTATCGCAAAAAATGGCCTGGTCAGGAAGTGGGTGAATCCTTCCGGCTCTGAAGTGGTTAAATATTACTACTATTTTAAAATACTTATATATATATATATATATATATATATATATATATATACAGTGCCTTGAAAAGGTATTACTACTATTTTAAAATACTTAAAATATATATATATATATATATATATATATATATATATATATATATATATATATATATATATATACAGTGCCTTGAAAAGGTATTCATACCCCTTGAAATTTTCCACATTTTGTCATGTTACAATGAAAAACGTAGATAGACCAACACAAAGTGCCACATAATTGTGAAGTGGAAGGAAAATGATAAAAGGTTTTTACAATTTCTTACAAATAAATATCTGAAAAGTGTGGCGTGCATTTGTATTCAGCCCCCTTTATTCTGATACCCCTAACTAAAATCGTAGTGGAACCAATTTTTTTCAGCAGTCACCTAATTATTAAATAAAGTCTACCTGTGTGTAATTTAATCTCAGTATAAATACATTTTATCTGTTAAGCTCAAAGAGGTTTGTTAGAGAGCCTTAGTGAACAAGCAGCGTCATGAAGGCCAAGGAACACACCAGACAGGTCAAGGATAAATTTGTGGAGAAGTTTAAAGCAGGGTTATGTTATAAAAAAATATCCCAAGCTTTGAACATCTCACAGAGCCATGTTTAATCCATCATTCGAAAATGGAAACAGTATGGCACAACTGCAAACCTACCAAGACATAACCGTCCACCTAAACGTACAGGCCGGGCAAGGAGAGCATTGATCATAGAAGCAGCCGAGAGGCCCATGGTAACTCTGGAGAAGCTGCAGAGATCCACAGCTCAGGTGGGAGAATCTGTCTACAGAACAACAATTAGTCTTGCACTCCACAAATCTGGCCTTTATGGAAGAGTGGCAAGAAGAAAGCCATTGTTAAAAGAGAGAGCCATAAGAAGCCCTGTTTGCAGTTTGCAAGAAGCCCTGTGGGGGACACAGCAAACATGTGGAAGAAGGTGCTCTGGTCAGATGAGACCAAAATTGAACATTTTTGACCTAAAAGCAAAACGCTATGTGTGGCGGAAAACCAACACTGCACATCACCCTGAACACACCATCCCCACCGTGAAACATGGTGGTGGCAACATCATGTTGTGGGGATGCTTTTCCTCAGCAGGGACAGGGAAGCTGGTCCGAGTTGATGGGAAGGTGGATGGAGCCATATACAGGGCAATCTTAGAAGAAAACCTGTTAGAGTCTGCTAAAGACTTGAGACTGGGGCGGAGGTTCACCTTCTAGCAGGACAACAACCCTAAACATACAGCCATAGCTACAGTGGAATGGTTTAGATCAAAGCATATTCATGTGTTTAGAATGGCCCAGTCAAAGTCCAGACCTAAATCCAATTGAGAATCTGTGGAAAGACTTGAAAATTGCTGTTCACAGACGCTCTCCATCCAAACTGACAGAGCTTGAGCTATTTTGCAAAGAAGAATGGGCAAAAATGTCACTCTCTAGCAGGGACGTTGCTAGGTCTACAAAAGATCTTGGGCTAGAGCCCATAGCAGCGAAGTAAAGAAAGTCATACGCTTGGGCGTGCATACACATGTATATAATATACGTGTGTGTGTATATATATATATATATATATATATATATATATATATATATATATATACAGTTGCAAAAAAAGTATGTGAACCCTTTTGAAATGATATGGATTTCTGCACAAATTGGTCATAAAATGTGATCTGATCTTCATCTAAGTCACAACAATAGACAATCACAGTCTGCTTAAAGCGGTTCTGCACTCTGTAAAAAAAAATTTTTTTTAAGGACGTAATATAAAGTATGCTTACCTTTATTAGGGGACTCACCTGTTCCATCTTCCATCTCGATCGCCGCCGGTTTTCGTCCGCTGAAGTTCCTCGTCTTCTTCTTTAGTGCTGGGGGCCATCTTGCCTGTGGGCATGTGAAACCCCACAGGCACTGTTGATGGCCCAGCATGCACCGCCGTTACTCGCGCGTGCGCAGTAACGGCACATCTGCCGACATCTCACGAGATTTCGGCAGATGCGGCCGAAATCTCGGGAGATTTCGGAAGATGTGGCCGAAATCTCGCGAGATTTCGGAAGATGCCCGCACTGACTCCTGGGATCAATGACACCAGATCCCAGGAGACAGTGCGGCGTGACGACGATCGACGCAGAGACCCCGCCCGCCGCCGCAGAGGGAGAAGACCGGAAGTCTTCAATTACAAGGTAAGTAAAAAAAAAAAAAAAACATTTCATTTAGTACTCTTTGCCTGATTTGGAAGGCAAAGAGATTTACTAAATGAAATGAGTGCAGAACCGCTTTAAACTAATAACACACAAAGAATTAAATGTTACCATGTTTTTATTGAACACACCATGTAAACATTCACAGTGCAGGTGGAAAAACTATGTGAACCCTTGGATTTAATAACTGGTTGAACCTCTTTTGGCAGCAATAACCAAACGTTTCCTGTAGTTGCAGATCAGACGTGCACAACGGTCAGGCGTAATTCTTGACCATTCCTCTTTACAGAACTGTTTCAGTTTAGCGATATTCTTGGGATGTCTGGTGTGAATCGCTTTCTTGAGGTCATGCCACAGCATCTCAATCGGGTTGAGGTCAGGACTCTTACTGGGCTACTCCAGAAGGCGTATTTTCTTCTGTTTAAGCCATTCTGTTGTTGATTTACTTCTATGCTTTGGGTCGTTGTCCTATTACAACATTCATCTTCTGTTGAGCTTCAGCTGGTGGACAGATGACCTTAAGTTTTCCTGCAAAATGTCTTGATAAACTTGGGAATACATTTTTCCTTTGATGATAGCAATCTGTCAAGGCCCTGACGCAGCAAAGCAGCCCCAAACCATGATGCCACCACCACCATACTTCACAGTTGGGATGAGGTTTTGATGTTGGTGTGCTGTTCCTCTTTTTCTCCACACATAGTGTTGTGTGTTTCTTACAAACAACTCAACTTTGATTTCATCTGTCCACAGAATATTTTGCCAGTACTGCTGTAGAACATCCAGGTGCTCTTGTGGAAACTGTAAATGTTTTTTTTGGGACAGCAGTGGCTTCCTCTGTGGTATCCTCCCATGAAATCCATTCTTGTTTAGTGTTTTACGTATCGTAGATTTAATAACAGGGATGTTAGCATATGCCAGAGACTTTTGTAAGTCTTTAGCTGACACTCTAGGATTCTTATTCACCTCATTGAGCAGTCTGCGCTGTGCTCTTGCAGTCATCTTCACAGGACGCCCACTCCTAGGGAGAGTAGCAGCAGTGTTGAACTTTCTCCATTTATAGACAAATTGTCTTACCATAGACTGATGAACAGCAAGGCTTTTGGAGATACTTTTATAAGCCTTTCCAGCTTTATGCAAGTCAACAATTCTTAATCGTAGGTCTTCTGAGAGCTCTTTTGTGCGAGGCATCATTCACATCAGGCAATGCTTCTTGTGAAAAGCAAACCCAGAACTGGTGTGTGTTTTTTATAGGGCAGGGCAGCTGTAACCAACACCTCCAATCTCATCGATTGGACTCCAGTTGGCTGACACCTCACTCCAATTAGCTCTTGGAGATCTCATTAGTCTAAGGGTTCACATACATTTTCCACCTGCACTGTGAATGTTTACATGGTGTGTTCAATAAAAACATGGTAACATTTAATTCTTTGTGTGTTATTAGTTTGAGCAGACTGTGATTGTCTATTGTTGTGACTTAGATAAAGATCAGATCACATTTTATGACCAATTTGTGCAGAAATCCATATCATTCCAAAAGGGTTCAAATACTTTTTTTTTTTTGCAACTGTATATATATTTATTACATCAGGGTCCCCAAAGCCCCCCCCCCCCCGTTACCTCAGGGCCCCTAGAGAGCTTGCCAGGTCACCTGCCTCCAGATGTGAATTGTTACATACAGAGAGGCTAGGGTATATAGAAGACAGGCTAGGGTATATAGAAGACAAGCTAGGGTATATAGAAGAGAGGCTAGTGTATACAGAAGACAGGCTGGGTATACAGAGAGGCTGGTGTATATACAGAGAGGCTGGGTATACAGAGAGGCTGGTGTATATACAGAGAGGCTGGTGTATATACAGAGAGGCTGGGTATACAGAGAGGCTGGTGTATATACATAGAGGCTGGTGTATATACAGATAGGCTGGTGTATATACAGAGAGGCTGGGTATACAGAGAGGCTGGTGGATATACAGAGAGGCTGGTGTAGGTACAGAGAGGCTGGTGTATATACAGAGAGTCTGGTGTTTATACAGAGAGGCTGGGTTTATACAGAGAGGCTAGTGTATATACAGATAGGCTAGTGTATACAGAGAGGCTGGTGTATAGAAAGAGAGGCTGGTTATACAGAGAGGCTAGTGTATACATAGAGGCTGGGTATAAAGAGATGCTGGTGTATATACAGAGAGGCTGGGTAAACAAAGTGGCTGGTGTATATACAGAGAGGCTGGGTATACAGAGAGGCTGGTGTATATACAGAGAAGCTGGGTATATAGAAAGGCTGGCGTATATACAGGAGGCTGGTGTATACAAAGAGGCTGGGTATACAGAGAGGCTGGGTATACAGAGAGGCTGGTGTATATACAGAGAGGCTGGGTATACAGAGAGGCTGGTGTATATACATAGAGGCTGGGTATACAGAGAATCTGGTGTATATACAGAGAGTTTGGTGTATACAGGGAGGCTGGTGTATATTCAGAGAGGCTGGGTATACAGAGAAGCTGGTGTATATACAGAGAGGCTGGGTATACAGAGAGGCTGGTGTATATGCAGAGAGGCTGGGTATACAGAGAGGCTGGTGTATATACAGAGAGGCTAGGTATACAGAGAGGGTGGTGTATATACAGAGAGGCTGGTGTACAGAGAGGCTGGTGTATATACAGAGAGGCTGGGTATACAGAGAGGCTGGTTTATATACAGAGAGGCTGGGTATACAGAGAGGCTGGGTATATACAGAGAGGCTGGGTATACAGAGAGGCTGGTGTATATACAGAGAGGCTGGGTATACAGAGAGGCTGGTGTATATACAGAAAGGCTGGGTATACAGAGAGGCTGGTGTATATACAGAGAGGCTGGGTATACAGAAAAACTGGTGTATATACAGAGAGGCTGGGTATACAGAGAGGCTGGTGTATATGCAGAGAGGCTGGGTATACAGAGAGGCTGGTGTACAGAGAGGCTGGTGTATATACAGAGAGGCTGGGTATACAGAGAGGCTGGTTTATATACAGAGAGGCTGGGTATACAGAGAGGCTGGGGTATATACAGAGAGGCTGGGTATACAGAGAGGCTGGTGTATATACAGAGAGGCTGGGTATACAGAGAGGCTGGTGTATATACAGAAAGGCTGGGTATACAGAGAGGCTGGTGTATATACAGAGAGGCTGGGTATACAGAAAAACTGGTGTATATACAGAGAGGCTGGGTATACAGAGAGGCTGGTGTATATGCAGAGAGGCTGGGTATACAGAGAGGCTGGTGTATATACAGAGAGGCTGGGTATACAGAGAGGCTGGGTATATACAGAGAGGCTAGGTGTACAGAGAGGGTGGTGTATATACAGAGAGGCTGGTGTACAGAGAGGCTGGTGTATATACAGAGAGGCTGGGTATACAGAGAGGCTGGTTTATATACAGAGAGACTGGGTATACAGAGAGGCTGGTGTATATACAGAGAGGCTGGGTATACAGAGAGGCTGGTGTATATACAGAAAGGCTGGGTATACAGAGAGGCTGGTGTCTATACAGAGAGGCTGGGTATACAGAAAAGCTGGTGTATATACAGAGAGGCTGGGTAGTACAGTTTCCCTACTCCCCTATGTTCTGCACTCACCTGCTGATCGTGTGAGAAAGTTCCTCCCGCCTCTATGATGTGGGGCGGAGTTAGGAGGAGACTCACTCCCACTCACACTGATTTCCTGGCTCTGGCTGTCAGTGTCAGTGAATCACGGAGTGCAGACTCAGTAAGAGTGCCGCGGCTGTGCGGGACAGCGCTGTGTCAGGCAGCCTACGACACTTTCATGGTAGGGTTGGCCCTGGACTCGGGGTTATGGGCCCCAGATTCGGGACTCCAGCCTCAATAGCCACCCCCTAGTGACGCCACTGCTCTCTAGATGTGCAAAGCTGGTAGAGACATACCCCAAAAGACTTGCAGCTGTAATTGCAGCAAAAGGTGGTTCTACAAAGTATTGACTCAGGGGGGCTGAATACAAATACATGCCACACTTTTCACATATTTATTTGTTAAAAATGTTGAAAACGAATTCTGGCGTGCAGTGGCTGCTGATATATCTGTGATTGGCGGATTGTCTATTGGCCTTGACCCCCTGATCCTTTTACTGGGTATTACAGACAACCTCCCTACCTCAACACACAAGAAAATGTTCGTTTTCTATACCGTATACAATGCGAGAAAGACAATCCTCCTTCAGTGGAAATCGGTGGAGCCCCCTAGGGTATCCACCTGGAAGGATTTGGTGAACAAGGCACTCCCTCTGTACAAGCTGACCTACATGGGGAGGGACTGCCCCCAAAAATTTCATAAAATATGGGCATCATGGGCAGAGGCCAGACACATTACGGTATAACCCCTGGCAGGGGTCCTTTCCTCTCTTTTTCCTCCCCTCTGGGCTTCCATCAAACCTCCCTGCAGGGACCAACGTGATGTTCCTATGTGTCAGGAGATGCGGGTCGCGGCTGCCCCCGATCTCCCCCTCACCACCCCCCCCCCCTCCCTCCCATTTTTCCTCACTTGCTTTAACCACTTCAGCCCCGGACCAATTGGCAGCCAAAGGACCAGGCCCCTTTTTGCAATTCGGCACTGCGTCGCTTTAACTAACAATTGCGCGGTCATGCGACGTGGCTCCAAAACAAAATTGGCGTCCTTTTTTTCCCACAAATAGAGCTTTCTTTTGGTGGTATTTGATCGCCCCTGCGGTTTTTATTTTTTGCGCTATAAACAAAAATAGAGCGACAATTTTGAAAAAAATGCAATATTTTTTACTTTTTGCTATAATAAATATCCCCAAAAAATATATAAAAAAACATTTTTTTCCTCAGTTTAGGCCGATACGTATTCTTCTACATATTTTTGGTAAAAAAAATCGCAATTAGCGATTATTGATTAGTTTGCGCAAAAGTTATAGCGTTTACAAAATAGGGGATAGTTTTATAGCATTTTTATTAATATTTTTTTTTTTATTAGTAATGGCGGCGATCAGCGATTTTTATTGTGACTGCGACATTTTGGCGGACACATCGGACATTTTTGACACATTTTTGGGACATTTGTCATTTATACAGAAATCAGTGCTATTTAAATAGCACTGATTCCTATGTAAATGACAGTTGTAGTTAGGGGGTTAACCACAAGGGGGCGGGGAGGAGTCAGTGTGACGTGATGTGTTGTGTTTACTGTAGGGGGGCGTGGCTGTACGTCTGACGTCATTGATCGGCGTTCCCGATGACAGGGAACCGCCGATCACTGACAGTCAGTGTAGGAAGCGCGGGGAGAGGTTTGTTTACATAGACCTCTCCCCGTTCTTCCGCTCCGTAACCCGATCGCGGGATACCAGCGGCGATCGGGTCCGCTGGTCCCGCGGCCGGGGTCACGGAGCTCCCGACCGGGTCGCGAGCGCGCCGCTAGCGGCGCGCGCGCGACCCACGGGCAGGCACATGCACGATCACGTACAGGTACGTGATTCTGCCTGCCCGTGCCATTCTGCTGACGTATATATGCAGTGGCCGGTCGGGAAGCGGTTAATATATGCTGCTTCAGACTACGGGTTGTGCTATATTCTTCTTTTTCTTTTTCTTTTTTTTCCTTCCTTCAGAAGAAAGACACTTGGGAAGCTGTATCACCTTGCGGTAAAGAGCAAAGGACTGTGGGTCACAGCCCTTGTATTCACCATTTGGCTGTTTGTCCTGGTCTCATATGTCCTTGATATATGTTTTTTGTAGGTATACATGAAACATTTGTATTCTATGTATTCCTACCTTGTTCTACTGTATACTCCTCATGAGAGGAAGATTTAAACTGCAATGTATTGTCTGCACTGTTTCACATGTAACTGATTGAAAGCTTCAATAAACATTCCTTCTGGTTTATCACATAAAATCCCAATAAAACCAAACTACATTTTTGGTTGTAACATAACAAAATGTGGAAAAATTCAAGGGGTATGAATACTTTTTCAAGGCACTGTATATATATATATATATGTTGTGTGATATTGCAGTTTGATGAGTCACAGCCATAGTGAATAACAGTGTTAAGCAGGCAGCAATAAAAACATTCTCAAAAGTTTTATCTGTTCCCCACATTACTAATTTTGTCCTGTGTCCTTGGGGAGATGTTTCCATCACTTCTTGATCTGACTGGAAGTGAGTAGGAATCTTCCCAACAAGGACATAGATAACAATATTAATGTGATAGAACCCTTGCTCTATCCATACTCAAATAAAATGTTTTGGCTGGAGTTTGGCTTTAACTTGTGATTTTTTTTCTTCATGTGCTTTATATCTTCTGTTCCTGTAGACTTTTTGGACACAAATGTAAAATTTACTGACTACTTGACACCTAAAGACCCAGCATTTTTCTTTCTTCATCATACTACAGTTCCTTTGCAAATCTATAAAAAGTCTACTATAATACACTTAGTTAACCGCTTCCCGACCGCCTCCTGTAGATATACGTCAACAGAATGGCACGGGCAGGCAAAAGCACGTACCTGTACGTCCCCTTTAATTTGCCTGCCGGGGGGGCGCGCGCGCGCCGCCAGCGGCGCGCGCGCGACCCGGTCGGGAGCTCCGTGACCACGGCCGCGGGACCAGCGGACCCGATCGCCGCTGGTATCCCGCGATCAGGTTACGGAGCGGAAGAACGGGGAGAGGTCTATGTAAACAAACCTCTCCCCGCGCTTCCTACACTGACTGTCAGTGATCGGCGGTTCCCTGTCATCGGGAACGCCGATCAATGACGTCACACGTACAGCCACGCCCCCCTACTGTAAAAAAAACACAACACGTCACACTGACTCCTCCCCGCCCCCTAGTGGTTAACCCCCTAACTACAACTGTCATTTACATAGGAATCAGTGCTATTTAAATAGCACTGATTTCTATATAAATGACAAATGTCCCAAAAATGTGTCAAAAATGTCCGATGTGTCCGTCATAATGTCGCAGTCACAATAAAAATCGCTGATCGCCGCCATTACTAATAAAAAAAAAAATATTAATAAAAATGCTATAAAACTATCCCCTATTTTGTAAACGCTATAACTTTTGCGCAAACTAATCAATAATCGCTAATTGCGATTTTTTTTACCAAAAATATGTAGAAGAATACGTATCGGCCTAAACTGAGGAAAAAAAAATGTTTTTTTTTATATATTTTTTGGGGATATTTATTATAGCAAAAAGTAAAAAATATTGCATTTTTTTCAAAATTGTCGCTCTATTTTTGTTTATAGCGCAAAAAATAAAAACCGCAGGGGCGATCAAATACCACCAAAAGAAAGCTCTTTTTGTGGGGAAAAAAAGGACGCCAATTTTGTTTTGGAGCCACGTCGCATGACCGCGCAATTGTTAGTTAAAGCGACGCAGTGCCGAAATGCAAAAAGGGGCCTGGTCCTTTGGCTGCCAATTGGTCCGGGGCTGAAGTGGTTAAGGCAGCGTATTCCAGCATCACAACATTTTGGAAGTCCCCCTCCCCTCCAATACAGCAATGGCTTCTGCGTGTTGAAGACATCATACTGGTAGAGGACCTGACTAGCTTTCTTAAAGGAACAGCCTCTAAGTTCCTTACCAATTAGTTTTATTAAATGGACTTTATATTTTTAGCCGAATACAGACAACTTCTCCCTGGGCCAATATTATCTCACCCTTCTCAAACACTTTCCTATACCAATACCACATAAGCATCAAATCATCATTCCCATATCTCTATTATCCCTATCAAATGATTTCTCCTCCAATTTTACTCTTTGCATTCCATCTCTCATATACCCCTTTACCTTTCCCCTATTATACAATGGGGGTCAGAGCCCCCTTTATTGGCATTTCTTTACGCCTTTACGCCTGCCCTCTTTCCCATTCAAAGTGAAGAAATGTCATCAGCACACCAAGGCTTCCTCAAAAGGGTCAGAAGCTTTATTTTTGTAGTCACATGGTAAACATACGGCAAAGTTTCAGAGCCACGCAGGGCCCCTTCATCAGGTAAGTGAGGCTCCGTTGCCGTATGTTTACTATGTGGCCATGAATATAAAGCTTTGGACCCTTTCGAGTAATCCTTGGTGTGCTGATGACATTTCTTGACTTTGATCATCCACAGTTTCCAGCCAATGGTCTTTACAGCACCCAGTATTACTGAACAGCCATTTTCTTGGACGTGTGCATGGGGAATATTGTGATTGGACTCTTTCCCATTCAGTCCCTTTCCCTTATCTGACCACCCACACCTACTATTGACCTATTGGCATCTATGGCTCCCCTCCCTTACCTCATTACAATCCCACTCTTATTTCCCTACTACCCCCCCCCCCCCCCCCTCTTCTTCCCAGTGCATGCTAAATTAAAAAAGGGACAAGCATCGGGCAAAGTCAGAACCCACATTTTTGTATCTAAGGGCACTATACTTTCAACTATGTTGTTTACATGTACAGTTTTATCTAGACCACTGCAATGGGTATAATTTTTTTATCACAATGTAAATCGACATGTCTTATACTTATCGCATTTTTATTGTGAACACATTCTAAGCTTAGGTTATCATTGTACATTTATTTATGTATGCTATTGTATCCTTTATGATGTTTGTCTTAAAAAAAATATAGAATACATAAGTAGAGAATCTGTCTTTTCTACACAGCATTTTACTGCAATTTGTTATAGTGTACAAAGTTAGAGTGCAATTCAGAGCAAACCGGCTCAATGTCACCTGATATTCAAGTCGTTCATTGATGCCCTCTGTGTAATTCACTCTTCTCTGTAGACCGAAATGTTAACAGGCTGGCAGCCCAGTGATTGGCAGGTGTAGATGGCTGGGTAAGCAGAATCCTAACAGGCAGAAATGAATGAAATGCACATCTCTCGCCATACTCTTAAACCTTCGCAACCTCCTGCGAGTGCTTTTATATTTTGCCTACACGGCCCATTTCAAGTCACATTTAAAATTTTCTTGTAGCTTGTGCCATTCAAAATGGAACCACAATGGAATGTATTGTGGTGCATTTTTATTGCTTTCGTTGATTTGAATAGAAATTAAAAACAATGAATTTACTTACAATGCAGACAGTTAAGTTAAAGTATAGCAGTTTAGAGCCGTGGTGGAAACATGCAGCATTAAAAACGGCTTCCAGTTATTAATATTTTGCCTTAACAATAGCACAGTGGTACCATCGGCCCATCTTCCAACTGAAACTCAGTATGGAGCTATGCAGCATACACAGAGAGGCGGTATAAATCACGTATCTGATTCATTCAGCTATGTGTGTATCCTTTTTTGGGTTCTGTAAACAGGCTTTTCCCAAATAATTATTAAAGTATTAGTGCAATCATACTTTTTGCCCACTCCCAATCTATAGTACATGTGACAGACCGCCTGGCACCCCACTTGGGTGCCGTCGCGCAAGATATAACTTCTTCCACTCTGGAACCAGAAACCAGATATTATAGCTGAATATTGCACCCAAGAACTAGACAACACTAGATTAGGTGCAAACTTGAAGCGACTTTATTGTAAATTCACACAGAATATATGCTACACAAAATCAGGTAAGAGCTCAATCACATTATCCTAAACAACGTAGGCTTTAAACAGTAATAGCAGTACACCTATTGAACAGCTAACATAAACATAAACAGTAATCTAATTAAAGAGGAAGATAATTAACAAATAGTCACCTAACAGCTAACATAAACATAAACACATAAACATCCCACAATAGTTTGGTAACAAGGTGAAGTGGACACAGTACTAGCAGACAGACAGAAACAAAAGGTGACTCAATTAACAATGGGGATTCACACCTAGAAAAGAACACAATGGGGTATTTTACAATGAGAGAAAGACACCTTAATAAACAGATTATGCCTAACAGCAGGAGTCCCCAGCATCGGGTTGTTTTGAGCTGATTATATTAACATCTATTCTGAGTCTAGGAGGGGGTAAGGCAGTCATTGCTGGTTTGGGCACAGAGGCCCCAAATATGTATCCAGGTCCTAGGTTCCCACAGTCTGTTTGTTTCAGGGAGACATTGACCCAAATCCAAAGCAAGACCACTCCAAAGGTGCCCCAGGCACCCACCCTCTCAAAAAATAGAGCCCCTTCAAAAGTCAGGGCCCATAGTAAGTAGGCAAGAGGCTACCCTGCAGTCCCCTCCAAAAGCCCCTGTCTTAGTTGAGTCTGTCACAGTACCATCATCATCAGTACAGTGTCATCATCCTTCTACTCCCTAGTACATTCCTACCTCCATCTTGTGGCCTTTGCCCTCTGCAATGCTCAACAGACGGTCCAATAGAAGTCTGTGGAGATCTACTGCAAATGTATGGCCAGTGCAGAGAAGATTTTCCCCAAAGAATGAAAACATTGCAGAAGGAAGGAAGTATACATCTGGGGGATTACTTTAGGTTTAGAAGAGAGAAGCAAAAAAAGATGTGCACTTGCTGAAAATCATAAATTTTAACTATCCATATCTAATATTTCATATATTTTTTTTGTTTATTGTTTTTATTGAATTTTTAGATAACACAGAACAGAACAGCCTATTGGGCATACCCAGGCTCAAACACTACTATAAAAACTACAAAAATTTTTTTGTTTTAATTGTTTTTATAGAAAAAAAAAGAACATACACATAAAAAAAAAAAAAAAAAAAGAGAGCATACACATAAAAACATACATCCTAAAAAAAAACACTGTACGCGCAACCACCTATGTAGCATGTGCAACACAATCTTTTATTTCCACCTATACCCTGCAAAGCTTTCAGTTGTTAATTATAGGATGAAGTGACTAATAGTCATACACCGTCTTGCTCCCCCTCTTCCCCATGGAATATGAACTTAGGAGCCTAGGAACGTTTTAGGGATGCCGCCCATGTTATCCCTGGTACTGAATTCTTAATAGAGTGATACTAGTCATCATTTGAATATGCATTAGTGGACTGGGATTCAGTCCAAATATCCCAGATTTTGTGGAATTTTTTCCCACAACCACGTGACTTGAAGTAGCCTTGTATAGTGGTAGAGCCGTATTCACTAACCTCTTCCAGAAATTTACGGTAGGTGCGGCTGGGGTCTTCCATCTGAGTACTATAGACTTACGGGCATAGTATATTAATAGTCCCAGCAGGGTTCTGATCGCCCGGCTTGGGGCCAGTGGTTCTACTAGTCCCAGCAGACATATCTCTACAGACAATGGCACAGGAATGGTGGTGACAGTCAAAATAAATTTGGTTATCTCAACCCAAAAAATTTCAATCTTAGGACAATGCCAGAAAATAAGAATGAAATCCGCTGAGGGTGAGCTACATCTCCAGCAGGAGGCAGGGACAGATGGATAAATTCTATGTAAACGTACAGGCGTGTAATATATCTTATGTAGTATTTTAAATTGCACTAACTTATCTCTAGCTGATACTAACTGCGAAAATGGATACTCCCACATTTCTTCCCAATCTTCTGTATCTAATGCAGGAAAATCTACCTCCCACTTTGCTCTAAGGTTTTCCAGTCCCGTGTGGACACTGGGGAGTAATGCTTTATATATGGTGGATAAGGGCTTAGCTAGAGCTTCATCTCTGAGTAGAGTCTCCAAATTTGAGGCATAAAAGGCTACAGGAGCGTTTTCAAATTGAGTATTGAAAGCGTGCCTAAGCTGTAGGAATCTAAACAGGGGTGTGTTAGGTAAATCATATTGTTGCTTTTACCTGTCAAACGTCTCCATTTTGCCCTCAAGACAGATCTGACTTATATATTTGATACCCCTGCCAGCCCATACACCAGGGTCAGGAATGGATCCGAATTCTGCCAATTTTGGATTAAACCAAAGAGGGCTATACGGGGAAATGTGTCCAGCGGGTATGGGGTGTAGCGAATTTGCCACTGACCATGCCCGTAAGACCGCTCTCATTGCCAAAGTAAGAGGAAAGGGAGCCCTGGGGCCCCTGGTAAATTAGGTTCCGTAGCGCCTCGTAGGATCCCAATCGTGCTGCTTCCAGGACCACCGCCGCGTTGGACTCATCCGAGACCAGCCAGTTGTGGGCATGGGATAATAGAGCCGCTATGAAATAGGAGTGGAGGTCAGGGCAAGCCAAACCTCCCTCTCCCCAGGGTCTCTGCAGCACCGTCAGCTTAAATCTCGGTTGACCGGCACCCCAAAGAAACGATAATAAGATAGTGTTTATCATACGAAATACCTTTTTGGGGATCCAGACAGGTGCGTGTCTGAGAGCATAGAGAAAGGCAGGCAGAAGCTTCATTTTAAACAAGTTGATCCTTCCGATTAATGAGAGTGGGAGATTTGCCCACGCCTTCAGTATTGTCCTCATACTATGTATCAGTGGTTCCAGGTTAAGAGTATGGTAGTCAGAGGTGGAAGTGGATATGTGAATACCTAAATATTTGATTTTGTCTGTCCATAATAAGGGTAAATTGGGATCTGCTACATCTTTTGCTGCTCTATCTATCGGCAAAATTTGAGATTTATCCAAGTTTACCTTGAGTCCTGAACAGCTAGTGAAATTGGATAGAATTGTCAACGTCTCTTGAAGGGACTGGGCAGGGTCACTCAGGAAAAGGATAAGATCGTCAGCGTATAACGCGACTTTCTCGTGTATGGATCCCACCTGTATCCCTCTAACCTTGTCTGCTTGTCTGAGGGCCGAGGCAAGTGGCTCCATCACCAAGGCAAAAAGAGCCGGCGATAGTGGACAACCTTGCCTCGTACCTCTTCCAACAGGAAAGGGTGTCGACAAAGCTTGATCTGCGCTGTCGGATCCTTATATAAGATATCAATCCATTTGCGGAATACCTCTCCAAAACCCATAACCTCAAGGACGGAGGACATAAAAGGCCATGCCACCGAATCAAACGCCTTTTCGATGTCGAGTGTAACCATTACCCTCGTGGAGGACTCATTGGGGGGTAGCTGAAGGTGGGTAAACACTCTACGCAAGTTTATATCTGTGGATTTCCCTGGCATGAAACCGGTCTGGTCTATATTAATCAGGGATGGTAAAATCATCCTTAGTCTGGTCGCTAATATTTTTGTCAAGATCTTGAGGTCATAGTTTAGCAGGGAGATCGGCCTGTAAGAAGTACAGAGGGATATGTCCTTGCCGGGCTTAGGGATAAGGACTATGTGTGCCTGATACATTGAAGGGGGTAATGCCATCTGTTCTTTACTGTCAGAGAAGACTTTAACAGTTTTGGTGCAATTAGAGAGGCATACATTCTGTACCATTCAGCAGGTCCCAGTGTTTTTTCACTAGGAAATGAATAAATCGCCTCCTCTATCTCCTCAGTAGTAAAGTCTTTGTCTAAAAATTTAAGATCCTCCTGCGAAAGAGTGGGTAGATGAAGGGAGTGGAGAAACTCCCTGCACCTGTCATCAGGCCAGCCAGGGACTGCCTTATACAAACTTTCATAGAAGGATCGGAATTCATCAAGAATTAGTTAGGTCAGGAGTAGATATCAGCTGACCATCCAAACCGCAGATTTCTGACACCACCGTCTGCATTTTTGAGTCCGCTACTAGATTAGCTAGGAGTTTGCCATTTTTGTCTCCAGACTCGAAGACTTTCCCCGCCAGAGTGTTCAAATCTAAATGGGTGGCCGAGGCAATATGCAGCGACAATGCACTCCTTGCCTCAGCTAGCCGGCTGAAGTGATCCAGAGTCGGTGAGACAGAAAAAGCCTCTGCCGCCCTAGCCTCCTCCTCCTCAAGTGTCTGGACCTGACAGGACATCTCAGAACGAACCGCTTTGATAGCAGAGATGTATTCTCCTCTGGTGGTGGCCTTAAAGGCGTCCCAGACTACCTGCACTGACACTGAGTCCTCATTGATCTCCCAATATTGTTGTAATTTAGGAGAGACCTCCTCCCCCACCCTCGAGTCCTGCAACCATTTGGGTGCTAAACGCCAACAGTCCCGTCCCCTGGTGTTCGACAACTCCAAGGTGACCTCTAAGGGTGCATGGTTTCGAGAGGCCCGCAGGCAAATACGAGACCCCCCTCACCGCTGCCAGGGCACCAGAGTTGCCAAAGACCAGGTCAATCCTAGAACCTGATTTATGAGTGGTGGAGTGAAAGGAGTAGGCTCTAGTGGATTGATGCTTCCATCTCCAGATCTCAGTATAATTAAAGGCCTGTGCCCAGTGAAGCAGGTCCGGTGAATACACCCTATTTGGGTTGGATGAATCCAGGGATAGAATTAAAGTCTCCAGCTATGTACAATCTGGAGTATTGTAATGGAGCTAAAAGCTCATACAACTTGTAAAGGACCTGTTGGTTAAAAGGAGGAGGCACATATACATTCACTAAAGCGTAGACCACCGCTCTGATCTCAAGTAGTAAAATTATGAATCGGCCTTCTTGGTCAATGTGTACGTGTAGGAACTTATATGCCAGGGATTTGTTCAGTAAAATGGCTACTCCCCGTGCATAACTAGAGTATGTCGCGTGAAATGATTGCCGTACCCAGGGTCTGCGTAGCGCCAGGATCTTGTTCCCCAGGAGATGGGTCTCCTGCAGGAACAAGATATGAGGCCTGTGTTTATTCAGATATTTAAACATTAACGCCCTTTTTACTTTGTCATTTAGACCCCGTACATTCCACGATACCAGTTTTAGCTCCATGAGTGCAGTAACAAATTATGGCACAGCATCTTGATACCTTCTTGTAGGGGGTTAACCCCTATGGGTCCAGGGGGGGGTGTCAAAAGATAACATATTTTGCAGTGGGCACTGTGAGCAGTAATAGAACACATAAAATATGAGCAGCAGTCAGTGGATACAGAGCGTACAAATAAAAAATAAAAAATAAAATAACTAGTGAACTCCCTACTGACCATTGAATACCCCTGAAAAAAATAGAACAAAATACAATAACTATGGTCAGTTTTATACCCAAAACCTAAGCTCAGACTCCTAGATCTTCAGACTTTTTAAATGTCAGTGATCGGCGGTTCCCTGTCATCGGGACACGCCGATCAATGACGTCACACGTACAGCCACGCCCCCCTACTGTAAAAAAAACACAACACGTCACACTGACTCCTCCCCGCCCCCTAGTGGTTAACCCCCTAACTACAACTGTCATTTACATAGGAATCAGTGCTATTTAACCAGTTGCCGACCGCCCACTGTCTATTGACGGTGGGGCGGTGCGGCTCTCCTGGCGGGACGCCGTCATATGACGTCCTCTAATAAAACACGGCCGCGCGCGCGATCGCGGGCGCGCAGCCGTGCTCTGTCGGTGTCGGCGTGTCCCGGAGACACGCCGCGTCACCGACAGGGGTGAACAGCCATTGGGCATGGCTGTTCACCATGTGATCAGCCGCGATTACGTCACGGCTGATCACATTGTCAAGTCCCGGCTTTAGACCGCGCATGCGCGCGATCGGGAGCGCGCAGCGCGGTCATGTCGGTGGCGGCGTGTTCCCAGGAACACTGCTCGTCACCGACAAGGGTAAACAGCCAATGCCTGTCGGCTGTTTACCACGTGATCGGCTGTGATCCATTCACAGCCGACCACTAAATGTAAACAAAGACCGGTTACTAGCTGTTACCGGCTATTCTCTCCTCACACACCGTTACCAGTGTGAGGAGAGAACAGCCAGGACCAGTGAGTTACCGATCTTTGTCTGTTCTGTATTGTACTGCACCAAACACCTAAAGAGAACCTGTCACATCGCCCCCCCCCCCCCCAATTACAGCTGTCACCCAACAGTCACCACATCAGTGTCCAAAAGTGCACCTGTCACCCCATCAGTGTCCAAAAGTGCACCTGTCACCCATCAGTGACCATCGCCAGTGACCGTCATAAGTGACCGCCATCTGTGACCGTCATAAGTGACCACCATCTGTGACCGTCATAAGTGACCGCCATCAGTGACCCAGATCTGTCACCTATCAGTGCCCAAAAAGTGCACCTGTCACTCACCTGTCACTGTCAGAGACTGCCGTCAGTGGTTCACCTGTTACCCATCGCCAGTGACCCATCCGTGACCCTCATCTGTCACCTATCAGTCACCATCAGAGACTGCCATCAGTGACCGTCACACGTCACCCACCAGTGACCGTCACCCGTCACCCACCACCCACCGTCACCCGTCACCCACCAGTGACCGTCACCCACCAGTGACACCATTCGTCACCTGTCACCTGTCGCCCATCACTGACCGTCACCCACCAGTGACACCATTCGTCACCTGTCACCTGTCGCCCATCACTGACCGTCATTTGTCACCAGTCGCACAGCCCATCATAAAGAATGTCCAAAAGATTATATTCAAGTGAGGAGGCGTTCCAGATCCTCGCCATGACTGATGAGAGCAGCGGGGAGTTCTCACCAGATTCAAATGCCAATTCCAATCGTTCAAATTCAGGATTTGAACCGATCGAAAGCAGTATATCTGCAAATGAATCGGAGGAAGAATGGATCCCTCCTAAACGAACACGGCGTTCTGGAAACCAGGCAGCCACCAGCAATGCATCCCAGGATCAAATTCCCAGGCCCAGTACCAGCGCTGCCGCCAGCGAAAGGCCACAAGAAATGCCCAGCCCCAGTACCAGCACTGCCGCATCATCACGCCCAAATGCCAGCACAGGAACAAATCCCCCAACTACCAGCACTGGAGTGCCACGTCCCCCAAGAGCCAGGGCCGCTACATACCTCCCAGATGGTCTTGCCAATCCAACATGGCTGCCTTCCAACTCAGGATCAGCAAGAATCCCCCCTTTCACCGCACAGCCAGGTGTGCAGGCCAATACCCAAAATTTTTCCCCAATTGATTGTTTTCATTTATTTTTGCCCGACACTTTTCTACAAGTCATCGTGGACCAGACCAATTTATATGCCCAGCAGTATATTGCCAACAACCCCCAATCATCTTACGCCCGTCCATTTGAGTGGAGAAGCTTGACTCTGGAGGAGTTCAAAGTGTTTATGGGCCTCACCATAAACATGGGGCTTACCAAAAAAAATGAAGGACATGCCTATTGGTCCACCGACCCCATCCACCATATGCCCATTTATTCTTCCGTTATGTCCAGGTCCCGATACAGGATGATAATGCGTTTTTTCCATTTCAGGGACAACAGCCAGTGCCCTCCCCGCAATCATCCAGATCATGACAAATTATATAAAATTCGCCCACTCATTGATTTCTTTTCCCAACGATTTGCAGAACTCTATGTCCCCGAAAAGCACATATGTGTAGAGGAGTCCCTGGTACCCTTTTCAGGCCGGCTAGGAATAAGACAATACATTCCTAGCAAAAGGGCCAAATACGGAGTGAAGTTTTATAAGCTTTGCGAGAGAGCCACGGGATATTTGTATGCTTTCCGCATATACGAAGGAAAAGATTCCCAGCTCCAGCCCCCTGAGTGCCCGGCCTACATGGGCACAACTGGTAAAATTGTATGGGACCTGGCATACCCACTGCTGAGGAAAGGTTACCACATTTACCTGGATAACTTCTACACCAGCCTGCCCCTTTTCAGACACCTATACCTCGCAGAAACCCTGGCCTGTGGAACCTCCAGAAAGAATAGGAAGGGCTTCCCACAATCCATAGTAAATAAGAAATTGCGAAGGGGAGAAAGAGCAACCTTGCGATGCGACGAAGTGCTGGCTTTGAGGTGGAAGGATACCAGGAATGTGTTCATGATGTCCACCATCCATGATGACACTACGGTGGAAATTCAGAGACGACAAGGTCCCATCGTAAAGCCAAAATGTGTACACGATTACAATCTGTACATGGGGGGGGTGGATTTCAACGACCAAATGCTTCAGCCCTATTTAGCAATAAGGAGGTCCCGTTTTTGGTACAAGAAGGTAGCACTCTATTTAATTCATTTGGCCATTTATAATGCCTACATAGTTCACACCAAGTCCACAGAAAGCCCTTCCCACTTCCTAAAATTTATAGAAAATGTTGTCCGGTCCCTCATCTACGGTCAAAGACCCCCCCCAGAAAACCTTCGCTCCGATGCCGTTAGCCGACTTCACGAACGCCACTTCCCAGACCACATTCCACCAACTGAAGCAGGCCAACGACGCCAAAAAAGATGTCGAGTATGCACCAAAAATGGATTTAGAAAAGATACCAGCTACCATTGTGTCGACTGTCCCTCCGAACCCGGCCTTTGCATTGGTATATGCTTCAGACAATATCACACATCCCTAAATTATTAGCTCATATTCCTAACCATTTCCCCATTTTCAACATCTGTGCTGACCATTCCCCATGCTTCCTCAAATATCCACTGCCTTCCACGTGAACTGACCCTGGCCTGTTTTTTGACTATGCCTCTGCCAACCGTTTGGACTGCTTCCATGTGAAATGACCCTGGCCTGTTTTATCAACTACGCTTCTGCCTACTGCTTGGACTGCTTACATGTGAACTGACCCTGGCCTGTTTTATCAACTACGCTTCTGCCTACCGCTTGGACTGCTTGAACGTGAACTGACCCTGGCCTGTTTTATGGACTATGCTTTTGCCTACCGCTTGGACTGATCTGTTGCCCTGCTACTGTAGTACACAGGGGTCTCACATGTGAGGGGCTCCAGAAATGTTTTTCCGGATGGAGAAAACAATATTTTTGTTGTCTCCGGGTTTCTTAATTTCCGGATTAGGGTCTGGAGTCCGGAGGCTTCATAGAGATTTGGGTGGGTCGAAGCCTCTACCCCTGTGGCCCTGTGCACAGGTCTTACCTGATTGCGGCCCTCAGCCTGCTGCTGACTTACTGCCACTATCTCCCTGCCTGCAGCATAAACTGACCACACCTGGACACATTTTCTATGGACAAATGCTTTGGCTGTGCCGACGATATCCTGGTGCTGACTATAGACAATATTCCTACCTGCTGCCTGGATAATTACTATTGTTGCTAAGCACATCCCTGCCTGCTGCCTGCGGCCTGCTGTCTGCTGTCTGCTGTCTGCTGCCTGCTGCCTGCTGCCTGCTGCCTGCTGCCTGCTGCCTGCTGCCTGGACCAAATCCCTCCTCTGGGGACACTACAAAAACCACAGGTAATACTTTTTTTTTACCCTTTGCTCAATAGAATTTATTTTGGAGTGTATTTTTTGGTATGTAAATGCTATGTGTTAGAAATATAAGGGCCTTCAAAAATAATAGGTTGTCAGGAAACTAGAAGTGCAATTTATGCTTGTAGAACGCCTGAAGGTGCTACTTCAATGGTGGGCCTCTGTATATGGCCAGGCTGTGTAAAAGTCTCACACATGTGGTATCGCCATACTCAGGAGGAGTAGCAGAATGTATTTTGGGGTGTCATTTTTGCTATGCACATGCTATGTGTTGGAAATATCTTAAAAATGGACAACTTTGTGGAAAAAAAATGCGTTTTCATTTTTTTTCCACATATTCCAAAAACTTCTGGAAAAAAATGAACAGTTCAAAAGACTCATAATGCCTCATAGATTATACGTTGGGGTGTTAGCTTTCCAAAATGGGGTCATTTTATGGGCGTTTCCATTGTCCTGGGGCTCCAGGGCCTTCAAAACTGTAATAGGTGATTGAGAAATGAGATGTGTAATTTATGCTTGTAGAACGCCTGAAGGTGCTACTTCACTGGCGGGCCTCTGTAAGTGGCCAGGCTGTTTAAAAGTCTCACACATGTGGTATCGCCATACTCAGGAGGAGTAGCAGAATGTATTTTGGGGTGTCATTTTTGCTATGCACATGCTATGTGTTGGAAATATCTTAAAAATGGACAACTTTGTGGAAAAAAAATGCGTTTTCATTTTTTTTCCACATATTCCAAAAACTTCTGGAAAAAAATGAACAGTTCAAAAGACTTATAATGCCTCATAGATTATACGTTGGGGTGTTAGCTTTCCAAAATGGGGTCATTTTATGGGCGTTTCCATTGTCCTGGGGCTCCAGGGCCTTCAAAACTGTAATAGGTGATTGAGAAATGAGATGTGTAATTTATGCTTGTAGAACGCCTGAAGGTGCTACTTCACTGGCGGGCCTCTGTAAGTGGCCAGGCTGTGTAAAAGTCTCACACATGTGGTATCGCCATACTCAGGAGGAGTAGCAGAATGTATTTTGGGGTGTCATTTTTGCTATGCACATGCTATGTGTTGGAAATATCTTAAAAATGGACAACTTTGTGGAAAAAAAATGCGTTTTCATTTTTTTTCCACATATTCCAAAAACTTCTGGAAAAAAATGAACAGTTCAAAAGACTCATAATGCCTCATAGATTATACGTTGGGGTGTTAGCTTTCCAAAATGGGGTCATTTTATGGGCGTTTCCATTGTCCTGGGGCTCCAGGGCCTTCAAAACTGTAATAGGTGATTGAGAAATGAGATGTGTAATTTATGCTTGTAGAACGCCTGAAGGTGCTACTTCACTGGCGGGCCTCTGTAAGTGGCCAGGCTGTGTAAAAGTCTCACACATGTGGTATCGCCATACTCAGGAGGAGTAGCAGAATGTATTTTGGGGTGTCATTTTTGCTATGCACATGCTATGTGTTGGAAATATCTTAAAAATGGACAACTTTGTGGAAAAAAAATGCGTTTTCATTTTTTTTCCACATATTCCAAAAACTTCTGGAAAAAAATGAACAGTTCAAAAGACTCATAATGCCTCATAGATTATACGTTGGGGTGTTAGCTTTCCAAAATGGGGTCATTTTATGGGCGTTTCCATTGTCCTGGGGCTTCAGGGCCTTCAAAACTGTAATAGGTGATTGAGAAATGAGATGTGCAATTTATGCTTGTAGAACGCCTGAAGGTGCTACTTCACTGGCGGGCCTCTGTAAGTGGCCAGGCTGTGTAAAAGTCTCACACATGTGGTATCGCCATACTCAGGAGGAGTAGCAGAATGTATTTTGGGGTGTCATTTTTGCTATGCACATGCTATGTGTTGGAAATATCTTAAAAATGGACAACTTTGTGGAAAAAAAATGCGTTTTCATTTTTTTTCCACATATTCCAAAAACTTCTGGAAAAAAATGAACAGTTCAAAAGACTCATAATGCCTCATAGATTATACGTTGGGGTGTTAGCTTTCCAAAATGGGGTCATTTTATGGGCTTTTCCATTGTCCTGGGGCTTCAGGGCCTTCAAAACTGTAATAGGTGATTGAGAAATGAGATGTGCAATTTATGCTTGTAGAACGCCTGAAGGTGCTACTTCACTGGCGGGCCTCTGTAAGTGGCCAGGCTGTGTAAAAGTCTCACACATGTGGTATCGCCATACTCAGGAGGAGTAGCAGAATGTATTTTGGGGTGTCATTTTTGCTATGCACATGCTATGTGTTGGAAATATCTTAAAAATGGACAACTTTGTGGAAAAAAAAATGCGTTTTCATTTTTTTTCCACATATTCCAAAAACTTCTGGAAAAAAATGAACAGTTCAAAAGACTTATAATGCCTCATAGATTATACGTTGGGGTGTCTGCTTTCCAAAATGGGGTCATTTTGTGGGTATTTGTACTTTCCTGGCTTGTTAGTGTCTCAAGAACTGAGAGAGGTCTTCAGTACATCAGGTGTGATCAGGTGTGATCAATTTTCAATGATTTGCACCATAGCTTGTAGACTCTATAACTTTCACAAAAACTAAATAATATACACTAATCAGGGTTATTTTTACCAAAGATATGTAGCCATATACATTTTGGCCAAAATTTATGAAGAAATATTACTAATTTGTAAAATTTTATGACAGAAACAAAGAAAAAGGCATTTTTTTCACCAAATTTTCTGTCTTTTTTAATTTATAGCACAAAAAATAAAAAACCCACTAGTGATTAAATACCACCAAAAGAAAGCTCTATTTGTGTGAAAAAAAGGACGCAAATTTCATTTGGGTACAGTGTTGCATGAGTGAGTAATTGTCATTCAAAGTGTGAGAGCGCTGAAAGCTGAAAATTGGTCTGGTCAGGAAGGGGGTGAAAGTGCACTGTAGGCAAGTGGTTAAATAGCACTGATTGCTGTATAAATGACAAATGTCCCAAAAATGTGTCAAAAATGTCCGATGTGTCCGCCAAAATGTCGCAGTCACAATAAAAATCGCTGATCGCCGCCATTACTAATAAAAAAAAAAAATATTAATAAAAATGCTATAAAACTATCCCCTATTTTGTAAACGCTATAACTTTTGCGCAAACTAATCAATAATCGCTAATTGCGATTTTTTTTACCAAAAATATGTAGAAGAATACGTATCGGCCTAAACTGAGGAAAAAAAATGTTTTTTTTATATATTTTTTGGGGATATTTATTATAGCAAAAAGTAAAAAATATTGCATTTTTTTCAAAATTGTCGCTCTATTTTTGTTTATAGCGCAAAAAATAAAAACCGCAGGGGCGATCAAATACCACCAAAAGAAAGCTCTATTTGTGGGAAAAAAAGGACGCCAATTTTGTTTTGGAGCCACGTCGCAAGACCGCGAAATTGTTAGTTAAAGCGACGCAGTGCCGAATTGCAAAAAGGGCCTGGTCCTTTAGCTGCAAATTGGTCCGGGGCTGAAGTGGTTAAAAACAAAAAAAGTTCCAAAGTGCAGCGACTCTGCGCTGCTGATACCTCCTCATTTGGCGGGGAACTGCGAACTGGGGTGTGGGGTTGGTATGTCCTTGAATTACAGCTAACCAGGGAGCTCCGGATTTGAAGAATGTAGAAGAAATTATCATTTAGTCTAGAACTAGAGGAATCTTAAAGGATTTGTGGTTCTAGAAGAAAAGCAAGAACTCACAGACCGGGGAAAGTCAGCTTGCCAGTCTCCAGGAGTAAAAAGGGCTCCTACCCAAAAACAGCTGCTAAACCTGTAGGAGTGGCTCAGGACACAACTGGCGACAACCTGTGATGATGCGATCCACAAAACGATACAACAGAACTAGTACTTGGCTAAATAGCTCCTCCCGAACATGGCTCCGGAAACAAGATGGAACTCTTGCGATAACTTTCAGATAGCGACTTGCGGGTGAGCAACAACTTGCGTTTACCGTAGGTTGTTCAGCCATTCGTTTGCATCAGCCGGAGGGTCAAAGAACCTGACCGAACCATTATGAGGGACCCGGAGACGGCTGGGATAAAACATACTGTATTTTATATCTTTTTCACGTAGGCGCTTGCGGACATCATTGAAGGACTTCCTCTTGCGTTGTAAGTCGGCCGAGAAATCCGGAAACAGAAGGATTGAGGAGTTGCCGTATGGAAGCGAGGGATGTTTGCGAGCTGCGGAAAGGATCCTGTCACGATCTCTGAAGTTCAGAAAGCGGACCAAGAAGGGCCGGGGGTCGGCACCAGGAATAGCGCGTCCGGTGGGCACACGATGAGCACGCTCGACAACATAAGTCGGTGAGATATCTGTGAGGCCCAGCAAATTTTTAAAGAATTCTTCCGCAAATTCCGCTGGCCGGTCACCTTCTTCCCCCTCCGGGAGACCCAAGACATGCATGTTGTTGCGTCTTGCTCTGTTTTCCGCGTCATCAGATTTAGCGACAAGCGATTGTACCGTACGTTGCAAGTCCGCTATAGTGTTGGTGTGGGTAGCTGTAAGATCTTCAGTGGCAGAAATTCTAGATTCTGATTCAGTCAGCCTACCCCTGATCTTATCTAAGTCGTTTCTAATGAGATTGCATTCTTCAGCCGGGCGGTCTATTCTCACCAGCATAGAGGTTTTACTCTGCTCAATAGCGGCCAGAATCACTGCAGTGCTGTCTTGAGAGGGTGGGGTAGACAGAGCCGCACTCGGAGAGGCTTCGGGCTCCATGGCTAATTCCGTCAGCAGGGACTGTAGTTTCTCTATGAGAGAAGGATCTGATTGTGCAGCCGATGCAGGGGCCGGACGGCCCGGCGTAGATGAGCCCTTGGCACGGTTCTTAGGGCCCATGAAGAAACAGGTAGACAGTGAGCTTCCGCTGTGCACCCACAGATATCGGTCTGTCAGTGAAACGGATCGACTGGGGGGCACTATACAACAAGGCCCCTGGAGCTAGGTGGATGCTGGGGGGTGTAAAGGATGCTGGGGAGGTCTGCAGCCTGCCTACACACAGATAGCCCACTCTGGATGGTCCAGCAGTAATTTTAAAATGAAGTGGAGGACTGGCAGGGTGGCTGTGACAACTTGCTGTTTCAGGGCCGGCCACGGCGCTCCTTCGCCCGCCGGCTATTCAGGAAAATGCGGTGGGGGGGCAGGCTGCACTAGGCCGCACTAGGCCGCGGCCGCGTCAGGCAGTAAAAAAGGCCCCACGGACCAGCAGGCTTTACTGGGACACAGTTCAGAGATGCTGGAGGATGTGGGGAGCCCCTACCTCGTCCGCCGTGGTCCTCTCCCGATACGAGGCTGGCCGCGGTGTTCCTCCGCCGGCCGGCTGAGTAGGAAATTCCGCTCGGCGGCAGGCTGCACTAGGCCGCGGCCTCGCCAGACAGTATTCGACGGCCCCAGCTGATCAGCGAGCCACACCAGGAATGGTGAGAGGTAGCCTGGGGGATGAGGGATGCCCCTTACCCTCAATCAGTTAAAGAACGGCTCCAGTTTGCAGAGCACAGGCCGGGAAGATGGCGGCAGATGCAGGTGTGGGGAGTCAGTCGATTCTCGGCTGTTTCCAGGTCAGATCGCCTCCAGAATCGCCCAGGCTGCAGCAGACAACGATGCCCGGTCACCTGGTGAGTTTTTTCCTGCTTATCCCTAGCACAGATCACGGATGGTAAAGGATTTTATATCGGATGATTCAGAGCTCCTCTCAAGCACGTCTGCCTGCTCTTACATCCAGACACGCCCCCTCTTTTGGTGGTATTTGATCACCTCTGCAGTTTTAATTTTTTGCGCTATAAACGAAAAGAGAAAGACAATTTTGAGAAAAAAAAAAACAATATTTTTTACATTTTGCTATAATAAATATCGCCAAAAATGTTTTTAAAAAACACATTTCTTCCTCAGTTTAGGCCGATATATATTCTTCTACATATTTTTGGTAAAAATAACGCAATAAGCATATATTTATTGGTTTGCGCAAAAGTTATAGTGTCTACAAACTGTGGGAAAGATTTATGGCATTTTATGGCATTTTTATTATTATTTTTTTCTAGTAATGTCGATGATCTGCGATTTTTAGCAGTACGGCTAAAATAAATAAAATAAATAAACTAATTTATTCAGGGAAGCCTATCCCACACCCACCTAACAACAACTGTCCTCGAGCCACCCCCATCAAATCATTCTCTGCAGCTATTACCTTTTGTACCACCACCCCCTCCCTTTTAGAATGTAAGCTCTACGAGCAGGGCCCTCCTGTACCTTTGGTATTGAACTGTATTGTAATTGTGTTGTCCCCCCTCTACATTGTAAAGCGATGCGTAAACTGTTGGCGCTATATAAATTGTGTATAATAATAATAATAATACTGCGACATTGCAGTGGACAGATCGGACACTTTTGACAAATTTTTGGGACCTTTGACATTTAAACAGCGATTATTGCTATAAAAATGCACTGTTTACTGTGTAAATGTCACTGATAGTGAAGGAGTTAACACTAGGGGGCGATCAAGGGGTTAAATGTGTTTTCCCTGTGTGTGTTCTAACTGTGAGGGGATAGGACTGACTAGAGGAAGAGACATATAGTTTTTCCTACTCAGCAGGAACAAACAATGTCTCTTCTCTCCCGACAGACGACAGAACAGAGATTTGTGTGTTTACACACACAAATCCCTGTCCTTGTTCTTGTGCATCGGGTTCCCCGCTGTGCAGCGGGTGCGCATGCACCCCTCCGGTGGCACAAGCGCGCCTGCTATCGCCCTTAAAGGTACAGACATACCCATATGGCGATTCGCGGGAATGAACCACTTTGCTAACGTATGTCGGCGTGAGCCGGTCGGCAAGTGGTTAACAGACCAAGCTGCCCAGCAAATGTGGACAGGGGTGCTTACAATGATCAGCTTTTATTTAGTTATGTAAAACCTTTATCCCAGAAGTAAAAATGTGTTTGCTGTAACTGCTTATAAAGTGTTAGCAGGAGTTTGGCTTTAATTTGTTTATTGTCCTGTATCTAAATTTGCTACTACATCTAATCTAATACGAAAATAAAGGAAAAAAGCCTAAAATTTTTAATTAATGCAGCCGCCACATTGCAGGATTGGTAAGCTGCAATATATTCAATTTTTGTCTTGGGGTTTTATACTGCTTTTACTTTTTAAAGTGATACTAAATACAGACTGTTTAATTTACATTGTCCCTTATATTTTTGTATATGGATAAGTCCGTTGTAATTATTTTAATAAAGAAAAACCTCTAAGTGCCTTTTTCCTAATCGATATACAGATGTCACAGATCTTTTCCAGCCTGTCTGCAGGAAAAAAAAAGCAGGAGGAGCCTCAAGTGCTCTGCTGATGGTCACATGTTCAAAATAAAAAAACAGCCTTTGGGATATAGAGTAAAAATAAATAATTAACATCAATTTGTTTTAAATTGTCATACAAATATATCTTTGAAATCAAATCTTTACTATTTTTGGCAATAACATGGTGTAGGCTGTGTTCTGCCAGTCACAGGCTGTGTCACGCCTCTCCAACCTGTGCCTTAGAATAACAAGGATGTGAAACCTCCATCAATCAAGGTATAATATCCCATACCTATTGTGTTTAGCTGGTTAGCGGGAAATGTGGGAATGGAGGAGGAGGGAGGGAGTGGGCTGTCATTTACCACTGTGTATATGCCAAAATGTGTGACTCTATAGTCACATGGGCTGCTCAGATTGGGAGGAAATGCTCAGCATACAAACTCGCTGAAAACAGAGCATTTGCGGAGCAGCCAACACTTCTCTGCCAAGTCCCCAGTTGCATTGGGGACTTGGGCAGGAAGGGGAGATAGAGAACAGCAGGATCAACCAGGTGTTTTGCAGAATACAGAAAACAAATCCCATAGTGATTGAGGAAGCATTTATTGATAGCTTTGTATGATATGGGTAAGGCCCCTTTCACACATGCGGACTGTTCAGGTCCACCTGTCAGTTTTTTAGGCGGACCTGAACGGACGCTCCATACAGGTCTATGGAGCGACGGATGTCAGCGGTGACATGTCCGCTGACATCCGCTCCGATACGCTAAGTTCAGACGGATGGAAACCCTATTTCAGCCATCTGGTGGATCGGATGAAAACGGACAGACGGATCCGTTTTCATCTGATCCCCATAGAGGAGAGCTGACATCTGACAGGTCCGTCTCTGCACAGTGAGCAGAGACGGACGGAACTGTCATCCGCTGGCTCAGCGGGGATCAACAGAGCGATCCCCGCTGAGCAAACGGAGTCTGTCAAAAAGAGACATTATGTGTGAAAGGGGCCTTAGTGACACTTTAAATCTTTTTTGCCTTGGTGCCAGAAGATTATCTCTAGGAAAAGTGTACAGCTAGACCCAAAATAAGTCTGAAACTATCCCAAAAACATCTTAGAGCCAGAATGACCAGAAGTCATTTGAAACATTTGTTCCATACACCACTGATCTGCCTTGTGCATACAAGAAAAACTTGTTTAGTTTAAAGCCAACGATCCATACAGAACTGGAAGCAGGCAGCACTGCTGTGTGTTTTCACATTACAAAATGCCATATGACCATTTACAGGACGTAACAGAAGTAGACTTGCTGCTGAATTTAGCATGGAAGTCTTAAGCAAATCTCATTGACGGACCGTAACTGCCAGATTTCCTATATTGGCAGATATCTTTTTAAACAATAACAGTTGTAACTCTTACAACACGCTTAATACACTACACAGAAGTTGGTCTTAACAGGGAAAAGCCAATGAAAATGAGAATTACTGCTTGCGTATCTGAGAAAAAGTTCTTGTTTAAAATTCACAAATTATACGTTCATTTATGTTTCTAGTTTTAGTTTTAAAAGACCCAAGTCAAGTTAACCGGAAAGCAAAGATGTGTTCCAGCACTGCAGCCTCGGTCAGTTTCTTCTGCATTCAGCACTTCCTTGATAGTCGGATGCCTCTGTCCCCCACTGCATGCTGTGGTTACATCCTCTGACCCCTTAATCACTACAGGACTCAGCAGTGATGTAGGGGTCCGAGGACTGAACTACAGCACATGGCAGGGGACAGAGGCATCAGACACTTCTAAAAGTGTTGAATACCATAGAGACTGATAGAGACTGCAGAGATGGAGCAAAGGAAAGGTAGTAGACACAAGCTTCTGGTGAGGTAAGTATAGGATTAGTTTGCTTTATATGGTCACTTTAAATTTGACAAATGTAGGGTTTAACCGGTTCCCGACCGGCGCATGACGATATACGTCGGCAGAATGGCACGGACAGGCAGGAGGGCGTATATATAAGTCCCTCCTTAATGCCGTCCGTGCCATCGGGAGCGCGCCGGGAGCGGCGCGCTCCTGCGCCGGTCGGGACCCCCGTGAGGCCGGTCGCGGGTCCCGCGGACTCGATCGCCGCGGGGACACCCGCGATTGTATCACGGGAAGGCAGAACGGGGAAATGCGGAAATAAACAGCATCTCCCCGTTCTGCCTAGCAACTAGTGACGCCGATCTCTGCTCCCTGTGATTGGAGCAGAGATCAGCATTCACTAGCTGACAGCCATGCCCCCCCACCGTAAGAAACACACCCCTAGGCATACTTAACCCCTTCACTGCCACCCCCTGGTTAACCCCTGGAAGACGTCATTTGTGACGAAACGGCGTAGGGAGGAGCGGCGTGCTGACGTCACCACACTACCACGCGGATCCCGGAAGTAACGGGCAGCGAATACGAGCCGGCCAGCTATCTATCTACATGCTTTTACGTTTTCTGCATTTTGTAAGTGCAAATCCCCTTTTTTTATAAATACATTTTTTAAAGAGATACACTATGGAGTTCTTTTATCTTTTCATGTCATCCGTCTGATCGCTCCTGAGCCTGTGTGTCTTGTATCCTGAGTAACCAGCTATTGCCTATCGGAGCCCGTGGCTGGGATTAAGCCGCAAGCTTGTGGGACCTCTGTAACAGGAGGTCTCACACTCTGGTAAGGGTCAGTGATTTTGATGGTGGAGGTGCCTTTCCTTTCTCTTGCTAGACCACTACTTCCATTTGGTGCTATTTGATTGGTGTCACTGTGGAATTTTGGAGTCTCTGTTTATACGCTATTGCCGATTCATACAGCTGATTTGAAAATGACCAACATCTAAGGACTTTCTGGTTACTTATTTCTCACCATGGATTATTGTTATTGAGTTAACTCCTTCCCCTACACGCCACATTAGGTGTATATTTCGTCTTTATCAATTTGAGCATTTTTTTCATTGTATTATTATATCATATTTTCAAGTTTAATATACACTTGGTACACTGATGCGGTCTTGTCACTATTCCCATCACTTATTTAATTGTTTGCAGCGCAGTCGTTTTTTTTTTTTTTAGTATCTGTCATATTATATCTTTGGGTGCTTTTAACCCTATATTTGTGTTGCATTTAGGTGTGAGTCAAGATGCCTGTTGTTACCTCTTTGACCCCTTTTTGTGCTTCTGTCTGATTTTATTTTCTTACTAGGATCTGACTTCTTCTGACCTCATGGCTAAAGAGCCGTACACACCAGCCAAATATTGGGCAGCATCAGCTGGTTCAATAGAAACCAGCCGACATTTGGCCCATGTGTATGGCAGCTGCCGGTCTGACAGAAGCCGAAAAAGGTCTGCCGAATGCATTCCGATTAGTGCTGACTGGTGTGTTCTGGCGGGGGGACATCCCCCTGTCAGAACACAATAGCTCAGCAGGGGAGATTGCTGTACTAACATCAGATTGTTATTACAGCGTCTCCTCCTGAGTGTGTACTAGGCTTAAGCCCCTCCAAGAGATATTCTGATGTCTAATGAGATTACTAGTGGTCAGGAAAATCAATCTTACTGGACAGCAGCATGGCAGTTAGTAGACCTTGGAAAATGGGAAACTGCGTTCTGAGATGATGAAAAGCAGCTGACACTCACTTGGACAAATCATTTAAACAAATAAATAAAATAATAGTGCAGTGCTGTAAAGTGAAACAAATAATGATACCATACACTAAACAAGTATAAATGCAATAGATGTGACATAGAAAACTGTTACTATGCACACAATTACCAAAACATGAAATGCAACAGCAAATGCAGATGTGAATAACGTGCTATGATCAAAAAAGAAAAAATGCTAATAAATCTATAACATTTAATGACTCCAAAATGAAAGTCCGTTCAAAGTGAAAAAATAAAAGATGAAAAGTGAGTAAAGGATAATGAAAAAAGAGTCCTTTCAACAAGTTGAAATCCTTAAGTGAAGATGAAGATACCCATGTGAAGGCACAATAGAAAAAACACTGGTTTGTGCAATCCACCACCAAGGAGTAAAATGGGCACGCTTACCAGAAATTGTGGACTCATATACTGGTTTGTAATGAGTCAACCAAGCATATGTGAGGTAATACCTCAACCTTGTCCAGCTGTATTGGATGAATAGTCTGTATACACCCCGTCACCAGTTGAATGAAGAGGTTCCACTTGAAACAGACAGACTCCCAACAGACAGCATACATCAGAAAGGAAGGCGTTGGTGGTGGATTGCACAAACCAGTGACCAGTGTTCTCTCTATTGTGCTTTCATATGGGTATCTTCCTCTTCACTTAAGGATTTCAACTTCTTGGTGGACTATTTTTTCATTATCCACTTTTCATCTTTTATTTTTTCACTTTTAATGGACTTTAATTTTGGAGTCATTGAATGATATACATTTATTAGCACTTTTTGCTTTTTTTGATTATAGCACCTTATTCACATCTGAATTTGCTGTTGCATTTCATGTTTTGCTATTTGTGTGCATAGTAACAGTTTTCTATGTCACATCTATTGCATTTATACTTGTTCAGTGTAAGGTATTATTCTTTTTTTCAATTTACAGCGCAGCATTGTTATTTTATTTAGTTAATAGACCTTAGCCATCCAATCATGAAACATAAAAATGAGAATATTGTGATGCCTGCTGTTAGGCAGGACATTTACAGTTAAAAGCTACAGTTAACAATTAAGTAAGGTCTACACAAAAGTGATGTCATCGGATAGCCCCTGATGATGTTACTTTGACGAAATGCGTAGGGTAGAACATAGCACTCTGACTAAATCACATCCTGCAGATGATGGTGGGAAAGTAACGAGATGGTGTTTTATTTACAGGCTTCCTTGTATACGTACCCTTCTAAATTTTACTTGTTTTTATAAATACATTTGAAGTTTTATCTTTACTTTGTGGACCTCTTTTTCTCTTGCACAGTATGATGCTGTATGAGGATGAGACATTCTGAGTAGATGAATGGTTGTCCAATTTTTCCATTTGTTCTCTATATGTGAGTTCATCTATAAGTGCTGTTAGACCTCTTATACCACAGGTGGCAAACACAAGGCCCGTGTTTGCCACCTGTGGTATAAGAGGTCTAACAGTTGCACAAGTTGCCAGCACAGCGGCCGCGGGACGCCACCTCCTGTAATCCCCAGCTGCTTTCCGCTCTCACGGAACAGGTCTCCTTGGCAACAGGAGTAAACATGCTCTCCTGTGCTCTCCTTCTCATTCTCCCCATCGGCGCTGTGTGTGTGTAGCTGAGCGCATGCGCTGTTGGTCCAGCAAAGCCTGTCAGTGGCAGAGGTACCTGATGGCTCCGGCGGCTGTGTGTTCTAATATACATCCAGCAGCTGCATCTTGAGGGCAGGCTTTTAAAGACTAAGTGGCCATGAAAGCCTTCTTGCAAATGCCATCAGGTAGGAGAGAGTACAGATGTGAAGTTTACTGTGGAAGGTGAAAGGGGGGAGGAGGGCTGTGGAGGTGTGTAAGAAGATGTATATGTGGGAAACACCGCGCTACTAAAACTATACAATGTGAAAAGCCGCTAACAAACAAAACAAACAAAGTCAAAAAAACATGCAAATCCAAAAATTGTAGCGCTAATACATGCACGTGATATGAATGTATGTTACAACATTCTAATAATAAACGTGAACAATGTGGAACATAAAATGTAAATATTATTACTAGAAATGACCCCAGTAATATAAAATAAAAATATAAAGTTCATGTGAGTGGTAACACCAACAGATGAGTCCCTCAGATCAGCTCAAAGATAAAGGAACATAGATGAAAAACAGGCTTGACTGATGTCACTGTAAGGCGTATATACTCTTACCAGAAGTGTTGGATGTAGATACCGTACGGCATCCACATCAGACAGGCTTAAAGGTAGAATATCTTGCATCCATGGGTCAGGAGGAGACCACCGCAAACTGGAACCAAACAGCTTCCAAGGCAGGCCACTGGATCAGTCAGCAGTCACAGCACATAGTAGACATCCAAGCATCCGATGATCAAAGGGGATGATCCCAAGGACTGGGAAAAACAGGGTATTGGGTATTGGCGCAGTTGAGTTCTACCTATCCAGTCTCTCATCCCTTTCTTTGATTCAGAAAAATTTAATTTTGGATCTATTACGATTTGCCACCAAGCACAATTATTTTTGGTTTCAGGGCACTTTTTACTCTCAGATTAAGGGAGTGGCCATGGGGGCCAAATACGCCCCCAGTGTGGCCAATCTTTTCATGGCCCAATGGGAGGAGGACGTCGTCTATGCCCTCGGACGCCCCGAACTGGTCCTTTGGACCAGGTACATAGACAACGTCCTCCTCCTATGGAAGGGTGATATGCCTTCCCTAGAGGATTTCATGACCACCCTTAATCGTAATGATCGGGGGATAGTCCTGAGTTACGAGGCCAGCTCCAGGAACATACATTTTCTCGACTTGGAGATAGAGGCTACCACACGAGGCTTTGAGTTCAAAACTTATTTTAAGCCTACCGACAGGAATGGTTACATTCCTGTCGGGAGTTGCCATCATGAGCACTGGCTTAAATCAGTTCCTAGAGGACAGTTCCTTCGATTAAGAAGGAACTGCACGAACGATTCCATCTTTTTTCAACAGTGCCAGATCCTGAAACAAAGGTTCGTAGAAAAGGGATACTGTTCCGATACTCTAGATGCCGATATTGAATCTGTGGCAGTTGTAGATAGAAATTCTCTATTGGTTGATCATCCTAAGACCCCTAGAGATAACAAATTCAGGTGGTCTTTCTTCACCTCCTTTTCTACCCAACATAAGGAGGTCAAGAAAATCATAGCCAGACATTGGAAGGTCTTACGGAGTGACCGTGTCTTGGGACCTTCTCTCCCCGAACGGGCGGGCATCATTTTTAGGGGTGCCCGATCCGTTCGAGGCGATATTGCTCCCAATGTCGTTGACCCCCCTAGAGTGACCTCATTTTTCCAGCAGTGCAAGGGGTATTTCCCATGTAAGAGATGCAACGTCTGCCTACACAACACACTGGGCAGACGAATGACAGACAGTTTTCTCTCTACTGTCACTGCACGTACTTATGCTATGAAACACTTCACCACATGCGCCACCAAATTTATTGTGTACCTGATCACTTGCCCGTGCAAGTTGCAGTATGTCGGACGTACCATTCGTACGTTTTCCATACGTGTCAACGAGCACTTGGCTAAAATTAGAAAGGGGTGCATTAAACACAGTGTCCCCCGTCACTATCGTGAACATCACAATAGAGATCCAACGGGGACTCGGTTTCAAGTAATTGATAAATTTGTCCCTCACTGGCGTGGGGATTCTAGCCTACGAGGGGTCTCTAGGTTGGAAACATATTGGATCCATGAGTTGAAGTGCTATTCACCCTTCGGTATGAACGTTGAGTGGGACATCAACTGTTTCATTAACCGGGGGTGAATAGCACTTCACTCACATTGGGGTTTTAGGGCCTATCGTAGTGGGGATCTTTTTTCCTTTTTTACATATATTTTCGTATATTTTTCATATATATTTCCATATCATTTATTTGAGTTGGTTTACAGTGTACACTGGATGTGAGATTGATACTCAGTGTCACCGTGTTCTGATCATATTTAAGATATGCACATTAACACACATTTATGTTTCTCACATTATATCCTTGTAAAGATTCTGCACGGATTATTTATATCCTTCTATATTTTTTCCTATATGGGTGTTTGCGCTCTTAGAAATCTTTCTTCGGGAGTTGCTCAGCCCTAGTCACGCCCAACACCTTTTCACATAGTACGTCCATGTGTTTTGTTTACCTTGCGGCATTTAACATATGGACGTTACTACGCACTCATCACGCCTATAAACGTGCCCACTTCAAGCGATGACGTCATTACGCAAGACGTCTCTTTTCACTTGCAACAAACGCCACTGCCGGTATGGATACCTAGCGCATAGGACGCTGTCCGTACGGCGCACGTTGATATATGACGTCACTGCGCACTAGCGCATCCCGTTCGTTTCTTTGCTGTTACGTCCCAGGTCACATGGGTTTTTGCGTTCCCCGCTCTATAGCGGATGTGACGCCATCGCGCACTAACGTGATGTACTTTTCATTTGTCACTCCACCTTGTGTTTGTTTACACCCGGGTTGTCATGCCCTAGGTCACATGACCTCGCACGTCTTACGTGTCATGACGGGACTCGCACTGCACTTGCGTCACTGCGCACTATTGACTCTCACTCAGTGATTGGCTGTTCACTTCCGGGCAGGATGTGACTTCACGCCCCATGTCACATGACATTATGTGTCATGTAGTGGGTCGGGATTGGTCCATTTCTTTGGCGGGAATTCTGTCCTTGGCCGTAGATTGGCCCATACAGCTTGAGTGTCAGACTGGCTCACTAGCGGGGGTATCCATTTCTGCATTCATTCATTTAAACTACGTCGCATTAATGGATTGGCCGGGGGATCCATCTCACATTCAGGTCATATCGTGATTGTTACCTTGTTATTGAGATTTTTAGATTTCCCTAAGCGTTTATATTTGAATGTATGGGTATTTTATTTTCCCCCCCACTTCACTTGGTTCGGGCTGGAGGTGTGGACTTCCTGTTTCTGACCACGTGGGCGGGATCCTGTTAGTCCCATGTCTATAAATTGTTTTTGGCAGTATGGGGGGGTTAGAGATATGCCCCTGTAGAAGACCGATAGAGTCGAAACGCGTCGGGCCTGCTGTCTCATACCCCTCATATTGCCGACCCATTTTTATATTTTCTCGAGATTTTATCTTTATATTTGTCACATGATTATGTGAATAAATTTTACATATATTTTTTTGACCTGCACCATCGGAGTTGTCTCCATTCTTTATCCTGTTTTTCCCGGTCCTTGGGATCATCCCCTTTGATCATCGGATGCTTGGATGTCTACTATGTGCTGTGACTGCTGACTGATCCAGTGGCCTGCCTTGGAAGCTGTTTGGTTCCAGTTTGCGGTGGTCTCCTCCTGACCCATGGATGCAAGATATTCTACCTTTAAGCCTGTCTGATGTGGATGCCGTACGGTATCTACATCCAACACTTCTGGTAAGAGTATATACGCCTTACAGTGACATCAGTCAAGCCTGTTTTTCATCTATGTTCCTTTATCTTTGAGCTGATCTGAGGGACTCATCTGTCGGTGTTACCACTCACATTTTTATTTTATTTTATATTACTGGGGTCATTTCTAGTAATAATATTTACATTTTATGTTCCACATTGTTCACGTTTATTATTAGAATGTTGTAACATACATTCATATCACGTGCATGTATTAGCGCTACAGTTTTTGGATTTGCTTGTAAGAAGATGTGTTTAGAGGTGGGGGATGGGGGCAAAGTGCTGGGTGCAGGGATCAGAACCCAGAAGGAGGGGTTGAAATGAGATGTTACAGCGCACCCCTGAACCCCTGTACTCTGTATGTAGCGCACCCCTGAACCCCTGCACTCTGTACCTAGCGCACCCCTGAACCCATGCACTCTGTATGTAGTGCACCCCTTAACCCCTACACTCTGTACGTAGTGCACCCCTGAACCTCTGCACTCTGTATGCGGTGCACCCCTGAACCCCTGCACTCTGTACGTAGCGCAGCCCTGCACTCTGTACGTAGCGCACCTCTGAATCCCTGCACTCTGTACGTAGCGCACCTCTGAACACCTGCACTCTGTATGTAGCGCACCCCTTGATCTGTGCACTCTGTACATATTCCCCCCCTGAATCTGTGCCACTCTGTACGTAACGCACCCCTGAATCCTGCTCTCTGTATGTAGCGCACTGCTGAATCCTGAACTCTGTATGTAGCATAATCCTGACATAATCTTGAACCCCTGCACTCTGTACGTATCGCACACCTGAATCCGTGCACTCTGTATGTAGCGCACCCTTGAATCTGTGCTCTCTGTACGTAGCGCATGGCTCAACCCTGCTCTCTGTACGTAGCATAATCCTGACGTAATCCTGAACTCTGCACTCTGTACGTAGTGCGACCCAGATACAACCGGCCCTTTGAGGGCAACCGCACTGCTGATGCGACCCGCGATGAAATTGAGTTTGACACCCCTGTCTTATACTATTGAGGTATAAATATTTAGGAGCCCACAGTGTTACCAGTGTTGGAGAGTGATCTCATTGAGGAGCTTTGGGCTTACAGTGTCTTGATAAAGTATTCCTTATTTAAGGCACTTTTTTTCAAGTATTCAATCTGACAGAGCTTGAGCTATTGTGCAAAGAAGAATAGGCAAACATTTCCCTCTCTAGATGTGCAAAGCTGGTAAAGACATCCCCAAAAAGACTTGCAGCTGTAATTGCAGTGAAAGGTGGTTCTACAAAGTATTGACTCAGGAGGGCTGAATACAAATACACGCCACACTTTTCACATATTTGTAAAACAATTTGAAATCCATTTATAATTTTCCTTCCACTTCACAATTATGTGCCACTTTGTGTTGGTCTATCACATAAAATCCCAATAAAATAAATTTATGTTTTTGGTTGTAACAAGACAAAATGTGGTAAATTTCAAGGGGTATGAATACTTTTTCAAGGCACTGTATGAAGTGTTCCTGTTCGCATATTATTTTTTGGGTTAGGAAGAATCATTTACGGGACATTTGGACTGCACTATAATTATATAAATCACTATTTGGATTGTTTTGATTCACTTTTATATGATGGCATATGTTATTTGCATAAATAATTGATGGGTTCATTTAAAATTGTCTTATGATACTGTATATGAGGGAATGTGTGGCACTGAATGTAATAGAGATAACAAATGCTGTGTGTAATAAAGAGGTGTAAAGCCCCATACACACGGTCGGATTTTCCGATGGATTCTGTCCTATCGGACAATGTTGTCGGAAATTCCGACCGTGTGTAGGCACCATCGGACAGTTTCCATCGGATTGTCCTACGGACAAAGTTCTATCTCCTGCTGGATAGATTTTCCGACAACAAAGTCCGATCACACCAAATCCGATCGTGTGTAGCGAATTCCGACGGACAAAGTGCCATGCATGCTCAGATCACATTACAAGACCAAAGCTATTGGCTACTAGCCTCTACGTAGTCCCGTCGTAGGCAACAAACGTGTCGGACTAAATCCGTCGGCCAAAATCCGATGGATTTTGTGGTCGGATTTTCCGACCGTGTGTATGGGGCAAAAAGCACTGCATTATAGTAGAGGTGTAGGACATTGTGTGTAACAGAAACACAAGGCACCGCATGTAATACAGAAGTAAACGTCATGGTGAGGTATAGGAGGGTATGAAGTAATGTGTGCTACTGAATGTAGATGTAGTAGAGATAAGGATGAAAGCAACTAAAATTAATAGAAAGCTGTAAAGCACTGAGTATAATAAAGAAGTGTAGGAAATTGTGTGTAATGTAAAGACATAGGAAACTGCATGTAATACAGAGATATGGAGTACTGTGTGTAACAGGAAGACATGAGGCAATGAGTAGCACTGAATGTAACATAAATGAAAAACACTGTGTAATACAGAGGGGTAAGGCACTGAGTGCAGTAAAGAGGTGTAAAGGGTACAGTAGAGAGGTTTGGAAATACATGAGGTCTTATGTGTAATAGAGGCTTGATGCCTTGCATTTAACAAAGGGACATAGGACACTGCATGTATTTACATTGCCACAGGCGAGATCTGCTACAATGCAGCTACTACTTTAGGTTGTGTAAATTATTACATTTCCTCTACCTATCAGTGCTGAGTAAATGATTGACAGATACTACTGCAATCCCAATGACACAGACAGGTGTCACTGGGAGCAGGTCAATAAGTTATGACTGCACACATCCTCTGTACATGTCATATATTTTTTCATTATGTCTGCAGATAGTCCCAGCTATCTGTGTATTTCTTCCTTGCAGACAGTGAGCTCTTATCTTCAGTAGGGGGTGCTTAAGTACCTATGAAGGCAGAAGGGCTCATGAGTATTCATGGAGGTAGGAAAACATACGAGCACCTATGGTCATAGGTATACGTATGAGTATCTAGGAGGGCTTAGAGCATTTATTGAGGATGTGAGTACTTGTGAAGGTAGGAGAGCGTGTGATTACCTATGAGGGTAGTAGTGTGTGTGAGTACCTGTGAAGGTAGGGGGTGCATGGGTGCCTGTGAAGGTAGAAGGATGCATGAGCACCTATGAAGGTAGGAGGATTAATGGGCACTTACTGTGTAAAAGTAGGAAAATGCATAAGCATCTTTGGAAGTAGGAGGGTGCATGAGCGCCTGTGGAGGTAGGATGCATGAGTACCTATGAAGGTAGAAGGATGCATGAGTACCTATGAAGGTAAGAGGATGTATGAATACCTGTGAAGGTAGTAGGGTGCATGATTACCTATGGAGGTAGTAGGATGTATGAGTACCTGTGAAGGCAGGAGGGCTTATGAGCACATATGGAAGTTAGAGGACATGTGAGTAACTGTGAAGGTAAGAGGATGTGTGAGTACCTGTGTAGATAGGAGGATGCGTAAGTACATATGAAAACAGAAGGATGCGTGAGTAAGTACCTGTGAAGACAGGAGGATGCGTGAGGTACCTGTGAAGGTAGGACATGGGAGTACCTGTGAAGGTAGGACATGGGAGTACCTGTGAAGGTAGAAGCGTGCATGAGTATTCATGGAGGTAGGAGAACTTATGAGTACCTATGCAGGCAGGTGTATGCATGAGTATCTGTTAAGGCAGGAGGGTGTATAAGCACCTATGGAGATAGGGGGAGGTGTAAGCACGTATGGAGATAGGGGGAGGTGTGAGCACGTATGGAGGTAGGGGGAGGTGTAAGCACCTATGGCGGTAGGGGGAGGTGTGAGCACCTATAGAGGTAGGGGGAGGTGTGAGCACCTATGGAGGTAGAGGGAGGTGTGAGCATCTATGGAGGTAGAGGTAGGTGTGAGCACCTACCTATGGAGGTAGGGGGAGGTGTGAGCACCTATGGAGGTAGGAGGAGGTGTGAGCACCTATTGAGGTAGGAGAAGGTGTGAGTACCTATGGGGGTAGGAGGAGGTGTGAGTACCTATGGGGGTAGGAGGAGGTGTGAGTACCTATGGAGGTAGGGGGAGGTGTGAGTACCTATGGAGGTAGGGGGAGGTGTGAGCACCTATGGAGGTAGGAGAAGGTGTGAGTACCTATGGGGGTAGGAGGAGGTGTGAGTACCTATGGAGGTAGGGGGAGGTGTGAGCACCTACCTATGGAGGGGTAGGGGGAGGTGTGAGTACATATGGAGGTAGGGGGAGGTGTGAGTACATATGAAGGTAGGGGGAGGTGTGAGTACATATGGAGGTAGGGGGAGGTGTGAGCACCTTTTGAGGTAGGGGAGGTGTGAGCACCTATGGAGGTAGAGGGAGGTGTGAGTACATATGAAGGTAGGGGGAGGTGTGAGCACATATGGAGGGTGTAGAATACAGAGAGGAGTAGAAGCTCGGTGTCTGTAGATAAGGAGTATATCTTTTTTTTGGCCGGGGTGGTAACCCAGGAGAAGTCCCTCTCCCCCCACCTCCTCCTCCTGGGTCCCTCCCCCGCCTGAGCATCTCCTTCCAGCGGAGTGTCGGTGGAGGAGCCGCTCATAGTGACCCGGGCTCATCTCGGTGACAGCTCCATCACATTCCTGTGTGCGGTGGGTCACCTGTGGAGTGGCCGTCCCTCCCCCACACACCGGCCCGGTGCACCTGTACACAGCGGAAGTGAGCTGACAATCACACCGGACAAGGTCACGGACTGGACGATGGTTGGCGCTCAGTGAAGTCAGTTGGAAGCTCCGATCGCCGCCAGCATGGATCCCGGGGTGGAGGTGTCGATGTGGCCGGTGTGTAGCAGAAGTGCTCCGGAGGAGGAGGAGAGGGAATGTCCGCTCCGGGGGACCGTGCACGGACTCCAAGCCGAGATGGAGGAGTTCAGGCGCGGGGTGGAGAGGCAGCTTGAGGACGTGCTGCGCCTGGCGGGGCCCCTCTCCCGGTCTGTCACCGACCTGCAGAGCGAGAACCGGAGGCTGCGGGAACAGGTGGACAAACTCAGCCGCCAGGTGGAAGTATTGAGCCGGGCTGCGGGGCTGAGCGGGGACGGACAGACCAGGTACTCCAGCCATGCGCTGCTCTCCGTCTCCACCAAGGCGACTCAGGTCAGTTCTCTACATGAGAGGTACTTCTCATCCCAGGGGGCAAGGTGGGGCACCTACCCATCTCGTTGGGCAAGGAGGGGCACCTACCCACCCCAGGGGCACCTACCCACCCCAGGGGTCAACGAGGGGCACCTACCCACCCCAGGGGTCAACAAGGGGCACCTACCCACCCCAGGGGGACACTAGTTTTCACATGGGCAATGAGGGGGCATTACCCATCCCAGGGGGCACTAATTATATGGGGGCAATGAGGGGGCATTACCCATCCCAGGGGGCACTAATTATCACATGGGGGCAATGAGGGGGCATTACCCATCACAGGGGGCACTAATTATCACAGGGAGCAATGAGGGGGACCTACCCATTACAGGGGGCACTACTTATCACAGGGAGCAATGAGGGGGACCTACCCATTACAGGGGGCACTACTTATCACAGGGAGCATGGAGAGGGACCTACCCATCACAAGGGGCAATGAGGGGCCACTACCGATCATAGAAGGTTTTTTTTCTATCTATTCCCACTCCAGGCAAAACTTTTTTTTTTTTTTAGTTTGGAACTTTTATTGAGTTTTTGCAGCTGTCCATGTCCTTATTGTGGAAATATCCTTTCACTTCCCTGTCCAGTAACACCAGGAAAATAAATAAATGAGGGGTAACAAGTGGCACATGGGCAGGAAGTCAGGGCAATAAAAAAATAAATAAAAACCTGATGTTCTTGTCCCATACCAGTCCTGTGACACTAAAGTGTACCCCCCAGCCCCACTTTTTAGTTAGACCCTACAAAAATGAAACCGTGAGTGGTGAAAACCAGGCAGTTGATCTGCTTTCTTATTAAATCCCCACCACCCATCTAAAAGTGGACATGGCAGCCGGAGGGGCTTGTACACATACATGCTGCAGCTGGGATGCTTTGCTTTATGGCATATTTAACTCAGCGTGTCAAGTTTGACAGGAGGCAGGAGTTAATGGAGAAAAAAAAAAAAAAAAAATAATTATTATATATATATATATATATATATATATATATATATATATATATATATTATATACACATATACACACACACGTACCTTGGATTACGAGCATAATTCGTTCCAGAAGACTGCTTGTAATCCAAAGCACTCGTATATCAATGTGGAAACTCAGATAATCAGTGGCACTTCTAGTGTATGCAGTACCACGTGTAACCAGAGGAGGGGCGCCGGAGACATTCAGAGCCGCTTGGAGAAGCTCAGAGAAACTCGGGAACCGAGTATTTCCGAGTGTCACCGGCACCCCCGCATCTCTGGCCAAATGCGGTACTGCACACCTCAGAGGCTTGAATCCTGCTCGTCTTTCGACACTACGCTCGCAAACCGAGTCAGGATTTTTTAAAAATAATAGTTCGTATTGCGAAACACTCGTAAACTGCATCCGTGGTATTAATGTATATAAAATATTATTTACACTTAAGAGTAATCCATGAATAAAAATAACCATAGCAGGGCAAGACTCAAGCTGTCATGCTGATAACTCAGTCCTGCAGATTACACAGGGAGGACACATCTCTTCCAGTGTAATCATTGGAGCTCCGGGCTCTGTGTACAGAGCGGGAGACTGCCAATAGGAATATAGAAAGCAGTGTTTTAAGGCATATTTGATAGTAGAGGTTCTAAACCTTCCTCACTGTAAAAAAAAAAAGTTTTGTCTGGAAATGAGCTTTAAATCACTGCAGTATTCATTAGTTCCGATGGACTGAAGTATACTGGCTGTGATTAAAACAGTCACAGCTGCTATACAGAGGTTTATAGACTCCATTCACTAACATGCTTGGTGGATATGTATATAATTGTATTTATTTGTTATTGGTGACATTTACCAAAACATTGTAAGGTGCAGCAGGATCCCAATCTTTTCAGATGTGTCGCAGTCCTAAGCCTTTTGACCCTGGTGGTCTTCTTTCTACATAGTATTCTTCAGACAAATTTAGAGGCTATTATTATTATATTTAACCACTTCAATACAGGGCATTTTCACCCCCTTCCTTCCCAGACCAATTTTTTCGTTTTCAGCGCTGACGCTCTTTGAATGACAATAGCGCGGTCATGCAACACTATACCCAAATGATGTTTTTTTTCCCCACAAATAGAGCTTTCTTTTGGTGGTATTTGATCACCTCTGCGGTTTTTATTTTTTGCGCTATAAAAAGAAGAGCGACAATTTTGAAAAAAAAACACAATATGTTTTACTTCTTGCTATAATAAATATCCCAATTTAAAAAAAATATATATATATTTTCCTCAGTTTAGGCCGATACGTATTCTTCTACATATTTTTGTAAAAAAAAAATCGCAATAAGTGTATATTGATTGGTTTGCACAAAAGTTCTAGCATCTACAAAATAGGGGATAGATTTATGTAATTTTTCTTTTTTTTTTTTTCTTTACTAGTAATTGCGACGATCTGCGTTTTTTTTTTTTTTTCATGACTGCAATATTGCGGCGGATATATCGGACACCTTTGACACATTTTTGGGACCATTCACATTATTACAGTGATCAGTGCTATACAATTGCACTGATTACTGTGTAAATGTGACTGGCAGGGCAGGGGTTAACGCTAGGGGGTGATCAAGGGGTTTAATATGTTTCCTAGGGGAGTGATTGTAACTGTAGGGGGGGGGGACTCACAAGGGACTGTACTGGGAACACACCATCGGTCTCCTTTCACCTGACAGGATGTGGATCTGTGTGTTTACACACGCAGATCCACGGTCCTGCTCGGTTAACGGGTGCCCTACAGACATCGCGGCCGCCGGGCACATGCATCGGGTCCCGAGCAACGCAGCGCACGTGCCCTAGATGGCCGGGAAGCCGAGGATATCATATGATGCCCCCCCCCAGGATGGGCGATCCCATCTGTGGATGTCATATGACTGGTTAGTGACTGGTCATATGAAGTGGTTAAAGCTGCATTTGGATCTTTCCTTCTCAGAGTACTGCACTCCTTTCTTGAGTTGTACATGCTCCGAAAAAGAAAGATTAAGTATATTTTAGTGCTATTAAATGAGTTGTCATGCCCCTCAACATACACAAATTTACAGTGTGCCCTGCAAAGTATGTTTTGGTGTATCATGGTACTTTGCAGCACATATGCGTTCTGATGGTGCAGTGACATTAAAGCTTTATTTTTTATTAAAATAACAAACATGCTATACTTAAGTGCTCTGTGCAATGGTTTTGCACAGAGCAGCCCCGATCCTCTTCTTCTCTGGTTCCCCGCTGGTGCTCCAGGCTCCTCCCCTTGCCCAATGCCCACCATGGAAGTCCATGGGGACACCCTTGCGTGCTAGCTCCTGAGCCACCCTGTCTGCGTTTTTCGACACAAAGCGGGAGGCTCGACCCTGGCCCTCGCTCGCTGAACACAGCATTTGATTGACAGCAGCGGGAGCTCCCGCTAATATCAATCTGCCCAGGAAGGAGGAAAACAGTAGCAAGAGCCGATGCTCTCATGCACATCGCTGGATTGGATCGAAGATTTTTCACCTTAATGCATTAGGGTGAAAAAGCTTAAGGCTTTAGTACCACTTTAATATTATTAATGTCCTTGCGACTTACCACATGCATGCTGCATGGTCACATGTGTTTTACCATGTGTTGCATTAACATGCAGATTTGAAAGGGGCCCTGTGACATCTGCCTGTCTATGGCTATCTTATCTGCAACTGGCTGTTTGAAAAGAAATGTCCATTGAGTACAGTGTGATGTATATTAATGTATTCTACATATACATGTGTATATACATCTATTTCAAACTGTTGAACCAACCAACATAAAATTGGGTGTAGATGTAAGGCCTCGAAGGCCCCCCTTTTACTTACCTGAAACTGATCGTTCCAGCGACGGGGATGAGCCGAGCAGCTCCAGCCGCTGTCTTGGGTCCTCATTGGCTGGATTGATAGCAGCGGGAGCATTGGCTCCCGCTGCTGTCAATCAAATCCAATGACACATTGGAGCTGGGGGTTAGGGATGAGTCCTGCTGTCTGTGTCAATGAAAGCAGCAACAGGACTCGGGAGCGTGCCCGCACGAGTGCCCCCGGTGAATGTGGGTCTCCGTGGGTGAACTCGAGAAGAGGAGGAGCCAGGAGCGCCGCTGGGCGACCCCCAGAAGAGAAGGATTGGGCCCCTCTGTGCAAAACCTTTGAGGTAACTGGAACAACTGCCCAGAAATACATACCAGCTTATTCAGTATACATGCAGTACTCCCAGCAAGCACGGAGAGAGCATCTGTAACTGATCTGATTATAGGAAACTGAATTCTGGTTGTTATAGGTTGCTGCACTGTAAACGTCCATGGAAATGGTTGTGTATAGTGTTAAAGTTGAACAATGGGTGAAAACAAAAAGACATCTGATGCAGTCCGCTCCAGTAACATCACTTTTATTATCTGTTTATTCTGTTACAAGATTTAAAACTAGTGTAACTGTCACTTTTTCTGTACAGCTTGGCCAGCTAAAAGGTAGTGGAAAAATAATGCCCACACTGCAAGGGTTAAATGCCTATATAGTCTAGGGCAGCCTTTTTCAAATAGGGTGCCTTAAGGTTTCTTTAGGGGTGCCTTGGCAAAATGTCCCCAAAATTGTATACAAACCGGTGGCTGGATGAAGGCTGCATTTTAGTTACACAAAGACACAGGTTTTCATTGTCCACCATTACATCTTCTTCTAGCTGCCAACCTCCTAGCGACCAATGGCATCATCAGTTGATAGGGCGGATTTCAGTTGCCTGTTTATTATCCTTTTTTGACCCTCCCTTGCCTCTCTTAATCCAGCTTTTGTGTCTCATTAGCTATGTAATGGTGAAAAACTGAGGGAGATAGGAAACATTGGAATACTAGTCAGTACCAGTTTGCAAAAGTGTATTTGCTTTTGAAGAATATATCACCTCTAACGTTGGTTGTTCTGCGAGTATTGATGCTGCTGCATTATATAAAACTATTAGAATAGTTTTTACATTTTAGAATGGGGCGCCTCAATACTGTTCATAATTTTGTAGGGTGCCGCGAGATTGTCCATAACTTTTTTTTAAAGGGCGCCTTGACTGAAAAAAAGCTTGAGAAACACTGGTCTAGGGGACGTGAAAAGTACTTTTACTTAAACCTCTACTCCCGCTGCTAGTGATGCTCCACTCTGGATGTAGGCTGTCCCTCGGCCTCCTCACATCCAGGGCAGAACTATGGGCTCTACCTCAGTCTTCATGACACCAGAGGACCTTAGATCTGTTGGAGCATGGGGAAGAAGAGGCTGCAGGGAGGACTTTTTCTTTTTCCCAAGTTCAGCTTTAAAGTGAATCTAAACTTTTTTTTTTTTTCTTTGCATTCTTTATTTTGTAGGATTTTTTTGACATTAGATGGCAAAATAAGAGAATATGGAGCAAAAGTAAATAGAGAAGGCACATTGTGTGGTGGTCAGCATTATGCCGCGTACACACGAAGGGACTATCCCGCGGGATTATCCGCTGGACTGAAGTCCAGCGGATAATCCCCTCGTGTGTGGGCGCCGGCGGACTTTTTGGCGCCAAAGTCCGGCGGATTTTTTGGCGCCAAAGTTTTAAGTTTGGTTTTAAAATTATCCGCTGGACTTGGCAGTCCGGCGGACAATCCCGCCGTTAGTAGGCAAGTCCGCGGGACTTTTGAAAATGAACGGACTTGCCGCTCATCGGCAAGTCCGTTCATTTAGCACGTGACTTCAGGTTACGTAGCTAGCGTAGGCACTAAATGCCGCCGCGCTGGCTCCGTAAGCTGGCATGGATTTAAAGGGACTCCCCACGCCGAATAAACGGCGTGGGGGTTCCCCCCAAATCCATGTCAGACCCTCATCCGAGCACGCAGCCTGGCAGGCCAGGAAAGGGGTGGGGACGAACGAGCGCCCCCCCCTTCTGAGCCGTACCAGTCCGCGTGCCCTCAACATGGGGGGTGCCCTGGGGAAAGGGGGGCCGTGCGGCCCCCCCACACCAAAGCACCTTGTCCCCATGTTGATGAGGACAAGGGCCTCTTCCCGACAACCCTGGCCGTTGGTTGTCGGGGTCTGCGGGCGGGGGCTTATCGGCATCTGGGAGCAACCTTTAATAAGGGGGCCCCCAGATACCGGCCCCCCACCCTATGTGAATGAGTATGGGGTACGATGTACCCCTACCCATTCACCTAAGGTGTAAAATGTAAAGTACAAAAACACACACACTTTTGAAAAAATATTTTATTGCACTGCTCCGGGGGGTCTTCTTCCGTCTTGGGGGTCTTCTCGCCGGACTCCCCCGCCATTTACCAAGCTCTTTTACCGAGCGGGGAAGTCCGGCTACCTTCTTCGTCGTCGCCGCCGTCGTCTGGGGGTCTCGATCCGCCTTCGGGGGTCTCTTCTGTTCTTGCGGCGGTCGTCGTCTTCCGCGCCGCCGGCGCCTTCTCCTTCTTGTCCTTCTTCTTCTTCTTCTTCTTCCGATGTTGACCCGATGCTATCTCTGCCCGGTATGGCAGAGGCGCGCTGCGCTGGGACTATATAGGGGCATGGGGACAGGGTCACATGTTCATGTCACATGGTGACCCCGCCCCCTTGCGATGTCACAGTCCCAGCATCCTCCGGGACTGTGACAACACAAGGGGCGGGGTCACCATGTGACATGAGCATGTGACCCTGTCCCCATGCCCCTATATAAGTCCCAGCGCAGCGCGCCTCTGCCATTCCGGGCAGAGAGAGCATCGGGTCAACATCGGAAGAAGAAGAACAAGAAGAAGGACAAGAAGGAGAAGGCGCCGGCGGCGCGGAAGACGACGACTGCCGCAAGAACAGAAGAGACCCCCAGAAGACCCCCGAAGGCGGATCGAGACCCCCAGACGACGGCGACGACGAAGAAGGTAGCTGGACTTCCCCCGCTCAGTAAAAGAGCTTGGTAAATGGCGGGGGAGTCCGGCGAGAAGACCCCCAAGACGGAAGAAGACCCCCGGAGCAGTGCAATAAACTATTTTTTCAAAAGTGTGTGTGTTTTTTTTACTTTACATTTTACACCTTAGGTGAATGGGTAGGGGTACATCGTACCCCATACTCATTCACATAGGGTGGGGGGCCGGGATCTGAGGGCCCCCTTATAAAAGGGGGCTCTCAGATTCCGATAAGCCCCCGCCCGCAGACCCCGACAACCAACGGCCAGGGTTGTCGGGAAGAGGCCCTTGTCCTCATCAACATGGGGACAAGGTGCTTTGGGGTGGGGGGGCCGCACGGCCCCCCTTTCCCCAGGGCACCCCCCATGTTGAGGGCACGCGGCCTGGTACGGCTCAGGAGGGGGGGGGGCGCTCGTTCGTCCCCACCCCTTTCCTGGCCTGCCAGGCTGCGTGCTCGAATAAGGGTCTGACATGGATTTGGGGGGGACCCCCACGCCGTTTTTCGGCGTGGGGATTCCCTTTAAATCCATGACAGGTGACGGAACTAGCGCGCCGGCATTTACTGCCTACGCTAGCTACGTACCTGAAGTTACGTTCGAAATGAACGGACTGCTCCGTGTGTGGGCAGGTCCGTTCATTTTCAACAGTCCCGCGGACTTTGGCCGGCGGATTATCCGTCCGTCCGTGCGTGTGTGGGAAAGTCCAGCGGACCCAGCTGGAAAGTCCGGCGGGATTGTCCGCTGGACTAAGTCCGCCGGCCAAAGTCCGCACGTGTGTACGCGGCATTAGACTTCCCATTTTAAGTACACAACACAGAAGTACATAGGTTCACATTTTCATAGAAACGCAGTGAATGAGGTAGGTTAGAACTTAAGTTATTCAATTAAAGATATGATGACTAGGCGCATTGAAATTCCAGGGCCTCTATTCGAGAAGAGTAGAATTCTACTTCTTGTAGGATATCCATACAAATGTACTAGAGGGGTGTCACTGATGATCCTGTAGTGACAATGATCGTGCCTTTTTAAGGCCCCTTTCAGACGAGGCGGATCCGCTTGCACGGAGTCCGCCTCTGTCTGCCGGCTCAGCGGGAGAGCTCTCTGTTGATCTCCACTGAGCCGGCAGATGGTAAGTCCCTCTCTGCTCACTGAGTGGGGAGGGGCTTGTCGAGCGCTGCTGGTCTCTATGGAGAGATCGGATGAAAACGAACAGCGTGTCCATTTTCATCAGATCTCACCCGACCCGATCCGCCAGCGACGGATCCGGACGTAAAGCCATCTGTCTGCTTTTGGCGGATCAGACGGGGTCGGATGTCAGCGGACATGTCTCCGCTGACATCCGTCGCTCCATAGACTAGTACGGAGTGTCCGTTCAGGTCCGCCGTCAAAACTGACAGGCGGAGCTAAAAGGTCCATCAGTGTGAAAGGAGCCTTATAAGAGAAACGCAAAAAAGGGGCGGGGTGTCAGTTTTGAGTGGGTCAGTTATGTGATTGTAATTAGAAGCAAAAAGTGGTAATGGGGAGGGTATGGTGCACCAGACAGGGAAATATAAAAAACAGCATTTGTGGGCCTAACGTAGGGAGAGCATGCAACTCTGATAGATAACCGGCAAGGGGTACCGGGTGGAATCTTATTTGGGTAGCAAGAAATGGTTTGAAATCGTCCATGCAGATATATTCTATACAGTAATACCATGTGTTCAGAATTTGGTGTGAGTGTTTTTCAATGAGCTGGTAGATATCCTCTCCCTATCTGATCCACTGTTGGATTGTTGGCTGTTGGTAGGTTTTCTACAGTGCCGGTATGCAGGAGCGTGCGACATTGAGCAGGCGGTGCAATATCGTTTTTGTAGGCAACTGTCTGAATATACAATCATAAAAAGGATTGGGCCTTTATAAGTGCTGAAACCTTCTCTTAGAATAGTTATCCATACAACGTCATAAATGTAAAAGTTTAATTTTATTATATATCGTATAAAATGTGTCTATTCAAAATAATACACTGCTTGGGACTTTTGTATCATGATTGTAACTTGGGCAAGAATATCATCACTAAAGAAACAGCTGTTGCACTTTGGAGGGTCAAATAAATTGTATAGATTTAGTAATTTAAATTGTAATGAAACTAGCCTGCATGCAGACAAACTGTATCTCTTGATTTTTAATATTAAACACTAAGTAATCCTTTAAATAAATACAAAGTAATATAAAACACGCATGACAATATTATGTTGTAATATTTATACTTTTGGAGAGTTTTTAGAGCTGTTGTTGCCAAATGCTGAACTCTTGTATTTATAAAAAATGACTAATAAGACAGGTGGGTCATCTCATTCTCTCCGTACAAGCCAAGAGGAACATATTGAACATAAAATCCCACAATCCCATAAAATGTCTTCAGCAGGAAGAATGTTCAGATGCATAGTGCAGTATAGTTGCAATTTCATTTATTTTTTTTTGTGGAAAAGTGCTAATTTCTTCAAGTTTTCCAACCAATTTTAACCGCCTTTGCTGTATTTTATCCAAATGTGTCACATGTATATAGAGCAGCCTTTCTCAATCGGGGTGCTGTCTGAGGTCACGAGGGGTGCCAAGGCATGTGGTTCAGATTGAGCTCCTGCACCAACCTGTACATCGGCAGAGCAGGAGCTTGGTCAGGAAAGCGAAGGTGTTTTCTTGACCTTGTATGTATGTTATTTTAAGTTTGACTCCTAATCCTATATGATCAGAATTTGCTTTTTTAGGGATTGCTTTTCAGAGGCGCTTGACAGGCGGTGAAGAGTCACCTTCGCAACCCCTGTTTTAACTCCCTAAATGCAGCATCACCATTCCGCAATGGCTTGCAATGCATGCAGTTGCGGGTTGGTTGCAACCCCATTCAGTCGGGGGTATACTTCCAGCCATGGCCACAGCATGTGTACAAACCTGGCTGCTGCAGAGGGAGAGCAGTTGGGAGTGGTTTTAACCCCTCCCCCCAAACATCATGTGTGAACGAGCCCTTGGGCCACACCCAAAACACACTCCATTTGCCAATGCCAGCATGTAACCAATCAATCGCTCTGATCCATCAGAATTTCTAAGGAAAGACTAGAAAGAAAAGTGGGGCTTTAAAATCCCCAGAATAAGGCACCAACTTTGTGGGCAGTGGCAGCTTATCGCCCACGGAGGTCACCTTCTCATTTTTTATTACACTTTTTAAATAGTCAAAGTTTTCAAAATGAGCCAGGAGCTTCAAGTTCCATGTTTCAGCAAAGTGAGCATCCAGCCCATAGGGGATTGCTCCTAAGCTGATCGGATGAGTAATTGTGTTCTGTAGGAGTAATAAAGAATGAATTTAAGGTGCTGGTGATGGTGTGGAGATAGAAGTAGGCTAAAGAAAAAAGTGTGGTGGGTACAGTCAAGCAAAAGGTATACAAAGTGGGTAGTAGATGGTGTGGAAAGACTTTAACCACTTTGAACACCTTGGTGTAGAAAGACCAGTCTAGTGTGGGGAAAAAGGTAGTATGAGCAGAAGCTAAAGTAAATAGCAGGGTCAAGGTATTTGGTATGGAAGTGGTATTCACAAGTGGATATTTGGAGGCCTTCATTTAGTTAGGGTGGAGAGGGGATTTATCTTAAGTTTATTTCATAGTTTGAGGCTGGGTTCACACCTCCAACGGATGCGGCTCGCAGCAGAGGTCTGGTGCGTCCATGTTCTCCATTTCAGGGACGAATCGGCGCCAAATTTTTGCCTGAATTCGGCCCTGAAACTGAGCCAAAGATGCACAGCACTCCTGGCCAAGCCGCTCCACAACAGAGATATGTAAACCGGCTCCATAGAGAGCCAGTCACAATGTCCTGTAAGGTGTGAACCCAGCCTTAGTCTGCTTTAAGTTTGACAAGCACCTTAAGGCTACTTTCACACTGAGGTGCTTTACAGGCGCTACAGCGCTAAAAATAGTGCCTGTAAAGAGCCTCACCTGTCTCTCTCCCGAGGGCTTTCACACTGGAGTGGCGCGCTTGCAGGATGGTCAAAAAGTCCTGCAAGCTGCATCTTTGCAGCACTGTAGGAGCGGTGTATTCACCGGTCCTAAAGTTCCCCTACCCATTGAATACAACGGGGCAGCGCCACTTTGCCGGCGGTTTTAACCCTTTTTCGGCTGCTAGCGGGGGTTAAAACCGCCCGCTAGCGGCCGAATAGCTCCGCTAAAAGGAAGGAAAAGCGGCGCAAAACTTTACCGCCGATGCCCGCCCCAGTGTGAAAGTAGCCTAAGTTTTGTGGCGTTTAATAACAATTTTATGTGCATTTATGTTGTGGTACTGTTAAAGTTATTATGGATTTTACATTTTGCTTTTAAATCAAGGGTTTTCGTAACTATTTGCTATAAACGCAATATAAAATATATACGTAAGCTCAATTTTATAGCAGTGTTTTAGTTTCGGCTTGACATTTATAGGTCCTTTGGGCTTTGATTGCGAGACTCGAGTGAAAAAGTTTGACATTTCGCTTTAGCTTATATTTGTTTTTTTTTTTGTGGGTTTTCTTTTTTTTTTTTTTGTTCTTTTCAGTTTGTGGTGTTTTTATTAAGGCAGATTGAATAAGTAATTCAATTGCTTTCATTGGGAAAGGCTTCAAAAACTTTCTAGTTCTTCCTAAAGATAAACTTTGGGCAGGTTTTAAGAATAAAAGACAATATAATATATTTTTATTAACTATTGTTTGAGAAGAGATGGATTCAGGTTATTTTTTTTTTTTTTTTTCCACAAAAGGATTCAGGTTATTTTTTATAGTGTGTGTGTGTGTGTGTCCCGCTAGAGAAATCTCTTCAAAGTGAAATTGGATTCCCATCTCATTCCCATGAGAGTTGTCCCTGAAAAAGATATCCTCGTTGGAGGTTATTTTGTCACCTCTCTGCTCTTGTTACAACTTAACATTTTTGGATTTTCCCACACTTTGTGGTTTGACTTTTCTGTCATGAGATCATGTACAATGGACACACGCACACACACACCAATAGAAACTTGACAATGGATCCAACCTATCCCTACTCTATCTAAAACTTAAAAAAATGTAAAGGAATTTTTATTTAATTTTTTTGTTTGTCGTCCTCATACTTCTGCATTGTGACAATAATATGCAATTTTAAATTTCATCCCAATGCATCTAACACCCAATGTATTGCAGTGCATCACAGTACATAGATCGGAACCGTGTGTCAGGGTGGATTTGATTTGATTTAAATCACTATTTAAATCCACTAGTAAAAAGGCTTGATTTAAATCCACTCGATTTTAAATCATAATTTTTTAAGAGCATCTGTCATCACTGTCCCGCAGCGGCTTCTCTTCTGACCCGCCTTTGACTCACCGACAGTCCTATTCACTTTAATGGGACGGCTGGTGATGCGGCAGTGACGCAACAAGGTGAGGGATGTGACGGCAGTGACGCAACAAGGTGAGGGATGTGGCGGCAGCAGGTGAGAGGATGCCTGCTAATGGGCGCTGCCATGATGGATCTAAAATGACAGGTGCTCTTTATTCTTGCTGGTAGTTAGAATCTTTAATATTTGCAAACAAAATGAAGGTTTCCTATTTAGAATAATAAGCTGTCAGGTTAGTAAAACGGCCATATCCGAACCGATTCAATCATACAGTTTGTAGTGTACTTGGATTTCAAAAACAGTGGGATAAAGGTATATTCGCAAACTTTGTTTTATCTCTTGGTTGCTGTGAATGCATCAATGCAGTGTATGTTATCTCATCTTGCAGAGCTTGGATTCATTAAATGAGTTTAACAAAAATGTAAATATTGCAGAAAATGCAGCCTAATGCTCCATTTCATGCTGAATAAACTAAATTATTAATGTATCTTGAATAGAAAACTATCTTTAGATAGATTTTTTTTTTTTTGCTCCAAAAACATTTTATTAATAAAAAAAAAAAAAAATTGTAATCGTTGATTTATATCCACCCTGCCATGTGTGCATTGTAGAGCGTTGCAGTGGTAGTCCATCTAAAATGAACAGTCTGCCTTAACACACTACACTTTAAACATGCAAAATAACAGTAAAAAGGGTATCCAATCTAAAAACAAAAGTTTATATATTTCATCATACCAGTCTTTAGATGTTATCGGAGTTCTTTATTTCAGGGTATGTACATTTTCTCTAGTCTCTTTGTAACTGCTTGTGCACAGAACTGTTATCTCAATGAACGTCATCTTTTGGCAATCTTCTGTAAATTACAAAAAGCCTTCCCCATGTAATGGAAACGAGGAGAAAAGCAGGAGTTTGTAGTCCATATCAAGAGAGCAGCCTATAGCAGTGGTGGCAAACCTTGGCACCCCAGATGTTTTTTTTTTAAAGTGTGATGCCACTAACACACTAGAAAAGTCCATTGGGTGCTGTCTGCAAAGAAAATATAGGAGCTCTGGACTGATGTAGTGGTGGATGGAGCCACTAAGCAAGGAGAGGTCCGCACTAGAAGTCCTGTGGGTCATTGCTTGCTGCCAAGCGGCTGAGAGAAGAAAATATTGGAGCATCTGTGTGATGCCACTCAAAAAAACACACTATAAGTCCTATGCGGGTGCTTCTGTGCTGCAAAGAAAATATGTGGAGCTCTGTGTGAGGCACCCTCGTGTGATGCCACTCACCACACACTAGAAGTCTGTGGGTGCTGCTGAGAAGAAAATATAGGAGCTCTGTGTGAGTCTAGGAGGGGTGGCTGATGATGTCTGTTCCACTGGGTGGAGAGAGGTATGAAGGGTTGGTCATCATTCTACCAACAGCATGATGCTTGTCCAGCGGCGGAAGAAGTCCTGTGGGTCCACGTCCACGTCTCCACGGCCACGTCCACTGTCCTGCCCTGGTTCTTTCTGCAAAGAAAATAGAGGAGCTCTGTGTGATGCCACTAACACACTAGAAGTCCTATAGGTGCTTTCTGCAAAGAAAATAGGAGGAGCTCTGTGTGTGATGCACTAACACATAGAAGTCCTATGGTGCTTCTGCAAAGAAAATAATGGACACACTTAGAAGTCCTGTGGGTGCTGCTGAAGAAGAATATATAGGAGCTCTGTGTGATGCCACTAACACACTAGAAGTCCTATGGGTGCTTCTGCAGAAGAAAAATAGAGGAGCTCTGTGTGATGCCACTAAACACACTAGAAGTCCTGTGGGTGCTTCTGCAAAGAAAATAGAAAGGAGCTCTGTGTGATGCCCACTAACACACTAGAAGTCCTATAGGTGCTTCTGCAAAGAAAATATAGGAGCTCTGTGTGATGCCACTAACACACTAGAAGTCCTGTGGGTGCTGCTGAGAAGAATATATATAGGAGCTCTGTGTGATGCCACTAACACACTAGAAGTCTATGGGTGCTTCTGCAAAGAAAATAGAGGAGCTCTGTGTGATGGCACTAACACACTAGAAGTCCTGTGGGTGCTTCTGCAAAGAAAATAGAGGAGCTCTGTGTGATGCCACTAACACACTAGAAGTCCTAGGGGTGCTGCTGCAAAGAATATAGAGGAGCTCTGTGTGATGCCACTAACACACTAGAAGTCCTATGGGGTGCTTCTGCAAAGAAAATAGAGGAGCTCTGTGAGATGCCACTAACACACTAGAAAGTCCTGTGGGTGCTTCTGCAAAGAAATTAGAGGAGCTCTGTGTGATGCCACTAACTCACTAGAAGTCCTGTGGGGTGCTTCTGCAAAGAAAATAGAGGAGCTCTGTGTGATGCCACTAACACACTAGAAGTCCTGTGGGTGCTTCTGCAAAAGAAAATAGAGGAGCTCTGTGTGATGCCACTAACACACTAGAAGTCCTGTAGGTGCTTCTGTGAAGAAAATAGAGGAGCTCTGTGTGATGCCACTAACACACTAGAAGTCCTGTGGGGTGGTGGCTTCTGCAAAGAAATAGAGGAGCTCTGTGTGATGCCACTAACCACACTAGAAGTCCTGTGGGTGCTGCTGAGAAGAATATATAGGAGCTCTGTGTGATGCCACTAACACACTAGAAGTCCTGTGGGTGCTTATGCAAAGAAAATAGAGGAGCTCTGTGTGATGGGACTAACACACTTCTAAAGTCCTATAGGTGCTTCTGGGAAGAAAAATATTGCTCTGTGTGTGTAATGGGACTAACACACTTCAAGTCCTATAGGTGCTTCTGGCAAAAAAAATATATAGCTCTGTGTGTGTGTAATGGGACTAACACACTTCAAGTCCTATAGGTGCTTCTGGGAACAAAATATAGGAGCTCTGCCTGATGCCACGAACACACTACAAGTCCTATAGGTGCTTCTGGTAACAAAATTATAGGAGCTCTGTGTGCCTGCCCACTAACACACTTCAATCCTATAGGTGCTTCTGGGAAGAAAATATAGCTCTGTGTGTGTGTAATGGGACTAACACGAACACACTACAAGTCCTATAGGTGCTTTCTATATAGCTCTGTGTGTGTAATGGGACTAACACACTTCAAGTCCTATAGGTGCTTCTGGGAACAAAAATATAGCTCTGTGTGTGTAATGTGACTAACACACTTCAAGTCCTATAGAGCTTCTGGGAAGAAAATATAGCTCTTTGTGTGTAATGGGACAAACACACTTCAAGTCTTCAAGTGCTTCTGGGAACAAAATATAGCTCTGTGTGTGTAATGGGACTAACACACTTCAAGTCCTATAGGTGCTTTCTTGAACAAAATATAGCTCTGTGTGTGGTAAGGGACTAACACACTTCAAGACCTATAGGTGCTTCTGGGACCAAAATCACACTAGCTCTTTGTGTGTAATGGGACTAACACACTTCAAGTGCCTATAGGTGCTTCTGGGAACAAATATAGCTCTGTGTGTGTGTAATGGGACTAACACACTTCAAGTCCTATAGGTGCTTCTGGGAAGAAAATATAGCTCTGTGTGTGTAATGGGACTAACACACTTCAAGTCCTTATAGGTGCTTCTGGGAAACAAAATATAGCTCTGTGTGTGTGATGGGACTAACACACTTCAAGTCCTATAGGTGCTTCTGGGACCTCTGTGTGTGTAATGGGACTAACACAATTCAAGTCTATAGGTGCTTCTGGGAAGAAAATATAGCAGTGGTGGCAAACCTTGGCACCCCAGATGTTTTTGAACTACATTTCCCATGATGCGCCTGCACTCTGCATTGTAGTGGAGAATCATGGGAAATGTAGTTCCAAAACATCTGGGGTGCCAAGGTTCCCCATCAATGGCCTAGAGTGACATCCCGTCCACAAAAACACCCATTCACTACAATTCCTGTGGCATTATGAGTAGTTTCTCATAGTGGAAATGCATGGGAGAGCAGATGTGTATCCATCCCAGTGCCCAGACAGAAGTTGCTTTTTACATATGAGAGCCATGACATCACCGATTGTTCATCAGTTTTCAGCTAAATGGTACAGTTTTGTTAAAAATTATTAGCAGAAATAATGTACACAAATGTGACACCAGTGATTGGTTATTTTAACTTGCGTCCTAGAGTTCAACTATAAGGTGTTTTTTCTAGTGGGTCATTTTAAAGTTTAGTCACATGCATGCATACATACATATGCCACAATGTCCAATTAGGAAAGTATGTATATGTTTTCTTTTAAAGGCCCGGAGTCAGCAGATATAGCTGGAAAATCTCGCACCGGTTTCAGTTCCATGTGATGGATCTGATTGTGATGAGTCCCAGATGCCTGCTGGGAAACATTCAGAAGAGGCTTGTAAAGGTCAGAGGCCTGCAGAATATTACAGAGTATGTGTCTGCTGGAGCCTGCAACCATTGCAATACCGCCGTATCATTCTACAATAACACAAGTGTTGGTTGCAAAATAACATGACTGCCCTCTGTGGGAGACCAGGGATGTTCTGAGGATTTAGTCAATTCAATGTTCATACTGTGAGCAGTAACCTCGGCCTTTTCTTAGGTGCCCAGGACACAAATCTGTACTGCAGATTACCACCCCCCCCCCCCCCCAGTCTTGGTGTTTGCTTAAACACATTGGGGTTGATTTATTAAAGGCAAATAGACTGTGCACTTTGCAAGTCCAGTTGCACAAGGACATTTGCTCCAGAGCTTGGTAACGAGGGGAAGCTCTGCTGACCTCCGTCATCCAATCATGTGCAAGCAAAAATGTTTTTTTTTTTTTTCTTGCATGCGATTGGGTGTTCTTTTCAAAGTGAATCGTCACCTTATTTATGAAGCAAATGCCCTCGCAGAGTGCAACTGCATTTGCAAAGTGTGTAGTCTATTTGCCTTTAGTAAATCAACCCCATTGTGTAGACTGATAAGGATTTAGCATTGAAACATTATTTCCTAGATTCACAGGATGTTTTCAATGCCAGTGCTCTGGTTTACCAGGCCTATGTTTTATTTTTTTATTTTTTGTATAATGATAAATATACAAGTGATTCTATATAATTTGCAAACTAAAGTCTGCTATTGCTTTCTAATAGAATCCTATCCTAATTACTCCCTGAATTTCACTTGTAGAATGGTCGCCAGAACTTACCAGAAAATGCCATGAAAGAATAAGCTATAAACTTTAAACTAGGGGTAGGCAACCTTCGAGAGATGGAGATCTACTTGACCAACACTCATGAAGTCAAAGATCACCGGGCACAGTGTCCCCCCCCCCCCCCCCCCAAATAAAAAGACAGACCAGCCAACCACTTTTTTTTTTGTTTGATAAAATATTTTTACGCAGAACAAAAATGAGTATTACAAGAGAGTGCAAGGTTTACCAGTGCATTGTGGTCAGAATGCAGGGTTTGGGAGTGCATTGCGGTCAGAATGCAGGGTTCGGGAGTGCATTGCGGTCAGAATGCAGGGTTCGGGAGTGCATTGCGGTCAGAATGCAGGGTTCGGGAGTGCATTGCGGTCAGAATGCAGGGTTCGGGAGTGCATTGCGGTCAGAATGCAGGGTTCGGGAGTGCATTGCGGTCAGAATGCAGGGTTCGGGAGTGCATTGCGGTCAGAATGCAGGGTTCGGGAGTGCATTGCGGTCAGAATGCAGGGTTCGGGAGTGCATTGCGGTCAGAATGCAGGGTTCGGGAGTGCATTGCGGTCAGAATGCAGGGTTCGGGAGGGCTTTGCGCTCTGGATGCAGGGTTCGGGAGTGCATTGCGGTCAGAATGCAGGGTTCGGGAGTGCATTGCGGTCAGAATGCAGGGTTCGGGAGTGCATTGCGGTCAGAATGCAGGGTTCGGGAGTGCAGTGCGGTCAGAATGCAGGGTTCGGGAGTGCATTGCGGTCAGAATGCAGGGTTCGGGAGTGCATTGCGGTCAGAATGCAGGGTTCGGGAGTGCATTGCGGTCAGGATGCAGGGTTCGGGAGGGCTTTGCGCTCTGGATGCAGGGTTCGGGAGGGCATTGCGGTCAGAATGCAGGGTTCGGGAGGGCATTGCGGTCAGAATGCAGGGTTCGGGAGTGCATTGCGGTCAGAATGCAGGGTTCGGGAGTGCATTGCGGTCAGAATGCAGGGTTCGGGAGTGCATTGCGGTCAGAATGCAGGGTTCGGGAGTGCATTGCGGTCAGAATGCAGGGTTCGGGAGTGCATTGCGGTCAGAATGCAGGGTTCGGGAGGGCTTTGCGCTCTGGATGCAGGGTTCGGGAGGGCTTTGCGCTCTGGATGCAGGGTTCGGGAGGGCTTTGCGCTCTGGATGCAGGGTTCGGGAGGGCTTTGCGCTCTGGATGCAGGGTTCGGGAGGGCTTTGCGCTCTGGATGCAGGGTTCGGGAGGGCTTTGCGCTCTGGATGCAGGGTTCGGGAGGGCTTTGCGCTCTGGATGCAGGGTTCGGGAGGGCTTTGCGCTCTGGATGCAGGGTTCGGGAGGGCTTTGCGCTCTGGATGCAGGGTTCGGGGGGGCTTTGCGCTCTGGATGCAGGGTTCGGGGGGGCTTTGCGCTCTGGATGCAGGGTTCGGGAGGGCTTTGCGCTCTGGATGCAGGGTTCGGGAGGGCTTTGCGCTCTGGATGCAGGGTTCGGGAGGGCTTTGCGCTCTGGATGCAGGGTTCGGGAGGGCTTTGCCCCCCCCCCCCGAAATGCAGGGTTCGGGAGGGCTTTGCGCTCAGGATGCAAACTTTTCACATGAGCAAACCGATGATTGGTTGCTTAGGACCACCCTGTGTCCTAGCAACCAACCACCAGCGGTTTAACATAAAAAGTTAATTTGGCCAGCCCAACTCGATTTTGTTCCAGGAATCGGATGGGTAGTCCCTATACTGCAGCCAAAAACACAGCGCTGTATACTGTTCGTAGCTGATGCTATACAGTTTATACAGTGCTGACAGGGAGTGCTTTTCTTGGCAATGGAAACGCCTAGCTTGGCCCAAATAGACTATTTAAAGTGAAATTAAACCTCAGCTAGGCTTTAAAGCTCAACTCAACATGGGGAAAAAGCAGCTGTGTCTGCAATAGTAGCCTCCAGAGCTGTCCACTGCAGTACCTCTTTTTCACCACAAGATGTCCTCGGTTTTCTAGATTGAATGGTGCTCCGCTTTAGCTAACCTGGGGCACTGAGGAGATACTGTGAGTGCACTTGGTATGTATTGTTGTAGAGAGCACCATTGGCATCATCACATCAGCAGTGCTTTCTGCAAGGTGCACCCTTCTACAGTTCCAGTGAAGTGAATAACTCCAGAATGACTGCCCTTGGACCAGTATAAAGTTTGAGATTTGTAGAATGATAGCTCCTTGCTCGGGCTTCTCAGGTGGTTTACTTCCTATTTCTAAGGGGCTTTCCCTGCCAAAGATTTTTATTTAAGAGAAACACTGTATCAGTGCTTTTGGTTTGTGGTGTTCAATTTAAAGTGATACTAAATTCTCTTTTTTTTTTTTTTGGTTTAAAATAACAAACTTGTTGTACTTGCCTGCTCTGATGTAGCAGGCCCCATCCTTCTCTTCTCTAGTCCCTCTTCGGTGCTTCTGGCCCCCATTTTGTGTGCCACCCTCCTGTTGAGTGCCCCCACAGCAAGCAGCTTGCTATGGGGGCACCCGAGCCAAGCCACAGCTCTGTGTGTCCATTCAGACACTGAGCCATGGCCTGGCCCAACCCCCTTTCTCTGGCTGGCTGACTTTGACAGCAGCAGGAGCAAATGGTGCCGCGCTGCTGTCTCAGCCAATGAGGAGGGGTGTCCCAGACAGCCGAGACACTCCTACAACATCGCTGGAGCTAGGTGGGGCTCAGTTAAGTATTGGGGGGCTGATGGGGCTGCTGCACACAGAAAGCTTTTTATCTTAATGCATAGAATTCAATAATATAAAAAGCCTTTACAACCACTTTAATACATTTTTAATACTACCATCCATCCATGTCTCCATGTTTCATTTTGCTGAGAAATCGCTTGGAAAAACAACATCCTAGCATTTCTGGCTGTGATCATCTTGAGTAAGGGCAGGTGATTCATGTAGCGTTTACTTCCTGGAATCCATCTGCCCTTAGCTCAGGCATTCAGGCAGGAGGGTGTGTTTAGCTGAGGAAACCCCTCTTCCCCACCTGAAGACTCCTGGGATGTATGACGATGTTTGTCTAATTATGGAAACTAGGAAGTACCTAAAGAGTAAACAGTTTAAAACGTAAATATGATAGGAAAGTATATCTATTTACTAATGCTAGCAGTATAAAGATTCAAAATGGTCAATGTTGATTGAGAGAGTGAAGTTCCACTTTAAGGAAAATTGACTGCACTCTAGTGTGGCCAGACACAAAATTGTTAAGTAATTTATAACTAGGGACCAGTGAACCTTTTAGCTCTTTCACAGGAGGAGGTGTCATGGCTGACTTCAATTTTTTTTTGAACAATGTTGGATTGAGTCTGTCCTAAGTTTGTCCTCATTAACATACAGTGCAAGAAGCCCGGCCTCTAAACCTTTAACTCTGTTAACCACTTGACCACCAAGCCAATTCTGATACTTCTCACATACATGTAAAAATCAGCATTTGTTTGCTAGAAAATTATTTGGGACCCCCAAATATTATATATATTTTGTTTTAAAGCAGAGACCCTGGAAAATAAAACGGTGGTGGTTGAAATGTTTTATTTCGCACAATATTTCCGCAGGCAATTTTAAAACGCACATTTTTAAGAAAAAGTACATTTTAATGAATTTTAGTGCATTCAAACACAGTATAGTACCCAATGTTTTGGTGAAATATAAAAGATGTTACATCAAATAGATACCTAAAATGTCACGCTTTAAAATGGCGCACACTCGTGGAATGGCGACAAACTACAGTACCTAAAATTCACCATGGGCAACGCTTTCAAAGTCTTTACAGGTTACCAGTTTAGAGTTGCATATGTGGTCTGGTGCTAGAATTATTGCTCTTTAATGTTCACGGTGATGCCTCACATGTGGTACGATCTCTGTTTACATATGTGTGCAGGACTTATGTATGTGTTTGTATTTGCACATCGCACGGGGGGGAACATTTTTACATTTTATTTTAAACTTTTTTACACTGTCCCTTTTGATTTTTTTTAATCAACTTTATTACGATCACCAAGGATGAATAACCTCCCTTATGATAGCATGGGCTGTGACAGGTCCTCTTCATGGAGAGATCTGGGGTCCATTATACCCCAAATCTCTCCTTTTTGCTTCAATAAATATCCCCCAAAAATATATTAAAAAAACAATTTTTTTTTCCTCAGTTTAGGCCCGAAAAAATCGCAATAAGCGTATATTGATTGGTTTGCGCAAAATTTATAGCGTCTACAAAATAGGGGATAGTTTTATGGCACTTTTATTTTTACATTTTTTTTTTTATTAGTAATGGCGATCTGCGATTTTTTTTTATTTTTTATTTTTTTTTTTTTATATTTTATCGGGACTGCGACATTAGGGCGGACACATCGGACATTTTTGAAATTATTTTGGGACCAATAGTATACAGCGATCAATGCTATATAAATGCATTGATTACTGTGTAAATTACACTGGCAGTGAAGGGGTTAACCACTAGGGGGCAGTGAAGGGGTTAAGTGTGTCCTAGGGAGTGATTCTAACTGTGAGGGGGCTGGGCTTTAACACGCAGGACAGTGATCACAGCTCTCGATGACAGAGAGCAGTGATCTCTGTCCTGTCACTAGGCAGAACGGGGAAATGCTTTGTTTACAAAAGCATCTCCCCGTTCTTCCTCTCCGTGACACGATCGCGGCCACCCGGCGGACATAGAGTCCGCGGGACTCGCGGTCACGTAGACCGCAGCGGGCGTGCCCTCGCGACACCACTTATTAAAGGGGACATACCTGTATGCCCTTTTGCCTACCAGCGCCATTCTGCCAACGTACTTCGGCCTGCGCTGGTCGGCAAGCGGTTAAAGCCATTTACTGTTGACTGTCTCACTACCACTTGGTAGTTTATTTCAATCATCAACTACCCTTGTAGTTCAGCAGGAACCAGCTGACTTTTGATACATGTGTACCACTGTCTGTTCAGCAGAAGCCAGTCATGCTGGAAAATTAGCATTTGATTTGAGTAGTATATTCTGGTTGGGGGAATGAGTACAACTGTCAGAATACAAGAGCACAGTGTGAGAAATCCCCACATCACACATCACTGTGTTGATGGCAGGGATATGTCAGGTTTTTTTTTTTTTTTTCCTTCAACCGCTGGTTGAATTAAAAAACTGTGTATACCTGGCTTTAGGAAAGAGTTTAAATCTAGTAACAATTGATGATTATTGTAAAGAAAAATAATTATTGATAATTATAGCAAAGAAAACTGCCCCCTAAAAAACAGAGAGCTACCTACCATATTCCTTGCTGCAGGGTCCAGAATAGAGCATCTAAAAAAGTAAGCTGCGATTTTAAAGTGGAGGGCCAAAAAAAAAAAAAAAAAATTAAAAGTCAGTAGCTACAAATACTGCAGCTGCTGACTTTTAATAATCGGACACTTACCTGTCCCGGGGTCCAGCGATGCAGGGGAATGAAGCCCCCCTCTTTCCCCGCTCCGCTCGCGGCGCCGGCATTCTTAATGTGGGAACCCGGCTGTGGCTTCACAGCCGGGCACCCACTGCCCATGCGCGAGTGGCGCCGTGTTTCGACGCTCACTCATCTGGGACACATGACAGGTCCCAGATGACTGTGCGGCGCCTACAGGAAGTGACGTTTAGCCCGGGCAATGAAGAAGGCAGACTACGAGGGACCCCCTAGCAACAGGCATTTAGAGGTGAGTAAAAAAATGTTTTTTTTCCAATTATTTTTATTTTTTATTTTTGGGGGGATATTTATTGAAGCAAAAAAGGAGAGATTTGGGGTATAATGGACCCCAGATCTCTCCATGAAGAGGACATGGCACAGCCCATGCTAGCATAAGGGAGGTTATTCATCCTTGGTGATCGTAATAAAGTTGATTAAAAAAATCAAAAGCGACAGTGTAAAAAAGTTTTAAATAAAGTGTAAAAAAATGTTCCCCCCCGTGTGATGCGCAAATGCAAACACATACATAAGTCCTGCACACATATGTAAAAAGAGATCGCACCACATGTGAGGCATCACCGTGAACATTAAAGAGCAATAATTCTAGCACCAGACTACATATGCAACTCTAAACTGGTAACCTGTAAAGACTTTGAAAGCGTTGCCCATGGAGAATTTTAGGTACTGTAGTTTGTCGCCATTCCACGAGTGTGCGCCATTTTAAAGCGTGACATTTTAGGTATCTATTTGATGTAACATCATCTTTTATATTTCACCAAAACATTGGGTACTATACTGTGTTTGAATGCACTAAAATTCATTAAAGTGTACTTTTTCTTAAAAATGTGCGTTTTAAAATTGCTTGCCGAAATATTGTGCAAAATAAAACATTTCAACCACCACCGTTTTATTTTCCAGGGTCTCTGCTTTAAAACAAAATATATATAATAGTTGGGGGTTCCAAGTAATTTTCTAGAAAACAAATGCTGATTTTTACATGTATGTGAGAAGTATCAGAATTGGCTTGGCGGTCAAGTGGTTAACAGAGTTAAAGGTGTAGAGGCCGGGCTTCTTGCACTGTATGTTTATGAGGACAAACTTAGGACAGACTCACTCCAACATTGTTCAAAAAAAAATTGAAGTCAGCCATGACACCTCCTCCTGTGAAACCTCTAAAAGGTTCAGTGGTCCCTAGTTATAAATTACTTAACAATTTTGTGTCTGGCCACACTAGAGTGCAGTCAATTTTCCTTAAAGTGGAACTTAGCTCTCTCAATCAACATTGACCATTTTGAATCTTTATACTGCTAGCATTAGTAAATAGATATACTTTCCTATCATATTTACGTTTTAAACTGTTTTCTCTTTAGGTACTTCCTAGTTTCCATGATTAGACAAACATCGTCATACATCCCAGGAGTCTTCAGGTGGGGAAGATGGGTTTCCTCAGCTAAACACACCCTCCTGCCTGAGCTAAGGGCAGATGGATTCCAGGAAGTAAACGCTACATGAATCACCTGCCCTTACTCAAGATGATCACAGCCAGAAATGCTAGGATGTTGTTTTTCTAAGCGATTTCTCAGCAAAATGAAACATGGAGACATGGATGGATGGGTGAGTTTGGAGTATTAAAAATGTATTAAAGTGGTTGTAAAGGCAGAAGGTTTTTTATCTTAATGAATTCTATGCATTAAGATAAAAAGCTTTCTGTGTGCAGCAGCCCCATCAGCCCCCCTAATACTTAACTGAGCCCCATCTAGCTCCAGCGATGTTGTAGGAGTGTCTCGGCTGTCTGGGACACCCCTCCTCATTGGCTGAGACGGCAGCGCGGCACCATTTGCTCCTGCTGCTGTCAAAGTCAGCCAGCCAGAGAAAAGGGGGTTGGGCCAGGCCATGGCTCAGTGTCTGAATGGACACACAGAGCTGTGGCTTGGCTCGGGTGCCCCCATAGCAAGCTGCTTGCTGTGGGGGCACTCAACATGAGGGTGGCACTCAAAATGGGGGCCAGAAGCACCGAAGAGGGACTAGAGAAGAGAAGGATGGGGCCTGCTACATCAGAGCAGGCAAGTATAACAAGTTTGTTATTTTAAACCAAAAAAAAAAAGAGACTTTAGTATCACTTTAAATTGAATACCACAAACCAAAAGCACTGATACAGTGTTATTTCTCTTTAATAAAAATCTTTGGCAGGGAAAGCCCCTTAGAAATAGGAAGTAAACCACCTGAGAAGCCTGAGCAAGGAGCTATCATTCTACAAATCTCAAACTGTATACTGGTCCAAGGGCAGTCATTCTGGAGTTATTCACTTCACTGGAACTGTAGAAGGGTGTACCTTGCAGAAAGCACTGCTGATGTGATGATGCCAATGGTGCTCTCTACATCAATACATACCAAGTGCACTCACAGTATCTCCTCAGTGCCCCAGGTTAGCTAAAGCGGAGCACCATTCAATCTAGAAAACTGAGGACATCTTGTGGTGAAAAAGAGGTACTGCAGCAGACAGCTCTGGAGGCTACTATTGCAGACAAAGCTGCTTTTTCCCACGTGGAGTTGAGCTTTAAAGCCTAGCTGAGGTTTAATTTCACTTTAAATAGTCTATTTGGGCCAAGCTAGGCGTTTCCATTGCTAAGAAAAGCACTCCCTGTCAGCACTGTATAAACTGTATAGCATCAGCTACGAACAGTATACAGCGCTGTGTTTTTGGCTGCAGTACAGGGACTACCCATCCGATTCCCAGAACAAAATCGAGTTGGGCTGGCCAAATTAACTTTTTATGTTAAACCGCTGGTGATTGGTTGCTAGGACACAGGGTGGTCCTAAGCAACCAATCATCTGTTTGCTAATATGAAAAGTCTGCATTCTGAGCGTAAAGCCATCCCCCCGAACCCTGCATTCGGAGCGTAAAGCCATCCCCCCGAACCCTGCATTCGGAGCGTAAAGCCATCCCCCCGAACCCTGCATTCGGAGCGTAAAGCCATCCCCCCGAACCCTGCATTCGGAGCGTAAAGCCATCCCCCCGAACCCTGCATTCGGAGCGTAAAGCCATCCCCCGAACCCTGCATTCGGAGCGTAAAGCCATCCCCCCGAACCCTGCATTCGGAGCGTAAAGCCATCCCCCCGAACCCTGCATTCGGAGCGTAAAGCCATCCCCCCGAACCCTGCATTCGGAGCGTAAAGCCATTCCCCCGAACCCTGCATTCGGAGCGTAAAGCCATTCCCCCGAACCCTGCATTCGGAGCGTAAAGCCATTCCCCCGAACCCTGCATTCGGAGCGTAAAGCCATTCCCCCGAACCCTGCATTCGGAGCGTAAAGCCATTCCCCCGAACCCTGCATTCGGAGCGTAAAGCCATCCCCCCGAACCCTGCATTCGGAGCGTAAAGCCATCCCCCCGAACCCTGCATTCGGAGCGTAAAGCCATCCCCCGAACCCTGCATTCGGAGCGTAACGCCATCCCCCGAACTCTGCAGTCGGACCGCAAAGCCCTCCCGAACCCTGCATTCTGACCGCAATGCACTCCCGAACCCTGCATTCTGACCGCAATGCACTCCCGAACCCTGCATTCTGACCGCAATGCACTCCCGAACCCTGCATTCTGACCGCAATGCACTCCCGAACCCTGCATTCTGACCGCAATGCACTCCCGAACCCTGCATTCTGACCGCAATGCACTCCCGAACCCTGCATTCTGACCGCAATGCACTCCCGAACCCTGCATTCTGACCGCAATGCACTCCCGAACCCTGCATTCTGACCGCAATGCACTCCCGAACCTTGCACTCTCTTGTAATACTCATTTTTGTTCTGCGTAAAAATATTTTATCAACAAAAAAATAAAAGTGGTTGGTTGTGTCTTTTTATTTTGGGGGGGACGACACTGTGCCCGGTGATCTTTGACTTCATGAGTGTTGGTCAAGTAGATCTCCATCTCTCGAAGGTTGCCTACCCCTAGTTTAAAGTTTATAGCTTATTCTTTCATGGCATTTTCTGGTAAGTTCTGGCGACCATTCTACAAGTGAAATTCAGGGAGTAATTAGGATAGGATTCTATTAGAAAGCAATAGCAGACTTTAGTTTGCAAATTATATAGAATCACTTGTATATTTATCATTATACAAAAAATAAAAAAATAAAACATAGGCCTGGTAAACCAGAGCACTGGCATTGAAAACATCCTGTGAATCTAGGAAATAATGTTTCAATGCTAAATCCTTATCAGTCTACACAATGGGGTTGATTTACTAAAGGCAAATAGACTACACACTTTGCAAATGCAGTTGCACTCTGCGAGGGCATTTGCTTCATAAATAAGGTGACGATTCACTTTGAAAAGAACACCCAATCGCATGCAAGAAAAAAAAAAAAACATTTTTGCTTGCACATGATTGGATGACGGAGGTCAGCAGAGCTTCCCCTCGTTACCAAGCTCTGGAGCAAATGTCCTTGTGCAACTGGACTTGCAAAGTGCACAGTCTATTTGCCTTTAATAAATCAACCCCAATGTGTTTAAGCAAACACCAAGACTGGGGGGGGGGGGGGGTGGTAATCTGCAGTACAGATTTGTGTCCTGGGCACCTAAGAAAAGGCCGAGGTTACTGCTCACAGTATGAACATTGAATTGACTAAATCCTCAGAACATCCCTGGTCTCCCACAGAGGGCAGTCATGTTATTTTGCAACCAACACTTGTGTTATTGTAGAATGATACGGCGGTATTGCAATGGTTAAGGATGGGCCCGGTGCTCGATGCGAACCCACGTTCGCATCGAGCACCGGGCGTTCGCTCGCTCGGCGAGCCCAGAACTATTTTGGCCGCTCGCATCACGTTCGTGTGATGCGAGCGGCCCCGCAATGCATTGCGGCCGGCGCGGCCGACGCAGTGCATTGCTGGCTGATGATTGGCCAAGCATGCACTGTGACCCCGCATGCTTGGCCAATCACAGCCCCGGAAACTCGAAGAGCCATAATTGGCTACAGGCAGGACGCCTGTAGCCAATTACAGCTCAGGGGCTGTAGTACACGCCCCCCCCTATAAAACGCCGCCACGCCGTCTGCGCCGGTCACATGCTGTTCCGGCGCAGATTGAGCAGGCTGTTCCTGTGACACTCTGCTGCATTTAGATAGATAGAGAGAGAGATTCACTTGCAGAGATTGAGTTAGATAGATTCAGTTACAAAGATTGATTGACAAAGAGGGGCTTGTAGTGTGCTCGTGGCAGGCAGGCAGAGCTCCTATATTTTGTTACCAGAAGCACCTATAGGACTTGTAGTGTGTTCGTGGCAGGCAGGCAGAGCTCCTATATTTTGTTACCAGAAGCACCTATAGGACTTGTAGTGTGTTAGTGGCAGGCAGGCAGAGCTCCTATATTTTGTTACCAGAAGCACCTATAGGACTTGTAGTGTGTTAGTGACAGGCAGGCAGAGCTCCTATATTTTGTTACCAGAAGCACCTATAGGACTTGTAGTGTGTTAGTGGCAGGCAGGCAGAGCTCCTATATTTTGTTACCAGAAGCACCTATAGGACTTGTAGTGTGTTAGTGACAGGCAGGCAGAGCTCCTATATTTTGTTACCAGAAGCACCTATAGGACTTGTAGTGTGTTAGTGACAGGCAGGCAGAGCTCCTATATTTTGTTACCAGAAGCACCTATAGGACTTGTAGTGTGTTAGTGGCAGGCAGGCAGAGCTCCTATATTTTGTTACCAGAAGCACCTATAGGACTTGTAGTGTGTTAGTGACAGGCAGGCAGAGCTCCTATATTTTGTTACCAGAAGCACCTATAGGACTTGTAGTGTGTTAGTGGCAGGCAGGCAGAGCTCCTATATTTTGTTACCAGAAGCACCTATAGGACTTGTAGTGTGTTCGTGGCAGGCAGGCAGAGCTCCTATATTTTGTTCCCAGAAGCACCTATAGGACTTGAAGTGTTTAGTCCCATCACACACACAGAGCTATATTTTCTTCCCAGAAGCACCTATAGGACTTGAAGTGTGTTAGTCCCATTACACACACAGAGCTATATTTTGTTCCCAGAAGCACCTATAGGACTTGAAGTGTGTGTTAGTCCCATCACACACACTGAGCTATATTTTCTTCCCAGAAGCACCTATAGGACTTGAAGTGTGTTAGTCCCATTACACACACAGAGCTATATTTTCTTCCCAGAAGCACCTATAGGACTTGAAGTGTGTTAGTCCCATTACACACACAGAGCTATATTTTCTTCCCAGAAGCACCTATAGGACTTGAAGTGTGTTAGTCCCATTACACACACAGAGCTATATTTTCTTCCCAGAAGCACCTATAGGACTTGAAGTGTGTTAGTCCCATTACACACACAGAGCTATATTTTCTTCCCAGAAGCACCTATAGGACTTGAAGTGTGTTAGTCCCATTACACACACAGAGCTATATTTTGTTCCCAGAAGCACCTATAGGACTTGAAGTGTGTTAGTCCCATCACACACACAGAGCTATATTTTCTTCCCAGAAGCACCTATAGGACTTGAAGTGTGTTAGTCCCATTACACACACAGAGCTATATTTTCTTCCCAGAAGCACCTATAGGACTTGAAGTGTGTTAGTCCCATTACACACACAGAGAGCTATATTTTCTTCCCAGAAGCACCTATAGGACTTGAAGTGTGTTAGTCCCATTACACACACAGAGCTATATTTTCTTCCCAGAAGCACCTATAGGACTTGAAGTGTGTTAGTCCCATTACACACACAGAGCTATATTTTCTTCCCAGAAGCACCTATAGGACTTGAAGTGTGTTAGTCCCATTACACACACAGAGCTATATTTTCTTCCCAGAAGCACCTATAGGACTTGAAGTGTGTTAGTCCCATTACACACACAGAGCTATATTTTCTTCCCAGAAGCACCTATAGGACTTGAAGTGTGTTAGTCCCATTACACACACAGAGCTATATTTTCTTCCCAGAAGCACCTATAGGACTTGAAGTGTGTTAGTCCCATCACACACACAGAGCTATATTTTGTTCCCAGAAGCACCTATAGGACTTGAAGTGTGTTAGTCCCATTACACACACAGAGCTATATTTTGTTCCCAGAAGCACCTATAGGACTTGAAGTGTGTTAGTCCCATCACACACACAGAGCTATATTTTCTTCCCAGAAGCACCTATAGGACTTGAAGTGTGTTAGTCCCATTACACACACAGAGCTATACTTTGTTCCCAGAAGCACCTATAGGACTTGAAGTGTGTTAGTCCCATTACACACACAGAGCTATATTTTCTTCCCAGAAGCACCTATAGGACTTGAAGTGTGTTAGTCCCATTACACACACAGAGCTATATTTTGTTCCCAGAAGCACCTATAGGACTTGAAGTGTGTTAGTCCCATTACACACACAGAGCTATATTTTCTTCCCAGAAGCACCTATAGGACTTGAAGTGTGTTAGTCCCATTACACACACAGAGCTATATTTTCTTCCCAGAAGCACCTATAGGACTTGAAGTGTGTTAGTCCCATCACACACACAGAGCTATATTTTCTTCCCAGAAGCACCTATAGGACTTGAAGTGTGTTAGTCCCATTACACACACAGAGCTATATTTTCTTCCCAGAAGCACCTATAGGACTTGAAGTGTGTTAGTCCCATTACACACACAGAGCTATATTTTCTTCCCAGAAGCACCTATAGGACTTGAAGTGTGTTAGTCCCATCACACACACAGAGCTATATTTTGTTCCCAGAAGCACCTATAGGACTTGAAGTGTGTTAGTCCCATTACACACACAGAGCTATATTTTGTTCCCAGAAGCACCTATAGGACTTGAAGTGTGTTAGTCCCATAACACACACAGAGCTATATTTTCTTCCCAGAAGCACCTATAGGACTTGAAGTGTGTTAGTCCCATTACACACACAGAGCTATATTTTGTTCCCAGAAGCACCTATAGGACTTGAAGTGTGTAGTCCCATTACACACACAGAGCTATATTTTCTTCCCAGAAGCACCTATAGGACTTGAAGTGTGTTCGTGGCAGGCAGGCAGAGCTCCTATATTTTGTTCCCAGAAGCACCTATAGGACTTGAAGTGTGTTAGTCCCATTACACACACAGAGCTATATTTTCTTCCCAGAAGCACCTATAGGACTTGTAGTGTGTTAGTGGCAGGCACACAGAGCTCCTATATTTTGTTCCCAGAAGCACCTATAGGACTTGTAGTGTGTTAGTGGCAGGCAGGCAGAGCTCCTATATTTTGTTCCCAGAGCACCTATAGGACTTGAAGTGTGTTAGTCCCATTACACACACAGAGCTATATTTTCTTCCCAGAAGCACCTATAGGACTTGAAGTGTGTTAGTCCCATTACACACACAGAGCAATATTTTCTTCCCAGAAGCACCTATAGGACTTGAAGTGTGTTAGTCCCATCACACAGAGCTCCTCTATTTTCTTTGCATAAGCACCCACAGGACTTCTAGTGTGTTAGTGGCATCACACAGAGCTCCTATATTTTCTTCTCAGCAGCACCCACAGGACTTCTAGTGTGTTAGTGGCATCACACAGAGCTCCTCTATTTTCTTTGCAGAAGCACCCACAGGACTTCTAGTGTGTTAGTGGCATCACACAGAGCTTTTCTATTTTCTTTGCAGAAGCACCCACAGGACTTCTAGTGTGTTAGTGGCATCACACAGAGCTCCTCTATTTTCTTTGCAGAAGCACCCATAGGACTTCTAGTGTGTTAGTGGCATCACACAGAGCTCCTATATTTTCTTTGCAGAAGCACCCATAGGACTTCTAGTGTGTTAGTGGCATCACACAGAGCTCCTCTATTTTCTTTGCAGAAGCACCCACAGGACTTCTAGTGTGTTAGTGGCATCACACAGAGCTCCTCTATTTTCTTTGCAGAAGCACCCATAGGACTTCTAGTGTGTTAGTGGCATCACACAGAGCTCCTATATATTCTTCTCAGAAGCACCCACAGGACTTCTAGTGTGTTAGTGGCATCACACAGAGCTCCTCTATTTTCTTTGCAGAAGCACCCACAGGACTTCTAGTGTGTTAGTGGCATCACACAGAGCTCCTCTATTTTCTTTGCAGAAGCACCCATAGGACTTCTAGTGTGTTAGTGGCATCACACAGAGCTCCTATATATTCTTCTCAGCAGCACCCACAGGACTTCTAGTGTGTTAGTGGCATCACACAGAGCTCCTATATTTTCTTTGCAGAAGCACCTATAGGACTTCTAGTGTGTTAGTGGCATCACACAGAGCTCCTCTATTTCTTTGCAGAAGCACCCACAGGACTTCTAGTGTGTTAGTGGCATCACACAGAGCTCCTCTATTTTCTTTGCAGAAGCACCCATAGGACTTCTAGTGTGTTAGTGGCATCACACAGAGCTCCTATATATTCTTCTCAGCAGCACCCACAGGACTTCTAGTGTGTTAGTGGCATCACACAGAGCTCCTATATTTTCTTTGCAGAAGCACCTATAGGACTTCTAGTGTGTTAGTGGCATCACACAGAGCTCCTCTATTTTCTTTGCAGAAGCACCCACAGGACTTCTAGTGTGTTAGTGGCATCACACAGCGCTCCTATATTTTCCTCGCAGCAGCACCCACAGGACTTCTAGTGTGTTAGTGGCATCACACAGAGCTCCTATATTTTCTTTGCAGAAGCACCCATAGGACTTCTAGTGTGTTAGTGGCATCACACAGAGCTCCTATATTTTCTTCTCAGCAGCACCCACAGGACTTCTAGTGTGTTAGTGGCATCACACAGAGCTCCTCTATTTTCTTTGCAGAAGCACCCATAGGACTTCTAGTGTGTTAGTGGCATCACACAGAGCTCCTATATTTTCTTCTCAGCAGCACCCACAGGACTTCTAGTGTGTTAGTGGCATCACACAGAGCTCCTATATTTTCTTCTCAGCAGCACCCACAGGACTTCTAGTGTGTTAGTGGCATCACACAGAGCTCCTATATTTTCTTTGCAGAAGCACCCATAGGACTTCTAGTGTGTTAGTGGCATCACACAGAGCTCCTATATTTTCTTCTCAGCAGCACCCACAGGACTTCTAGTGTGTTAGTGGCATCACACAGAGCTCCTATATTTTCTTTGCAGAAGCACCTATAGGACTTCTAGTGTGTTAGTGGCATCACACAGAGCTCCTATATTTTCTTCTCAGCAGCACCCACAGGACTACCGACTACAATGGCTGGAAGACCGCCAAGGGGAGGCAGAGCGTGCAGAGCCAAGAACACAGGGCAGACAGTCTCTGTTTCTAGTGGACGTGGCCGTGGACGTGGACGTGGTCGTGCATCGTCATCAGCACGTGGCCATGGGACACGCGCGTCTTTGTTTTCGGCAGCTGGACATGTGGAGCCGCATCATGCTGAAGGCTTGGTAGAATGGATGACCAAGCCCTCCTCATCCTCCTCATCCTCTCTCACCCAGGCTCAGGGTACTGACAGAGCATCATCAGCCACCCCTTCCCTAGACCCACCATGTCCTCCTGAGGAGTCCCCCGAACTCTTTGAGCACAGTGTTGGGTACATGCTCCAGGAGGATGCCCAACGATTCGAAGGCTCGGATGACGATACCCAGCTTGAGGAATCTGGCAGTACAGTTCCACCAGCTGCAGCTTACTGCCAGGTTTGCTCTAGTGGTGAAGAGGGAGGGGATGATGAGGTCACTGACTCCACGTGGGTGCCTCAAGGGAGAGAGGATGAGGAGGAGGACGAGGAGGAGGAGGATGCGGCGTCACATGTCCAACGAGGCAGGATGCCCCCTGGAGGCCAGGTAGAGGCCAGCACAGCAACTGTACAACACCGCAGAGCTCCGCCTGTGCAGGGCGCTGCCTCTGCACGTTATCAGAAAAGTTCTTTGGTGTGGGCCTTTTTTGAGACGAGTGCAGCAGATCGCACCACTGCTATTTGCAATATTTGTCTCAAGCGTATCTCGCGTGGCCAAAACATCAGCCGCTTGGGCACGACAAGCATGACCAGACATATGGCGACCTGCCATGCAGCTCGTTGGCAGGCACACATAAAAGACCCACACCAAAGAACTAAGCGGACCTCTCCTTGCTCCTCCTCAGCTGGGATCTCCATCCCCACTACACCTTCAGTCCTCTCTGAAAGCTGCTCTGAGAGGACTGAAGGTGTAGAATTCGGTGTGTCACAACCAAGTACTTGCAGTACACCGACGTCCGAATGCAGCAGGCAAATTTCCCTGCCCCAGCTGCTGGACCGTAGAAAGAAGTACACTCCCAGCCATCCACATGCCCAGCGGTTGAATGCTAGCCTTGCTAAATTGCTAGCACTTCAACTGCTGCCTTTTCAGTTGGTAGACTCGGCCCCCTTCCGTGAGTTTGTTCAATGTGCGGTTCCTCAGTGGCAGGTTCCCAAACGCCACTTTTTCTCGCGGAAGGCGATTCCGTCTCTCTACCGGCATGTGGAGGGCAATGTCCATGCCTCGCTGGACAGGGCGGTCAGCGGTAAGGTGCATATTACCGCTGACTCATGGTCCAGCAGGCATGGACAGGGACGGTACCTTTCTTTCACGGCCCATTGGGTCACTCTATTGGCAGCTGGGAGGGATGCAGGACAAGGTGCAGTAGTGTTGGAGGTTGTTCCGCCACCACGCCTCCAAAACGCGACTACTGCTACTGGTTGTGACACACACCTCTCTCCTCCACCCCCTCCTCTTCTTCTTCCTCCAGTGCTCTGTCCTTGGAACCAGCGGTGCTCCGTAGGCGTACAAGGGGCTACGCAAGTACGCAGGCAAAAAGATGCCATGCCGTGCTTGCGCTGGTGTGTTTGGGGGACAGGAGCCACACTGGGCCAGAGGTTCTGGCAGCTCTGCAGGGGCAGGCCGAGAGGTGGTTGACGCCACGTCAGCTTAAGCCAGGAATGGTCGTTTCTGACAATGGCACCAACCTCCTCTCCGCCCTGCGACAGGGGCAGCTCACCCATGTGCCCTGCATGGCTCACGTCCTCAACCTGGTGGTGCAGCGGTTCTTGGGCAGGTTCCCAGGCTTACAGGATGTCCTGAGGCAGGCCAGGAAAGTCTGTGTGCATTTCCGCCGATCTTATAATGCCAGTGCTCGGCTGACTGAGCTGCAAAAGGAGCTGAACCTGCCCAAGAACCGCCTAATATCTGACATGCCCACCAGGTGGAACTCAACGTTGGCCATGCTGCAGCGACTGCACACGCAGCAGAGGGCCATCAATGAGTACCTTTGCGACTACGGCACCAGGACAGGGTCAGGGGAGCTTGGGTTTTTTTTTCCCCACGTCAGTGGAGCATGATCAGGGATGCATGCACTGTCCTCTCACCATTTGAGGAGGCCACGAGGATGGTGAGCAGTGACAGTGCATGCATCAGTGACACTGTCCCTCTTGTCCACCTGTTGGAGCATACGCTGCGTGGGATAATGGACAGGGCACTTGAGGCAGAACAGAGGCAGGAAGAGGAGGACTTCCTTGCCTCTCAAGGCCCCCTTTATCCGGACAGTGTTCCTTCTGTCCCACCCATCACACAGGAAGAGGAGGAGGAGGAGGAGGAGGAGGAGGAGGAGGAGGAGGATTGTGTGAGCATGGAGGTGGAGCCTGGCACTCAGCATCAGCAGCAGCAGTCTTTTAGGGATGATGTACAGTCCCAACAAGCCAGTGGACTTGTACGTGGCTGGGAGGAGGTGGCTGGCGATCATGTCATCCTCAGTGACCCAGAAGACTCCGGACCGAATGCCTCAGCTAACCTACGCTGCATGGCCTCCCTGATCCTGCAAAGCCTGCGGAAGGATCCTCGTGTTCTTCGGATCAAGGAGAGGGACCATTACTGGCTGGCCACTCTCCTTGATCCGCGGTACAAGGGTAAGGTTGCGGACCTTATCTTGCCGTCGCAGAGGGAGCAGAGGATGAGACATCTCAGGGAGGCCTTGCAGAAAGGTCTGTGCAACGCGTTCCCAGAAACTGGGAGGCTACAAACTCCTGGTCCTGGGCGACGAGTTGCTGAGGCTTCGGTCAGTGGCAGAAGGAGCGGTGGGGAAGGTGGACGTCTGACCGATGCGTTCAGACAATTTTTTAGTCCGCAGCCCCAAGGTATGATCGGTTCCAGCAACCATCGCCAGCGTCTGATATACATGGTGCAGGAATACCTTGGGGCAAGGTCAGACTTGGACACCTTTCCCACCGAAAATCCTCTGGCTTACTGGGTCCTGAGGATGGATCACGGCCAGAGCTTGCACAGTATGCAATTGAGCTACTGGCCTGTCCTGCCTCCAGCGTTCTTTCCGAACGCACATTCAGTGCTGCTGGAGGATTTGTGACTGATCATAGGGTGCGCCTGTCCACCGCCTCGGTTGATCGACTGACATTCATCAAAATGAATCAGTCTTGGATCACCACCAGCTACCAGGCACCTGAGGCGGATATAACCGAATAATTTTTAATGTCACATCCCTTCAAGACTGCCTATGCTGATGCTGAGTGACTGTCCTCTTATGTTCACTGACTATCCTCTTCCTCCTCCTCAATGATCCATGCCACAGCACCAGTGCCTAAGGCACAATTTTTCAGCCCCTGTTTAACAGGGGCGTGTACTTACAATTTTTTAAAAAAATGCTTCGCAACACGTGTGACTGCTGTGCTCCAAGTACAGTCTCTGTGAGGGCCGTGTTGCAGTGTTGTGGCACCAGCACCAGTGCCTAAGGCACAATTTTTTCAGCCCCTGTTTAACAGGGGCGTGTACTTACAATTTTTTAAAAAAATGCTTCGCAACACGTGTGACTGCTGTGCTCCAAGTACAGTCTCTGTGAGGGCCGTGTTGCAGTGTTGTGGCACCAGCACCAGTGCCTAAGGCACAATTTTTCAGCCCCTGTTTAACAGGGGCGTGTACTTACAATTTTTTAAAAAAATGCTTCGCAACACGTGTGACTGCTGTGCTCCAAGTACAGTCTCTGTGAGGGCCGTGTTGCAGTGTTGTGGCACCAGCACCAGTGCCTAAGGCACAATTTTTCAGCCCCTGTTTAACAGGGG
>CM053027.1:126024723-126114495 GCA_028564925.1 Lithobates sylvaticus
TACTTGTAGGTACATACCCATTCCTGTCTGTTGCTTTAAAGTAGGTTTTTGTAATGAATTGCTCCTGCTTAATGGTGATAGTAAGGTCCAAAAAATTTACCTCCTGTCCCATGTGTTCGCTGGTGAACTTTAGACCATATAGATTATTATTCATACTGGTTAGGTACTCATTAAATTCCTCCACGGGCCCTCTCCAGAAAACAATAATATCATCTATATATCTTTTATAGAACACCAGCGACTCATTCCGTTCGAAAAAATTGTTTCAGCTTCCCACTTGTTTAAGACTATGTTGGCCACGCTTGGGGCATAGCGAGCCCCCATAGCTACACCCCCAACTTGGTTATAGTACTCACTGTTAGCCCAAAAGAAATTATTTTTCATTGTCATACTTAACCCTTTAACTAAATGGTTGATCTGTGCTTGTTTTAATTGAGAATCTTTAGTTAATGCCCATTTTATTGCCACTTCAGCATCCATATGTCTAATATTTGTATATAGTGATTCAATATCTACAGTAATCATAATGGTATTAGGTGTTGCTCTTAATTCTTGAAGAAGGACTATCAATTCACGGCTGTCCTTCAAATAGGAGGGACTACATGGGACTAGTGGTTTGAAAAAACAATCTAGGTATTCACCCATACGAGAAAACAGAGAATTTATACCACTTATGATTGGACGTCCTGGGGGTTGTTCTTTATTTTTATGTATTTTGGGTGTCAGATATAGAACGGGAATTTTGGGGGCTAGAGGGATCAGATAATCAGCCTCTTTTTTATTTAGAAAGTTTTTACGTAATCCCTCTGTCACCCAACTATTTAAAACCATTTTTAATTTGGAAGTAGGGTCACCTCTCAGTTTCAAATATGTATTTGGATCCCTCAGCTGTCTACTCATTTCATTGTAATAGTACTCACGTGTCATTACAACTAAACCCCCGCCTTTGTCTGCACCTCGTATTACTATTTGTTTGTTCTCCTCTATTTGTTTGATTCCTTCCCATATTTTGACTGTATCTCCATATTTTTTAATTTCCATCTTTTTTATGTCATTCTGTACCATATTTTTGAATACTTCTATATGGTGGTGTTTTCCTTTTTGTGGATTAAACGTTGAATTATTTTTTAAATTGGTATGTTTATATGGGTGTATAGCCTGGGGGTCCCCTTCCCTTTCAGTTCTATTAGCGAAATGTTTTTTGATATTTAATTTTCTCACATATTTTTCTACATCAACAAACAGTTCGAATTTGTCAGCACTTTTACTTGGTGCATATTTGAGTCCTTGATTAAGTACCTCTAACTCATTATCCGTAAATTTTACATCTGTTAAATTGAATAGTCCCTTATTTAGTTGTCCCTTTTCCTTTTTCTTTCGCCCTCGTCCTCTTTTACCTCTTTTTCTCTTGGGTCTTGTAACCCCCGAGGTGAATTGGGTGGGATACGGTAATGTTCCTTCCATCCCCTCCATTCCCCCCCCTGGTATTGGTTGGGGTATTGATTTTGATAGGGGCCCGGTCTCCCTCTAAAATTCCCTCTGAATGCTCCCCTGGGAGGTCTCTGTGGATATTGATTGCGATCATATCCATAATAATTATATTCTGGAGGTCTATTATCTAACGGGCCATATCTGTTATATGTCGACACTGGATATGGGGGTGGTTGGGGATACCCATTTGGTGGGGCTTGGTTAGGGCCTTTCAAATTCCCAGATAATTTTCCTCCCCCCGGTTTAGTCCCCGATTTGTTTATATTGGCCACTTTCATTTTAGTGGCCACTTTCATTTTAGTGGCTATGGGAACTGAGGCTGGTCCCTTGGATTCTGGAGTATTGGGTTCAGACCCTACCAGCATATTTTCTTGCCATTTATAAACCTTATTTTCTTCAAAATCTTTGATGTCTCTTTGGTATTTTTTAATATTTTTTATATTTTTTATTTCTCCATCATTTGGTAGTTTAATTAAATGAGGGGCGCTAGTACCAACAAGAGATACTAAATTAATTAATAGGTTAATTAATTGTATATTCTGAACTGTATAGTAGAGACTAAGAGCTTATTGAAAAAAGGTGTGCAGACACAATATAGATCTACCATGAACTAAGCTAATTAATAACTATTTAAAGTGATAATAGTGAACCACATTTGGTTACTCATACATTACAACCATTATAATGTGAATAATAAAAATTGGTTAGAGTGTGTTTATACAAACAATAATAACACCAGACACCTAGCGTGACCCAGTGAGGTATAAATTAATTATTACCCCAAAGATAATTAACACACAAAATAGAGCTGACCGAGCTCTATTTAAATTAAATAATATAAATATAACAGACCCTGTACCTTGTATCACAATGTGTACAACGAAAATTAATGATCAAGCACTTATGCCCAATCTAATACATAAAAAGTGCAAACCAACAAATTTGGCAAATATCCCAATGTCTTGGGTACATCCAAAAAACGTGAAAAATATTAATATAAATTAGACAGTGTTAATTGATATAACGCAAAGTTCATGTAATATATAAAAAGTGCAAGCCAACAAAATTGGCAAATAATCCCAATATCTTGGGTGCATCCAAAAAACGTGAAAAATATTAATATAAATTAGACAGTGTTAATTGATATAACGCAAAGTTCATATAGTAGTCCTTGCTGCAAAACGCCACAATCACTCCTGTAGATATAGCTTGTGCACCATCACCAGACAAATTCTCGATCCACCCAATGTGAGAACCAGCAGTATTAAATGGCCTCTTACCAAATGGAGTTGATTACTTTGTTTAGAAGCAATCAAATGCGCTTTCACAGGATTGTGCCTGTACACTGAGTGACACACCCTCACTCAAGGGCTCTCTTCCCTCTATCAGACCAGCTCAGATGGAATGGATTGGAAACATATGTGGGAATATAAAGAGAGGCGCACCTCATAGCGTAATAACGTTTTATTTAAAAAATAGCATAAAAAAACACAGCAGCCAATTGCTCACTTACATTTTCCAGTGCCTACCCGGCACTGAGGCTACTTGCGATATGTTAAAAGATTCGATGGAGCAGCGGATCCTTCCCTCCTGGCGTGCGTCTCTAGCGTGCGTTCCACTCACCAGACAGCCGGAGCCAATATCACAGGAAGTCCAGCAATAGTGCATCCAAAGATACAAAGTGATCAGGTACCGCCTACCGACGTACGTTTCGTGTTTGTCACGTCTTCAGGGTGGCGTACCTGATCACTGAATAACCTGATTAATATACTGATCCTCATTAGTGGCCAACCAATGACGACTTAGTGTGTGCACAGCCTCAGTCCCAGTTAAGCTCACAACACAGCTGAAAAAAAATCTATACATAATGGATAAGTATTAACCCCCACATTAGGAATATAAATTATCTATGTTTTAGATCTTACTTTACCTCATTAATCCCTGACTCCAGACGGGGCTTTATTTTATATTTCTGGGTATTAATTAAATATGGGACTTCATTTGCATAACTTTTTAAATAAATAACTTTTCAACGTCTAATCCTGGGACTAATATAAATCTTTGTAATAGGCACAGATTTTTTCTGTCTTATTTGATTAGTAAAGGGCGGAGGTAAACCTGCCCATGTCTAACCACCAACTATAATTAAAAAACTATATGTTGGCTTATTTTATTTTTCTATGGCGTATAGAATCTGCAGTACTCATTAAATCCACAAGATGTCACTATTGTGTCTTACTATCTATGGAACCACATCTTTCATATAGTAAGATGGGATAGCTTATAAATCACCCTCTCAATCAACATTTGACTATTTTAATTACCTAGATGCAGATGTATATATCTATTTGGTCATTAGATCAACTTTTATATAAAACCATTCACTGCTCACAAACTGGTTGTTGTGGCATATTGCTTTTAAATTTATTGAATTTTATATTATTCTCTATGGGATATGGCGTCTGTATTACTCATACGGTCCACAAGATGTCACTACATATGGTATGTTCACTCCAGACAGTTTATATATATCTCCTGCCTCCATTCTATGCATGAGTGTATTTTCTATTAATTAACTCTTTACCAAATGTTAATACATGGGATATAATCCATATGGGGCAATCTGAACAGATCTTTTGATCACCCACTCCACAGACGGGCGATAACAATCCCTCCATCTCACAGCACAAAATCTGTCACAATTATCCTGCCAGTTCCCCCCAACACCGTTGACAGTAGATAAAAACGACTTAATTTTTCATCTAGTTATAATTATCCTTCCCTCAGTTAACTATTCATTGGACAAGAAGCAATTCAGGTCTAAATCTATATTCATCCCTAAAGGTTGCATCGTGTCCAATGTATATAACCACTTAGTCTCATTTTGAGATATTGCTTTTTTCATATCCGTCCCTCTCCAATGTCTTGATACTCTATCTATTCCATAGAACTTGCACAGTGAAGGATCACTATTGTGATATCTCTCAAAGTGTCTGGGCACACTATGGTTGGGAAATTTTTTCTTAATATTGGTCAAATGTTCATTTATGCGTACTTTGAGCTTTCTCGTGGTACGCCCTACATATTGCATAGGACATGGGCATTGTAGTACGTAAGTGACATATTCAGAGTCACACGTTATAAGGGGTTTAATCTTATGAGTTCTTTTATTTGCACATGATTGGAAATGGGTTAGTTTTTTGCTAGTGCCTGGTTGTCTCGTTATTTTACATGCTTTGCATCTGTTACAGTAATGAAACCCTGATCCATCCAAAAAAGTGGGCGGTTTCTTGGGGGGGTCTGGCACATTGGGGGCTATCTTGTTCCGGAGTCCAGGAGCTCTGGTGTAAATAAATTTTGGTACCTTTGGGATATTTAGCTTTAGATCTTGATCTTGTCTGAGTATGGGCCAATGTTTTTTGATAATGGCTTCTACCTCTCTATATTGTCTATTGTAGCCTGTTATAAAGGCTAGACCACCCACGTATTCTGGTTTAGCTTTAGTAGTGAGTAGGGAGCTCCTATCTAGATTGGATACTTGTGATAATGCTTTCTTGAGGGTGTCCTCTTTGTATCCCTTCTCAATAAATCTTTCAGTTAGCACCTGTGCTTGTTCCTGAAAGTCAATTTGTGTTGCACAGTTGCGTTTTATACGCATGTACTGGCCTTTTGGGACCGCACCTATCCACCTTGGGTGGTGGCAACTACTTGTAGGTACATACCCATTCCTGTCTGTTGCTTTAAAGTAGGTTTTTGTAATGAATTGCTCCTGCTTAATGGTGATAGTAAGGTCCAAAAAATTTACCTCCTGTCCCATGTGTTCGCTGGTGAACTTTAGACCATATAGATTATTATTCATACTGGTTAGGTACTCATTAAATTCCTCCACGGGCCCTCTCCAGAAAACAATAATATCATCTATATATCTTTTATAGAACACCAGCGACTCATTCCGTTCGAAAAAAAATTGTTTCAGCTTCCCACTTGTTTAAGACTATGTTGGCCACGCTTGGGGCATAGCGAGCCCCCATAGCTACACCCCCAACTTGGTTATAGTACTCACTGTTAGCCCAAAAGAAATTATTTTTCATTGTCATACTTAACCCTTTAACTAAATGGTTGATCTGTGCTTGTTTTAATTGAGAATCTTTAGTTAATGCCCATTTTATTGCCACTTCAGCATCCATATGTCTAATATTTGTATATAGTGATTCAATATCTACAGTAATCATAATGGTATTAGGTGTTGCTCTTAATTCTTGAAGAAGGACTATCAATTCACGGCTGTCCTTCAAATAGGAGGGACTACATGGGACTAGTGGTTTGAAAAAACAATCTAGGTATTCACCCATACGAGAAAACAGAGAATTTATACCACTTATGATTGGACGTCCTGGGGGTTGTTCTTTATTTTTATGTATTTTGGGTGTCAGATATAGAACGGGAATTTTGGGGGCTAGAGGGATCAGATAATCAGCCTCTTTTTTATTTAGAAAGTTTTTACGTAATCCCTCTGTCACCCAACTATTTAAAACCATTTTTAATTTGGAAGTAGGGTCACCTCTCAGTTTCAAATATGTATTTGGATCCCTCAGCTGTCTACTCATTTCATTGTAATAGTACTCACGTGTCATTACAACTAAACCCCCGCCTTTGTCTGCACCTCGTATTACTATTTGTTTGTTCTCCTCTATTTGTTTGATTCCTTCCCATATTTTGACTGTATCTCCATATTTTTTAATTTCCATCTTTTTTATGTCATTCTGTACCATATTTTTGAATACTTCTATATGGTGGTGTTTTCCTTTTTGTGGATTAAACGTTGAATTATTTTTTAAATTGGTATGTTTATATGGGTGTATAGCCTGGGGGTCCCCTTCCCTTTCAGTTCTATTAGCGAAATGTTTTTTGATATTTAATTTTCTCACATATTTTTCTACATCAACAAACAGTTCGAATTTGTCAGCACTTTTACTTGGTGCATATTTGAGTCCTTGATTAAGTACCTCTAACTCATTATCCGTAAATTTTACATCTGTTAAATTGAATAGTCCCTTATTTAGTTGTCCCTTTTCCTTTTTCTTTCGCCCTCGTCCTCTTTTACCTCTTTTTCTCTTGGGTCTTGTAACCCCCGAGGTGAATTGGGTGGGATACGGTAATGTTCCTTCCATCCCCTCCATTCCCCCCCCTGGTATTGGTTGGGGTATTGATTTTGATAGGGGCCCGGTCTCCCTCTAAAATTCCCTCTGAATGCTCCCCTGGGAGGTCTCTGTGGATATTGATTGCGATCATATCCATAATAATTATATTCTGGAGGTCTATTATCTAACGGGCCATATCTGTTATATGTCGACACTGGATATGGGGGTGGTTGGGGATACCCATTTGGTGGGGCTTGGTTAGGGCCTTTCAAATTCCCAGATAATTTTCCTCCCCCCGGTTTGGTCCCCGATTTGTTTATATTGGCCACTTTCATTTTAGTGGCTATGGGAACTGAGGCTGGTCCCTTGGATTCTGGAGTATTGGGTTCAGACCCTACCAGCATATTTTCTTGCCATTTATAAACCTTATTTTCTTCAAAATCTTTGATGTCTCTTTGGTATTTTTTAATTTTTTTATTTTTTATTTCTCCATCATATTTGGCCAGATGATTTTGTAATATTTTGGCCTTTTCTGTGTAGTCATTAGAAGTGCTAAAAGGCCCCATTTTTTCTTTAAGTTCTGCGATTTTGGATTGCAGAATCCCTGCCTTAGCCTTACGTTTCCTTACCATAAGCTGCATAAGCTTTTGTTCACAGCCGTTAAAAAACTGATACCATTCATCCAAAGACTGGAGGTCTTCGGGCCCTTCATTGGGGTTAATATCCCACCTCAGTCTTCGAGGGGTTAAATTGTGACCTATGTACATTTCCAATGAGGCCACATCCCACCATAACCTGATTTGTTTCTCCATGTCTATTTGGAGTTGTTTAAAACCTCTCTCAAGGTCAAGGTTAGGGGCGGGTGCCTGTTGGAACACTTCCTCTAGGTTGATGTTCCTTTCTTGCATAAAGTTAAATATATCCATGCTTGCTTGAGCTATTAGTGTTGTATCAAACAAATAATGTAGTACAATACCAAAAGAATGAAGAATTGTAGACGGCCACTCACATTGGCTTGTCTAGCTCCGCGCTTAGGATAATTCAAAAAGGTCTATACTAATATTAATAATGTAAACCCAGTACAGCTGCTCCCTATGAAATCTAGATGATTTAATTGGTAGTTTAATTAAATGAGGGGCGCTAGTACCAACAAGAGATACTAAATTAATTAATAGGTTAATTAATTGTATATTCTGAACTGTATAGTAGAGACTAAGAGCTTATTGAAAAAAGGTGTGCAGACACAATATAGATCTACCATGAACTAAGCTAATTAATAACTATTTAAAGTGATAATAGTGAACCACATTTGGTTACTCATACATTACAACCATTATAATGTGAATAATAAAAATTGGTTAGAGTGTGTTTATACAAACAATAATAACACCAGACACCTAGCGTGACCCAGTGAGGTATAAATTAATTATTACCCCAAAGATAATTAACACACAAAATAGAGCTGACCGAGCTCTATTTAAATTAAATAATATAAATATAACAGACCCTGTACCTTGTATCACAATGTGTACAACGAAAGTTAATGATCAAGCACTTATGCCCAATCTAATACATAAAAAGTGCAAACCAACAAATTTGGCAAATATCCCAATGTCTTGGGTACATCCAAAAAACGTGAAAAATATTAATATAAATTAGACAGTGTTAATTGATATAACGCAAAGTTCATGTAGTATATAAAAAGTGCAAGCCAACAAAATTGGCAAATAATCCCAATATCTTGGGTGCATCCAAAAAACGTGAAAAATATTAATATAAATTAGACAGTGTTAATTGATATAACGCAAAGTTCATATAGTAGTCCTTGCTGCAAAACGCCACAATCACTCCTGTAGATATAGCTTGTGCACCATCACCAGACAAATTCTCGATCCACCCAATGTGAGAACCAGCAGTATTAAATGGCCTCTTACCAAATGGAGTTGATTACTTTGTTTAGAAGCAATCAAATGCGCTTTCACAGGATTGTGCCTGTACACTGAGTGACACACCCTCACTCAAGGGCTCTCTTCCCTCTATCAGACCAGCTCAGATGGAATGGATTGGAAACATATGTGGGAATATAAAGAGAGGCGCACCTCATAGCGTAATAACGTTTTATTTAAAAAATAGCATAAAAAAACACAGCAGCCAATTGCTCACTTACATTTTCCAGTGCCTACCCGGCACTGAGGCTACTTGCGATATGTTAAAAGATTCGATGGAGCAGCGGATCCTTCCCTCCTGGCGTGCGTCTCTAGCGTGCGTTCCACTCACCAGACAGCCGGAGCCAATATCACAGGAAGTCCAGCAATAGTGCATCCAAAGATACAAAGTGATCAGGTACCGCCTACCGACGTACGTTTCGTGTTTGTCACGTCTTCAGGGTGGCGTACCTGATCACTGAATAACCTGATTAATATACTGATCCTCATTAGTGGCCAACCAATGACGACTTAGTGTGTGCACAGCCTCAGTCCCAGTTAAGCTCACAACACAGCTGAAAAAAATCTATACATAATGGATAAGTATTAACCCCCACATTAGGAATATAAATTATCTATGTTTTAGATCTTACTTTGCCTCATTAATCCCTGACTCCAGACGGGGCTTTATTTTATATTTCTGGGTATTAATTAAATATGGGACTTCATTTGCATAACTTTTTAAATAAATAACTTTTCAACGTCTAATCCTGGGACTAATATAAATCTTTGTAATAGGCACAGATTTTTTCTGTCTTATTTGATTAGTAAAGGGCGGAGGTAAACCTGCCCATGTCTAACCACCAACTATAATTAAAAAACTATATGTTGGCTTATTTTATTTTTCTATGGCGTATAGAATCTGCAGTACTCATTAAATCCACAAGATGTCACTATTGTGTCTTACTATCTATGGAACCACATCTTTCATATAGTAAGATGGGATAGCTTATAAATCACCCTCTCAATCAACATTTGACTATTTTAATTACCTAGATGCAGATGTATATATCTATTTGGTCATTAGATCAACTTTTATATAAAACCATTCACTGCTCACAAACTGGTTGTTGTGGCATATTGCTTTTAAATTTATTGAATTTTATATTATTCTCTATGGGATATGGCGTCTGTATTACTCATACGGTCCACAAGATGTCACTACATATGGTATGTTCACTCCAGACAGTTTATATATATCTCCTGCCTCCATTCTATGCATGAGTGTATTTTCTATTAATTAACTCTTTACCAAATGTTAATACATGGGATATAATCCATATGGGGCAATCTGAACAGATCTTTTGATCACCCACTCCACAGACGGGCGATAACAATCCCTCCATCTCACAGCACAAAATCTGTCACAATTATCCTGCCAGTTCCCCCCAACACCGTTGACAGTAGATAAAAACGACTTAATTTTTCATCTAGTTATAATTATCCTTCCCTCAGTTAACTATTCATTGGACAAGAAGCAATTCAGGTCTAAATCTATATTCATCCCTAAAGGTTGCATCGTGTCCAATGTATATAACCACTTAGTCTCATTTTGAGATATTGCTTTTTTCATATCCGTCCCTCTCCAATGTCTTGATACTCTATCTATTCCATAGAACTTGCACAGTGAAGGATCACTATTGTGATATCTCTCAAAGTGTCTGGGCACACTATGGTTGGGAAATTTTTTCTTAATATTGGTCAAATGTTCATTTATGCGTACTTTGAGCTTTCTCGTGGTACGCCCTACATATTGCATAGGACATGGGCATTGTAGTACGTAAGTGACATATTCAGAGTCACACGTTATAAGGGGTTTAATCTTATGAGTTCTTTTATTTGCACATGATTGGAAATGGGTTAGTTTTTTGCTAGTGCCTGGTTGTCTCGTTATTTTACATGCTTTGCATCTGTTACAGTAATGAAACCCTGATCCATCCAAAAAAGTGGGCGGTTTCTTGGGGGGGTCTGGCACATTGGGGGCTATCTTGTTCCGGAGTCCAGGAGCTCTGGTGTAAATAAATTTTGGTACCTTTGGGATATTTAGCTTTAGATCTTGATCTTGTCTGAGTATGGGCCAATGTTTTTTGATAATGGCTTCTACCTCTCTATATTGTCTATTGTAGCCTGTTATAAAGGCTAGACCACCCACGTATTCTGGTTTAGCTTTAGTAGTGAGTAGGGAGCTCCTATCTAGATTGGATACTTGTGATAATGCTTTCTTGAGGGTGTCCTCTTTGTATCCCTTCTCAATAAATCTTTCAGTTAGCACCTGTGCTTGTTCCTGAAAGTCAATTTGTGTTGCACAGTTGCGTTTTATACGCATGTACTGGCCTTTTGGGACCGCACCTATCCACCTTGGGTGGTGGCAACTACTTGTAGGTACATACCCATTCCTGTCTGTTGCTTTAAAGTAGGTTTTTGTAATGAATTGCTCCTGCTTAATGGTGATAGTAAGGTCCAAAAAATTTACCTCCTGTCCCATGTGTTCGCTGGTGAACTTTAGACCATATAGATTATTATTCATACTGGTTAGGTACTCATTAAATTCCTCCACGGGCCCTCTCCAGAAAACAATAATATCATCTATATATCTTTTATAGAACACCAGCGACTCATTCCGTTCGAAAAAAATTGTTTCAGCTTCCCACTTGTTTAAGACTATGTTGGCCACGCTTGGGGCATAGCGAGCCCCCATAGCTACACCCCCAACTTGGTTATAGTACTCACTGTTAGCCCAAAAGAAATTATTTTTCATTGTCATACTTAACCCTTTAACTAAATGGTTGATCTGTGCTTGTTTTAATTGAGAATCTTTAGTTAATGCCCATTTTATTGCCACTTCAGCATCCATATGTCTAATATTTGTATATAGTGATTCAATATCTACAGTAATCATAATGGTATTAGGTGTTGCTCTTAATTCTTGAAGAAGGACTATCAATTCACGGCTGTCCTTCAAATAGGAGGGACTACATGGGACTAGTGGTTTGAAAAAACAATCTAGGTATTCACCCATACGAGAAAACAGAGAATTTATACCACTTATGATTGGACGTCCTGGGGGTTGTTCTTTATTTTTATGTATTTTGGGTGTCAGATATAGAACGGGAATTTTGGGGGCTAGAGGGATCAGATAATCAGCCTCTTTTTTATTTAGAAAGTTTTTACGTAATCCCTCTGTCACCCAACTATTTAAAACCATTTTTAATTTGGAAGTAGGGTCACCTCTCAGTTTCAAATATGTATTTGGATCCCTCAGCTGTCTACTCATTTCATTGTAATAGTACTCACGTGTCATTACAACTAACCCCCCGCCTTTGTCTGCACCTCGTATTACTATTTGTTTGTTCTCCTCTATTTGTTTGATTCCTTCCCATATTTTGACTGTATCTCCATATTTTTTAATTTCCATCTTTTTTATGTCATTCTGTACCATATTTTTGAATACTTCTATATGGTGGTGTTTTCCTTTTTGTGGATTAAACGTTGAATTATTTTTTAAATTGGTATGTTTATATGGGTGTATAGCCTGGGGGTCCCCTTCCCTTTCAGTTCTATTAGCGAAATGTTTTTTGATATTTAATTTTCTCACATATTTTTCTACATCAACAAACAGTTCGAATTTGTCAGCACTTTTACTTGGTGCATATTTGAGTCCTTGATTAAGTACCTCTAACTCATTATCCGTAAATTTTACATCTGTTAAATTGAATAGTCCCTTATTTAGTTGTCCCTTTTCCTTTTTCTTTCGCCCTCGTCCTCTTTTACCTCTTTTTCTCTTGGGTCTTGTAACCCCCGAGGTGAATTGGGTGGGATACGGTAATGTTCCTTCCATCCCCTCCATTCCCCCCCCTGGTATTGGTTGGGGTATTGATTTTGATAGGGGCCCGGTCTCCCTCTAAAATTCCCTCTGAATGCTCCCCTGGGAGGTCTCTGTGGATATTGATTGCGATCATATCCATAATAATTATATTCTGGAGGTCTATTATCTAACGGGCCATATCTGTTATATGTCGACACTGGATATGGGGGTGGTTGGGGATACCCATTTGGTGGGGCTTGGTTAGGGCCTTTCAAATTCCCAGATAATTTTCCTCCCCCCGGTTTAGTCCCCGATTTGTTTATATTGGCCACTTTCATTTTAGTGGCTATGGGAACTGAGGCTGGTCCCTTGGATTCTGGAGTATTGGGTTCAGACCCTACCAGCATATTTTCTTGCCATTTATAAACCTTATTTTCTTCAAAATCTTTGATGTCTCTTTGGTATTTTTTAATTTTTTTTTTTTTTATTTTTTTATTTTTTATTTCTCCATCATATTTGGCCAGATGATTTTGTAATATTTTGGCCTTTTCTGTGTAGTCATTAGAAGTGCTAAAAGGCCCCATTTTTTCTTTAAGTTCTGCGATTTTGGATTGCAGAATCCCTGCCTTAGCCTTACGTTTCCTTACCATAAGCTGCATAAGCTTTTGTTCACAGCCGTTAAAAAACTGATACCATTCATCCAAAGACTGGAGGTCTTCGGGCCCTTCATTGGGGTTAATATCCCACCTCAGTCTTCGAGGGGTTAAATTGTGACCTATGTACATTTCCAATGAGGCCACATCCCACCATAACCTGATTTGTTTCTCCATGTCTATTTGGAGTTGTTTAAAACCTCTCTCAAGGTCAAGGTTAGGGGCGGGTGCCTGTTGGAACACTTCCTCTAGGTTGATGTTCCTTTCTTGCATAAAGTTAAATATATCCATGCTTGCTTGAGCTATTAGTGTTGTATCAAACAAATAATGTAGTACAATACCAAAAGAATGAAGAATTGTAGACGGCCACTCACATTGGCTTGTCTAGCTCCGCGCTTAGGATAATTCAAAAAGGTCTATACTAATATTAATAATGTAAACCCAGTACAGCTGCTCCCTATGAAATCTAGATGATTTAATTGGTAGTTTAATTAAATGAGGGGCGCTAGTACCAACAAGAGATACTAAATTAATTAATAGGTTAATTAATTGTATATTCTGAACTGTATAGTAGAGACTAAGAGCTTATTGAAAAAAGGTGTGCAGACACAATATAGATCTACCATGAACTAAGCTAATTAATAACTATTTAAAGTGATAATAGTGAACCACATTTGGTTACTCATACATTACAACCATTATAATGTGAATAATAAAAATTGGTTAGAGTGTGTTTATACAAACAATAATAACACCAGACACCTAGCGTGACCCAGTGAGGTATAAATTAATTATTACCCCAAAGATAATTAACACACAAAATAGAGCTGACCGAGCTCTATTTAAATTAAATAATATAAATATAACAGACCCTGTACCTTGTATCACAATGTGTACAACGAAAGTTAATGATCAAGCACTTATGCCCAATCTAATACATAAAAAGTGCAAACCAACAAATTTGGCAAATATCCCAATGTCTTGGGTACATCCAAAAAACGTGAAAAATATTAATATAAATTAGACAGTGTTAATTGATATAACGCAAAGTTCATGTAATATATAAAAAGTGCAAGCCAACAAAATTGGCAAATAATCCCAATATCTTGGGTGCATCCAAAAAACGTGAAAAATATTAATATAAATTAGACAGTGTTAATTGATATAACGCAAAGTTCATATAGTAGTCCTTGCTGCAAAACGCCACAATCACTCCTGTAGATATAGCTTGTGCACCATCACCAGACAAATTCTCGATCCACCCAATGTGAGAACCAGCAGTATTAAATGGCCTCTTACCAAATGGAGTTGATTACTTTGTTTAGAAGCAATCAAATGCGCTTTCACAGGATTGTGCCTGTTCTATTCCCGTTCTATATCTGACACCCAAAATACATAAAAATAAAGAACAACCCCCAGGACGTCCAATCATAAGTGGTATAAATTCTCTGTTTTCTCGTATGGGTGAATACCTAGATTGTTTTTTCAAACCACTAGTCCCATGTAGTCCCTCCTATTTGAAGGACAGCCGTGAATTGATAGTCCTTCTTCAAGAATTAAGAGCAACACCTAATACCATTATGATTACTGTAGATATTGAATCACTATATACAAATATTAGACATATGGATGCTGAAGTGGCAATAAAATGGGCATTAACTAAAGATTCTCAATTAAAACAAGCACAGATCAACCATTTAGTTAAAGGGTTAAGTATGACAATGAAAAATAATTTCTTTTGGGCTAACAGTGAGTACTATAACCAAGTTGGGGGTGTAGCTATGGGGGCTCGCTATGCCCCAAGCGTGGCCAACATAGTCTTAAACAAGTGGGAAGCTGAAACAATTTTTTTCGAACGGAATGAGTCGCTGGTGTTCTATAAAAGATATATAGATGATATTATTGTTTTCTGGAGAGGGCCCGTGGAGGAATTTAATGAGTACCTAACCAGTATGAATAATAATCTATATGGTCTAAAGTTCACCAGCGAACACATGGGACAGGAGGTAAATTTTTTGGACCTTACTATCACCATTAAGCAGGAGCAATTCATTACAAAAACCTACTTTAAAGCAACAGACAGGAATGGGTATGTACCTACAAGTAGTTGCCACCACCCAAGGTGGATAGGTGCGGTCCCAAAAGGCCAGTACATGCGTATAAAACGCAACTGTGCAACACAAATTGACTTTCAGGAACAAGCACAGGTGCTAACTGAAAGATTTATTGAGAAGGGATACAAAGAGGACACCCTCAAGAAAGCATTATCACAAGTATCCAATCTAGATAGGAGCTCCCTACTCACTACTAAAGCTAAACCAGAATACGTGGGTGGTCTAGCCTTTATAACAGGCTACAATAGACAATATAGAGAGGTAGAAGCCATTATCAAAAAACATTGGCCCATACTCAGACAAGATCAAGATCTAAAGCTAAATATCCCAAAGGTACCAAAATTTATTTACACCAGAGCTCCTGGACTCCGGAACAAGATAGCCCCCAATGTGCCAGACCCCCCCAAGAAACCGCCCACTTTTTTGGATGGATCAGGGTTTCATTACTGTAACAGATGCAAAGCATGTAAAATAACGAGACAACCAGGCACTAGCAAAAAACTAACCCATTTCCAATCATGTGCAAATAAAAGAACTCATAAGATTAAACCCCTTATAACGTGTGACTCTGAATATGTCACTTACGTACTACAATGCCCATGTCCTATGCAATATGTAGGGCGTACCACGAGAAAGCTCAAAGTACGCATAAATGAACATTTGACCAATATTAAGAAAAAATTTCCCAACCATAGTGTGCCCAGACACTTTGAGAGATATCACAATAGTGATCCTTCACTGTGCAAGTTCTATGGAATAGATAGAGTATCAAGACATTGGAGAGGGACGGATATGAAAAAAGCAATATCTCAAAATGAGACTAAGTGGTTATATACATTGGACACGATGCAACCTTTAGGGATGAATATAGATTTAGACCTGAATTGCTTCTTGTCCAATGAATAGTTAACTGAGGGAAGGATAATTATAACTAGATGAAAAATTAAGTCGTTTTTATCTACTGTCAACGGTGTTGGGGGGAACTGGCAGGATAATTGTGACAGATTTTGTGCTGTGAGATGGAGGGATTGTTATCGCCCGTCTGTGGAGTGGGTGATCAAAAGATCTGTTCAGATTGCCCCATATGGATTATATCCCATGTATTAACATTTGGTAAAGAGTTAATTAATAGAAAATACACTCATGCATAGAATGGAGGCAGGAGATATATATATAAACTGTCTGGAGTGAACATACCATATGTAGTGACATCTTGTGGACCGTATGAGTAATACAGACGCCATATCCCATAGAGAATAATATAAAATTCAATAAATTTAAAAGCAATATGCCACAACAACCAGTTTGTGAGCAGTGAATGGTTTTATATAAAAGTTGATCTAATGACCAAATAGATATATACATCTGCATCTAGGTAATTAAAATAGTCAAATGTTGATTGAGAGGGTGATTTATAAGCTATCCCATCTTACTATATGAAAGATGTGGTTCCATAGATAGTAAGACACAATAGTGACATCTTGTGGATTTAATGAGTACTGCAGATTCTATACGCCATAGAAAAATAAAATAAGCCAACATATAGTTTTTTAATTATAGTTGGTGGTTAGACATGGGCAGGTTTACCTCCGCCCTTTACTAATCAAATAAGACAGAAAAAATCTGTGCCTATTACAAAGATTTATATTAGTCCCAGGATTAGACGTTGAAAAGTTATTTATTTAAAAAGTTATGCAAATGAAGTCCCATATTTAATTAATACCCAGAAATATAAAATAAAGCCCCGTCTGGAGTCAGGGATTAATGAGGCAAAGTAAGATCTAAAACATAGATAATTTATATTCCTAATGTGGGGGTTAATACTTATCCATTATGTATAGATTTTTTTCAGCTGTGTTGTGAGCTTAACTGGGACTGAGGCTGTGCACACACTAAGTCGTCATTGGTTGGCCACTAATGAGGATCAGTATATTAATCAGGTTATTCAGTGATCAGGTACGCCACCCTGAAGACGTGACAAACACGAAACGTACGTCGGTAGGCGGTACCTGATCACTTTGTATCTTTGGATGCACTATTGCTGGACTTCCTGTGATATTGGCTCCGGCTGTCTGGTGAGTGGAACGCACGCTAGAGACGCACGCCAGGAGGGAAGGATCCGCTGCTCCATCGAATCTTTTAACATATCGCAAGTAGCCTCAGTGCCGGGTAGGCACTGGAAAATGTAAGTGAGCAATTGGCTGCTGTGTTTTTTTATGCTATTTTTTAAATAAAACGTTATTACGCTATGAGGTGCGCCTCTCTTTATATTCCCACATATGTTTCCAATCCATTCCATCTGAGCTGGTCTGATAGAGGGAAGAGAGCCCTTGAGTGAGGGTGTGTCACTCAGTGTACAGGCACAATCCTGTGAAAGCGCATTTGATTGCTTCTAAACAAAGTAATCAACTCCATTTGGTAAGAGGCCATTTAATACTGCTGGTTCTCACATTGGGTGGATCGAGAATTTGTCTGGTGATGGTGCACAAGCTATATCTACAGGAGTGATTGTGGCGTTTTGCAGCAAGGACTACTATATGAACTTTGCGTTATATCAATTAACACTGTCTAATTTATATTAATATTTTTCACGTTTTTTGGATGCACCCAAGATATTGGGATTATTTGCCAATTTTGTTGGCTTGCACTTTTTATATACTACATGAACTTTGCGTTATATCAATTAACACTGTCTAATTTATATTAATATTTTTCACGTTTTTTGGATGTACCCAAGACATTGGGATATTTGCCAAATTTGTTGGTTTGCACTTTTTATGTATTAGATTGGGCATAAGTGCTTGATCATTAACTTTCGTTGTACACATTGTGATACAAGGTACAGGGTCTGTTATATTTATATTATTTAATTTAAATAGAGCTCGGTCAGCTCTATTTTGTGTGTTAATTATCTTTGGGGTAATAATTAATTTATACCTCACTGGGTCACGCTAGGTGTCTGGTGTTATTATTGTTTGTATAAACACACTCTAACCAATTTTTATTATTCACATTATAATGGTTGTAATGTATGAGTAACCAAATGTGGTTCACTATTATCACTTTAAATAGTTATTAATTAGCTTAGTTCATGGTAGATCTATATTGTGTCTGCACACCTTTTTTCAATAAGCTCTTAGTCTCTACTATACAGTTCAGAATATACAATTAATTAACCTATTAATTAATTTAGTATCTCTTGTTGGTACTAGCGCCCCTCATTTAATTAAACTACCAATTAAATCATCTAGATTTCATAGGGAGCAGCTGTACTGGGTTTACATTATTAATATTAGTATAGACCTTTTTGAATTATCCTAAGCGCGGAGCTAGACAAGCCAATGTGAGTGGCCGTCTACAATTCTTCATTCTTTTGGTATTGTACTACATTATTTGTTTGATACAACACTAATAGCTCAAGCAAGCATGGATATATTTAACTTTATGCAAGAAAGGAACATCAACCTAGAGGAAGTGTTCCAACAGGCACCCGCCCCTAACCTTGACCTTGAGAGAGGTTTTAAACAACTCCAAATAGACATGGAGAAACAAATCAGGTTATGGTGGGATGTGGCCTCATTGGAAATGTACATAGGTCACAATTTAACCCCTCGAAGACTGAGGTGGGATATTAACCCCAATGAAGGGCCCGAAGACCTCCAGTCTTTGGATGAATGGTATCAGTTTTTTAACGGCTGTGAACAAAAGCTTATGCAGCTTATGGTAAGGAAACGTAAGGCTAAGGCAGGGATTCTGCAATCCAAAATCGCAGAACTTAAAGAAAAAATGGGGCCTTTTAGCACTTCTAATGACTACACAGAAAAGGCCAAAATATTACAAAATCATCTGGCCAAATATGATGGAGAAATAAAAAATAAAAAAATTAAAAAATACCAAAGAGACATCAAAGATTTTGAAGAAAATAAGGTTTATAAATGGCAAGAAAATATGCTGGTAGGGTCTGAACCCAATACTCCAGAATCCAAGGGACCAGCCTCAGTTCCCATAGCCACTAAAATGAAAGTGGCCAATATAAACAAATCGGGGACTAAACCGGGGGGAGGAAAATTATCTGGGAATTTGAAAGGCCCTAACCAAGCCCCACAAAATGGGTATCCCCAACCACCCCCATATCCAGTGTCGACATATAACAGATATGGCCCGTTAGATAATAGACCTCCAGAATATAATTATTATGGATATGATCGCAATCAATATCCACAGAGACCTCCCAGGGGAGCATTCAGAGGGAATTTTAGAGGGAGACCGGGCCCCTATCAAAATCAATACCCCAACCAATACCAGGGGGGGGAATGGAGGGGATGGAAGGAACATTACCGTATCCCACCCAATTCACCTCGGGGGTTACAAGACCCAAGAGAAAAAGAGGTAAAAGAGGACGAGGGCGAAAGAAAAAGGAAAAGGGACAACTAAATAAGGGACTATTCAATTTAACAGATGTAAAATTTACGGATAATGAGTTAGAGGTACTTAATCAAGGACTCAAATATGCACCAAGTAAAAGTGCTGACAAATTCGAACTGTTTGTTGATGTAGAAAAATATGTGAGAAAATTAAATATCAAAAAACATTTCGCTAATAGAACTGAAAGGGAAGGGGACCCCCAGGCTATACACCCATATAAACATACCAATTTAAAAAATAATTCAACGTTTAATCCACAAAAAGGAAAACACCACCATATAGAAGTATTCAAAAATATGGTACAGAATGACATAAAAAAGATGGAAATTAAAAAATATGGAGATACAGTCAAAATATGGGAAGGAATCAAACAAATAGAGGAGAACAAACAAATAGTAATACGAGGTGCAGACAAAGGCGGGGGGTTAGTTGTAATGACACGTGAGTACTATTACAATGAAATGAGTAGACAGCTGAGGGATCCAAATACATATTTGAAACTGAGAGGTGACCCTACTTCCAAATTAAAAATGGTTTTAAATAGTTGGGTGACAGAGGGATTACGTAAAAACTTTCTAAATAAAAAAGAGGCTGATTATCTGATCCCTCTAGCCCCCAAAATTCCCGTTCTATATCTGACACCCAAAATACATAAAAATAAAGAACAACCCCCAGGACGTCCAATCATAAGTGGTATAAATTCTCTGTTTTCTCGTATGGGTGAATACCTAGATTGTTTTTTCAAACCACTAGTCCCATGTAGTCCCTCCTATTTGAAGGACAGCCGTGAATTGATAGTCCTTCTTCAAGAATTAAGAGCAACACCTAATACCATTATGATTACTGTAGATATTGAATCACTATATACAAATATTAGACATATGGATGCTGAAGTGGCAATAAAATGGGCATTAACTAAAGATTCTCAATTAAAACAAGCACAGATCAACCATTTAGTTAAAGGGTTAAGTATGACAATGAAAAATAATTTCTTTTGGGCTAACAGTGAGTACTATAACCAAGTTGGGGGTGTAGCTATGGGGGCTCGCTATGCCCCAAGCGTGGCCAACATAGTCTTAAACAAGTGGGAAGCTGAAACAATTTTTTTCGAACGGAATGAGTCGCTGGTGTTCTATAAAAGATATATAGATGATATTATTGTTTTCTGGAGAGGGCCCGTGGAGGAATTTAATGAGTACCTAACCAGTATGAATAATAATCTATATGGTCTAAAGTTCACCAGCGAACACATGGGACAGGAGGTAAATTTTTTGGACCTTACTATCACCATTAAGCAGGAGCAATTCATTACAAAAACCTACTTTAAAGCAACAGACAGGAATGGGTATGTACCTACAAGTAGTTGCCACCACCCAAGGTGGATAGGTGCGGTCCCAAAAGGCCAGTACATGCGTATAAAACGCAACTGTGCAACACAAATTGACTTTCAGGAACAAGCACAGGTGCTAACTGAAAGATTTATTGAGAAGGGATACAAAGAGGACACCCTCAAGAAAGCATTATCACAAGTATCCAATCTAGATAGGAGCTCCCTACTCACTACTAAAGCTAAACCAGAATACGTGGGTGGTCTAGCCTTTATAACAGGCTACAATAGACAATATAGAGAGGTAGAAGCCATTATCAAAAAACATTGGCCCATACTCAGACAAGATCAAGATCTAAAGCTAAATATCCCAAAGGTACCAAAATTTATTTACACCAGAGCTCCTGGACTCCGGAACAAGATAGCCCCCAATGTGCCAGACCCCCCCAAGAAACCGCCCACTTTTTTGGATGGATCAGGGTTTCATTACTGTAACAGATGCAAAGCATGTAAAATAACGAGACAACCAGGCACTAGCAAAAAACTAACCCATTTCCAATCATGTGCAAATAAAAGAACTCATAAGATTAAACCCCTTATAACGTGTGACTCTGAATATGTCACTTACGTACTACAATGCCCATGTCCTATGCAATATGTAGGGCGTACCACGAGAAAGCTCAAAGTACGCATAAATGAACATTTGACCAATATTAAGAAAAAATTTCCCAACCATAGTGTGCCCAGACACTTTGAGAGATATCACAATAGTGATCCTTCACTGTGCAAGTTCTATGGAATAGATAGAGTATCAAGACATTGGAGAGGGACGGATATGAAAAAAGCAATATCTCAAAATGAGACTAAGTGGTTATATACATTGGACACGATGCAACCTTTAGGGATGAATATAGATTTAGACCTGAATTGCTTCTTGTCCAATGAATAGTTAACTGAGGGAAGGATAATTATAACTAGATGAAAAATTAAGTCGTTTTTATCTACTGTCAACGGTGTTGGGGGGAACTGGCAGGATAATTGTGACAGATTTTGTGCTGTGAGATGGAGGGATTGTTATCGCCCGTCTGTGGAGTGGGTGATCAAAAGATCTGTTCAGATTGCCCCATATGGATTATATCCCATGTATTAACATTTGGTAAAGAGTTAATTAATAGAAAATACACTCATGCATAGAATGGAGGCAGGAGATATATATAAACTGTCTGGAGTGAACATACCATATGTAGTGACATCTTGTGGACCGTATGAGTAATACAGACGCCATATCCCATAGAGAATAATATAAAATTCAATAAATTTAAAAGCAATATGCCACAACAACCAGTTTGTGAGCAGTGAATGGTTTTATATAAAAGTTGATCTAATGACCAAATAGATATATACATCTGCATCTAGGTAATTAAAATAGTCAAATGTTGATTGAGAGGGTGATTTATAAGCTATCCCATCTTACTATATGAAAGATGTGGTTCCATAGATAGTAAGACACAATAGTGACATCTTGTGGATTTAATGAGTACTGCAGATTCTATACGCCATAGAAAAATAAAATAAGCCAACATATAGTTTTTTAATTATAGTTGGTGGTTAGACATGGGCAGGTTTACCTCCGCCCTTTACTAATCAAATAAGACAGAAAAAATCTGTGCCTATTACAAAGATTTATATTAGTCCCAGGATTAGACGTTGAAAAGTTATTTATTTAAAAAGTTATGCAAATGAAGTCCCATATTTAATTAATACCCAGAAATATAAAATAAAGCCCCGTCTGGAGTCAGGGATTAATGAGGCAAAGTAAGATCTAAAACATAGATAATTTATATTCCTAATGTGGGGGTTAATACTTATCCATTATGTATAGATTTTTTTCAGCTGTGTTGTGAGCTTAACTGGGACTGAGGCTGTGCACACACTAAGTCGTCATTGGTTGGCCACTAATGAGGATCAGTATATTAATCAGGTTATTCAGTGATCAGGTACGCCACCCTGAAGACGTGACAAACACGAAACGTACGTCGGTAGGCGGTACCTGATCACTTTGTATCTTTGGATGCACTATTGCTGGACTTCCTGTGATATTGGCTCCGGCTGTCTGGTGAGTGGAACGCACGCTAGAGACGCACGCCAGGAGGGAAGGATCCGCTGCTCCATCGAATCTTTTAACATATCGCAAGTAGCCTCAGTGCCGGGTAGGCACTGGAAAATGTAAGTGAGCAATTGGCTGCTGTGTTTTTTTATGCTATTTTTTTAATAAAAACGTTATTACGCTATGAGGTGCGCCTCTCTTTATATTCCCACATATGTTTCCAATCCATTCCATCTGAGCTGATCTGATAGAAGGAAGGGAGTCCTTGAGTGAGGGTGTGTCACTCAGTGTACAGGCACAATCCTGTGAAAGCGCATTTGATTGCTTCTAAACAAAGTAATCAACTCCATTTGGTAAGAGGCCATTTAATACTGCTGGTTCTCACATTGGGTGGATCGAGAATTTGTCTGGTGATGGTGCACAAGCTATATCTACAGGAGTGACTGTGGCGTTTTACAGCAAGGACTACTATATGAACTTTACGTTATATCAATTAACACTGTCTAATTTATATTAATATTTTTCACGTTTTTTGGATGCACCCAAGATATTGGGATTATTTGCCAATTTTGTTGGCTTGCACTTTTTATATACTACATGAACTTTGCGTTATATCAATTAACACTGTCTAATTTATATTAATATTTTTCACGTTTTTTGGATGTACCCAAGACATTGGGATATTTGCCAAATTTGTTGGTTTGCACTTTTTATGTATTAGATTGGGCATAAGTGCTTGATCATTAACTTTCGTTGTACACATTGTGATACAAGGTACAGGGTCTGTTATATTTATATTATTTAATTTAAATAGAGCTCGGTCAGCTCTATTTTGTGTGTTAATTATCTTTGGGGTAATAATTAATTTATACCTCACTGGGTCACGCTAGGTGTCTGGTGTTATTATTGTTTGTATAAACACACTCTAACCAATTTTTATTATTCACATTATAATGGTTGTAATGTATGAGTAACCAAATGTGGTTCACTATTATCACTTTAAATAGTTATTAATTAGCTTAGTTCATGGTAGATCTATATTGTGTCTGCACACCTTTTTTCAATAAGCTCTTAGTCTCTACTATACAGTTCAGAATATACAATTAATTAACCTATTAATTAATTTAGTATCTCTTGTTGGTACTAGCGCCCCTCATTTAATTAAACTACCAATTAAATCATCTAGATTTCATAGGGAGCAGCTGTACTGGGTTTACATTATTAATATTAGTATAGACCTTTTTGAATTATCCTAAGCGCGGAGCTAGACAAGCCAATGTGAGTGGCTGTCTACAATTCTTCATTCTTTTGGTATTGTACTACATTATTTGTTTGATACAACACTAATAGCTCAAGCAAGCATGGATATGGTGGGATGTGGCCTCATTGGAAATGTACATAGGTCACAATTTAACCCCTCGAAGACTGAGGTGGGATATTAACCCCAATGAAGGGCCCGAAGACCTCCAGTCTTTGGATGAATGGTATCAGTTTTTTAACGGCTGTGAACAAAAGCTTATGCAGCTTATGGTAAGGAAACGTAAGGCTAAGGCAGGGATTCTGCAATCCAAAATCGCAGAACTTAAAGAAAAAATGGGGCCTTTTAGCACTTCTAATGACTACACAGAAAAGGCCAAAATATTACAAAATCATCTGGCCAAATATGATGGAGAAATAAAAAATAAAAAAATTAAAAAATACCAAAGAGACATCAAAGATTTTGAAGAAAATAAGGTTTATAAATGGCAAGAAAATATGCTGGTAGGGTCTGAACCCAATACTCCAGAATCCAAGGGACCAGCCTCAGTTCCCATAGCCACTAAAATGAAAGTGGCCAATATAAACAAATCGGGGACCAAACCGGGGGGAGGAAAATTATCTGGGAATTTGAAAGGCCCTAACCAAGCCCCACAAAATGGGTATCCCCAACCACCCCCATATCCAGTGTCGACATATAACAGATATGGCCCGTTAGATAATAGACCTCCAGAATATAATTATTATGGATATGATCGCAATCAATATCCACAGAGACCTCCCAGGGGAGCATTCAGAGGGAATTTTAGAGGGAGACCGGGCCCCTATCAAAATCAATACCCCAACCAATACCAGGGGGGGGAATGGAGGGGATGGAAGGAACATTACCGTATCCCACCCAATTCACCTCGGGGGTTACAAGACCCAAGAGAAAAAGAGGTAAAAGAGGACGAGGGCGAAAGAAAAAGGAAAAGGGACAACTAAATAAGGGACTATTCAATTTAACAGATGTAAAATTTACGGATAATGAGTTAGAGGTACTTAATCAAGGACTCAAATATGCACCAAGTAAAAGTGCTGACAAATTCGAACTGTTTGTTGATGTAGAAAAATATGTGAGAAAATTAAATATCAAAAAACATTTCGCTAATAGAACTGAAAGGGAAGGGGACCCCCAGGCTATACACCCATATAAACATACCAATTTAAAAAATAATTCAACGTTTAATCCACAAAAAGGAAAACACCACCATATAGAAGTATTCAAAAATATGGTACAGAATGACATAAAAAAGATGGAAATTAAAAAATATGGAGATACAGTCAAAATATGGGAAGGAATCAAACAAATAGAGGAGAACAAACAAATAGTAATACGAGGTGCAGACAAAGGCGGGGGGTTAGTTGTAATGACACGTGAGTACTATTACAATGAAATGAGTAGACAGCTGAGGGATCCAAATACATATTTGAAACTGAGAGGTGACCCTACTTCCAAATTAAAAATGGTTTTAAATAGTTGGGTGACAGAGGGATTACGTAAAAACTTTCTAAATAAAAAAGAGGCTGATTATCTGATCCCTCTAGCCCCCAAAATTCCCGTTCTATATCTGACACCCAAAATACATAAAAATAAAGAACAACCCCCAGGACGTCCAATCATAAGTGGTATAAATTCTCTGTTTTCTCGTATGGGTGAATACCTAGATTGTTTTTTCAAACCACTAGTCCCATGTAGTCCCTCCTATTTGAAGGACAGCCGTGAATTGATAGTCCTTCTTCAAGAATTAAGAGCAACACCTAATACCATTATGATTACTGTAGATATTGAATCACTATATACAAATATTAGACATATGGATGCTGAAGTGGCAATAAAATGGGCATTAACTAAAGATTCTCAATTAAAACAAGCACAGATCAACCATTTAGTTAAAGGGTTAAGTATGACAATGAAAAATAATTTCTTTTGGGCTAACAGTGAGTACTATAACCAAGTTGGGGGTGTAGCTATGGGGGCTCGCTATGCCCCAAGCGTGGCCAACATAGTTTTAAACAAGTGGGAAGCTGAAACAATTTTTTTTCGAACGGAATGAGTCGCTGGTGTTCTATAAAAGATATATAGATGATATTATTGTTTTCTGGAGAGGGCCCGTGGAGGAATTTAATGAGTACCTAACCAGTATGAATAATAATCTATATGGTCTAAAGTTCACCAGCGAACACATGGGACAGGAGGTAAATTTTTTGGACCTTACTATCACCATTAAGCAGGAGCAATTCATTACAAAAACCTACTTTAAAGCAACAGACAGGAATGGGTATGTACCTACAAGTAGTTGCCACCACCCAAGGTGGATAGGTGCGGTCCCAAAAGGCCAGTACATGCGTATAAAACGCAACTGTGCAACACAAATTGACTTTCAGGAACAAGCACAGGTGCTAACTGAAAGATTTATTGAGAAGGGATACAAAGAGGACACCCTCAAGAAAGCATTATCACAAGTATCCAATCTAGATAGGAGCTCCCTACTCACTACTAAAGCTAAACCAGAATACGTGGGTGGTCTAGCCTTTATAACAGGCTACAATAGACAATATAGAGAGGTAGAAGCCATTATCAAAAAACATTGGCCCATACTCAGACAAGATCAAGATCTAAAGCTAAATATCCCAAAGGTACCAAAATTTATTTACACCAGAGCTCCTGGACTCCGGAACAAGATAGCCCCCAATGTGCCAGACCCCCCCAAGAAACCGCCCACTTTTTTGGATGGATCAGGGTTTCATTACTGTAACAGATGCAAAGCATGTAAAATAACGAGACAACCAGGCACTAGCAAAAAACTAACCCATTTCCAATCATGTGCAAATAAAAGAACTCATAAGATTAAACCCCTTATAACGTGTGACTCTGAATATGTCACTTACGTACTACAATGCCCATGTCCTATGCAATATGTAGGGCGTACCACGAGAAAGCTCAAAGTACGCATAAATGAACATTTGACCAATATTAAGAAAAAATTTCCCAACCATAGTGTGCCCAGACACTTTGAGAGATATCACAATAGTGATCCTTCACTGTGCAAGTTCTATGGAATAGATAGAGTATCAAGACATTGGAGAGGGACGGATATGAAAAAAGCAATATCTCAAAATGAGACTAAGTGGTTATATACATTGGACACGATGCAACCTTTAGGGATGAATATAGATTTAGACCTGAATTGCTTCTTGTCCAATGAATAGTTAACTGAGGGAAGGATAATTATAACTAGATGAAAAATTAAGTCGTTTTTATCTACTGTCAACGGTGTTGGGGGGAACTGGCAGGATAATTGTGACAGATTTTGTGCTGTGAGATGGAGGGATTGCTATCGCCCGTCTGTGGAGTGGGTGATCAAAAGATCTGTTCAGATTGCCCCATATGGATTATATCCCATGTATTAACATTTGGTAAAGAGTTAATTAATAGAAAATACACTCATGCATAGAATGGAGGCAGGAGATATATATAAACTGTCTGGAGTGAACATACCATATGTAGTGACATCTTGAGGACCGTATGAGTAATACAGACGCCATATCCCATAGAGAATAATATAAAATTCAATAAATTTAAAAGCAATATGCCACAACAACCAGTTTGTGAGCAGTGAATGGTTTTATATAAAAGTTGATCTAATGACCAAATAGATATATACATCTGCATCTAGGTAATTAAAATAGTCAAATGTTGATTGAGAGGGTGATTTATAAGCTATCCCATCTTACTATATGAAAGATGTGGTTCCATAGATAGTAAGACACAATAGTGACATCTTGTGGATTTAATGAGTACTGCAGATTCTATACGCCATAGAAAAATAAAATAAGCCAACATATAGTTTTTTAATTATAGTTGGTGGTTAGACATGGGCAGGTTTACCTCCGCCCTTTACTAATCAAATAAGACAGAAAAAATCTGTGCCTATTACAAAGATTTATATTAGTCCCAGGATTAGACGTTGAAAAGTTATTTATTTAAAAAGTTATGCAAATGAAGTCCCATATTTAATTAATACCCAGAAATATAAAATAAAGCCCCGTCTGGAGTCAGGGATTAATGAGGCAAAGTAAGATCTAAAACATAGATAATTTATATTCCTAATGTGGGGGTTAATACTTATCCATTATGTATAGATTTTTTTCAGCTGTGTTGTGAGCTTAACTGGGACTGAGGCTGTGCACACACTAAGTCGTCATTGGTTGGCCACTAATGAGGATCAGTATATTAATCAGGTTATTCAGTGATCAGGTACGCCACCCTGAAGACGTGACAAACACGAAACGTACGTCGGTAGGCGGTACCTGATCACTTTGTATCTTTGGATGCACTATTGCTGGACTTCCTGTGATATTGGCTCCGGCTGTCTGGTGAGTGGAACGCACGCTAGAGACGCACGCCAGGAGGGAAGGATCCGCTGCTCCATCGAATCTTTTAACATATCGCAAGTAGCCTCAGTGCCGGGTAGGCACTGGAAAATGTAAGTGAGCAATTGGCTGCTGTGTTTTTTTATGCTATTTTTTAAATAAAACGTTATTACGCTATGAGGTGCGCCTCTCTTTATATTCCCACATATGTTTCCAATCCATTCCATCTGAGCTGGTCTGATAGAGGGAAGAGAGCCCTTGAGTGAGGGTGTGTCACTCAGTGTACAGGCACAATCCTGTGAAAGCGCATTTGATTGCTTCTAAACAAAGTAATCAACTCCATTTGGTAAGAGGCCATTTAATACTGCTGGTTCTCACATTGGGTGGATCGAGAATTTGTCTGGTGATGGTGCACAAGCTATATCTACAGGAGTGATTGTGGCGTTTTGCAGCAAGGACTACTATATGAACTTTGCGTTATATCAATTAACACTGTCTAATTTATATTAATATTTTTCACGTTTTTTGGATGCACTCAAGATATTGGGATTATTTGCCAATTTTGTTGGCTTGCACTTTTTATATACTACATGAACTTTGCGTTATATCAATTAACACTGTCTAATTTATATTAATATTTTTCACGTTTTTTGGATGTACCCAAGACATTGGGATATTTGCCAAATTTGTTGGTTTGCACTTTTTATGTATTAGATTGGGCATAAGTGCTTGATCATTAATTTTCGTTGTACACATTGTGATACAAGGTACAGGGTCTGTTATATTTATATTATTTAATTTAAATAGAGCTCGGTCAGCTCTATTTTGTGTGTTAATTATCTTTGGGGTAATAATTAATTTATACCTCACTGGGTCACGCTAGGTGTCTGGTGTTATTATTGTTTGTATAAACACACTCTAACCAATTTTTATTATTCACATTATAATGGTTGTAATGTATGAGTAACCAAATGTGGTTCACTATTATCACGTTAAATAGTTATTAATTAGCTTAGTTCATGGTAGATCTATATTGTGTCTGCACACCTTTTTTCAATAAGCTCTTAGTCTCTACTATACAGTTCAGAATATACAATTAATTAACCAGTTCAGCAGAGACATGGCGATATCGATCCATGTATGGGTGGGGAGATTGATTGGTAGATCAACGTCTGTACACTTACTCACTTTTCCCGCTCTATCAGCGCAGCAGACTATAGCCTGCAACGCTTATCGCGTATGTATTCTAGCGGCAGGGGAGTCTCCCTGCTGTCAGAATGTAATAGCTCAGCGGGCAGGATTCCCCCATCCACATTGAGTGTATGGATGGGGAATGAAGTTTTTTTTTTTTTTCAACCTGCAGTTAAAAACGGAAAAAAACTCATCTATGGGCTGCCTAAGAGGCAGTAATGGTGGTTTCTAGGATCACAAGATTTCAGATCAAGGGGACTACAGAGAAGAGGCAGTACAGCAATATCTGGATGAATGCTCCCTGTATGCATTTTACATCTGATAGATAATATATTGAAGAACACTTGTGTGAGCTTCCAAGCAGTACAGTATACATGTAACACAAGTCCCTCATTGCAGACCAAAAGCCAATTTGTGCTACAGTTTCCCCCGTATATTTGCTTCACATACCAATTATTGTTGAATCAGGAGGCACAGTCTCCCCATATCCAGCTCTGATGACTTCTTTTAACACACCTCTGTCTCCTGACACATCTTGCATGTTCAGAGCCAACTTTTCAAACACAGACTAAGACAAAATATAAGGAGTCAATTAGGTCTATTTAATAGGGTTCACAGAGCAACTAAACAATGGATAGGAAAAAAAAAAAGTGTGTGTGTAATTTATTATATATTAGGGGTGCAACGGATCAAAAAAACATGCGGATCGGATCGATCCTCGGATCAGAGTCACGGATCGGATCATTTTTCAGATCAGCAAATAATTGAATTTGCAGAAACCTGAGAAAATTCCACCACCACCGCGGTGCTCCGTGTCCCCCCTCACTCCTCCGTGCTGCTCCGTGTCCCCCCCTCCATCCTCCGTGCTGCTCCATGTCCCCCCCTCCACTCCTCCGTGCTGCTCCATGTCCCCCCTCCACTCCTCCGTGCTGCTCCGTGTCCCCCCCTCCACTCCTCCGTGCTCCTCCGTGTCCCCCCCTCCACTCCTCCGTGCTCCTCCGTGTCCCCCCCTCCACTCCTCCGTGCTCCTCCGTGTCCCCCCCTCCACTCCTCCGTGCTCCTCCGTGTCCCCCCCTCCACTCCTCCGTGCTCCTCCGTGTCCCCCCCTCCACTCCTCCGTGCTGCTCCGTGTCCCCCCCTCCACTCCTCCGTGCTGCTCCGTGTCCCCCCCTCCACTCCTCCGTGCTGCTCCGTGTCCCCCCCTCCACTCCTCCGTGCTCCTCCGTGTCCCCCCCTCCACTCCTCCGTGTCCCCCCCTCCACTCCTCCGTGTCCCCCCCTCCACTCCTCCGTGTCCCCCCCTCCACTCCTCCGTGTCCCCCCCTCCACTCCTCCGTGCTGCTCCGTGTCCCCCCCTCACTCCTCCTTGTCCCCCCCTCACTCCTCCGTGCTGCTCCGTGTCCCCCCCTCACTCCTCCGTGTCCCCCCCTCACTCCTCCGTGCTGCTCCGTACAGTAGGGTTCACAGAGCAACTAAACAATGGATAGAAAAAAAAAAAAAAGTGTGTGTGTAATTTATTATATATTAGGGGTGCAACGGATCAAAAAAAACATGCGGATCGGATCGATCCTCGGATCAGAGTCACGGATCGGATCATTTTTCAGATCAGCAAATAATTGAATTTGCAGAAACCTGAGAAAATTCCACCACCACCGCGGTGCTCCGTGTCCCCCCTCACTCCTCCGTGCTGCTCCGTGTCCCCCCCTCCATCCTCCGTGCTGCTCCATGTCCCCCCCTCCCCTCCCCCCCCCTCCACTCCTCCGTGCTGCTCCGTGTCCCCCCCTCCACTCCTCCGTGTCCCCCCCTCCTCCTCCGTGCTCCTCCGTGTCCCCCCCTCCACTCCTCCGTGCTCCTCCGTGTCCCCCCCTCCACTCCTCCGTGCTGCTCCGTGTCCCCCCCTCCACTCCTCCGTGTCCCCCCCTCCACTCCTCCGTGTCCCCCCCTCCACTCCTCCGTGTCCCCCCCTCCACTCCTCCGTGCTGCTCCGTGTCCCCCCCTCACTCCTCCTTGTCCCCCCCTCACTCCTCCGTGCTGCTCCGTGTCCCCCCCCTCACTCCTCCGTGTCCCCCCCTCACTCCTCCGTGCTGCTCCGTGTCCCCCCCTCACTCCTCCGTGCTGCTCCGTGTCCCCCCCTCACTCCTCCGTGCTGCTCCGTGTCCCCCCCCTCACTCCTCCGTGCTGCTCCGAGTCCCCCCCTCACTCCTCCGTGTCCCCCCCTCACTCCTCCCTGCTGCTGTCCCCCCTCACTCCTCCCCTCCGTGCTGCTGTCCCCCCTCAGTATCTCAGGATGGAGAGCGGAGGTAGGAGCCAGTAAACCTTAGTTAGTTAGCTAGTTAGTGTCAACGTCAGTTTAGGTGCTAGCGTAGGACTTAAATGCAAAAAATAAAGAAATAAAAAAAAAAAATGGCATTTGAAAAAATGACATTGAAAAAAAATTTCCTGTAAGAGGTATGGGCGGAAGTGACGTTTTGACGTTGCTTCCGCCCTATGGTATAGAGACGGGTGGGGGCCATCTTAGCCTCACTCGTCTCCATACCCATCAGTGCGAAGGACCGGAACGCCTCCGCCGATACCGATGGCTCCGGTAAGCGGCGGAGGGCGCGGGAGAGGTGGGGGCACCTCTCCCGCTGCCGATAACGGTGATCTTGCGGCAAACTCGCTGCGGAGACCACCATTATTGTAAATATGACCGGCGCCTGAAGAGATGGATATCTCGGTTGTGGCAGCAGCTGCTGCCGTTACCGAGATATCCCTCTTCAAAAAAGGGACGTACATCATCGTGCGCTGGTCGTAAAGTGGTTAACAGGGGTGTGTAGACTTTATATATCCACTGTATGCCGAAGCATAAGGGTAGATCGCCCCTATGCTTTAGGATATATTTTTATTAACTTTTCTTGGCAGAGATTTCTTCATCCACGTCGAACGAATGGAGGAACCTGTGGGGCTGAACGAAAAAAAAAAAAGTATTCTAATGGTGGGCATACCACCAATCAATGTGAATAGAGGAATCTGTAAGGTTCCAATCACTTCTATGGCTTAAGAAACCAGAAGCTACAAGCTTTTCATGACTTCAGTTTCGCCGGATACAAACGGCGCCAGTGTGTGTGTGTATGTGTATGTGTATATATGTATATATATATATATATATATATATATATATATATATATATATATATATATATATATATATATAAAATAAAAGGAACAGTGTAAAGATAAAGCAAAATTAATAATAAAAATAAAAAATTAAAGCACCCCTGTCCCCCCGTGCAAAGTCGAGCGCAAGCGTCGGTCTCGTGTCGTATGTAAACAGCAATTGCATCATGCATGTGAGGCAAATCAAGGCAGTAATTCTAGCAGTAGACCTCTGTAAATCTTAAGTGGTAACCTGTAAAGGCTTTTAATAATGTATGTAATTTGTCGTCGCTGCACAGTTGTGCATAATTTTAAAGCATGTTGTGTTTGGTATCTATGTACTCGGCATAAGATGATCTTTTATATTTTACCAATTGAAGACAAAGCCCTTTGACACTTTTTAAAAAAAATATATATATATTTTTTTTCTTCAATTACTTTGAACCCCCAAACATTATACATTTGTTAAAATCAAAAGGCCCTACAGATTAAAATGGTGGCTGTTGCAATTTTTTGTTTTTCACACACTATCTGCGCAGTGATTTAACACTTAACACTTTTTTGAATGTTAAAATTAAAAAAATATTTTTCTTTTGTAAAAAAAAAAAAAAAAAAAAAGAAGTTGTACAAGGGACAGATCTCTCCCTTGTACAACACAAGAGCTCCAGGCTGTGATTGCACACAGCCGATCAGCAGGTCCCAGCCATGAATCATTGGTAGGGATTTGCTAACAGGCTTCCGCTGTGTACAATCATAGCGGGTGTCGGGCACATGCCCTAAACCCAGCATTAGGCAGCGACGTACAGGTATGTCACCTTGCCTACAGCGGCTGCTCGTCTGCAGCACATTGCAGGCGCCAAGTGGCTAAATCGGTTTCCCCCAAACACTTGGCGGACACCTCTCACAACCCATGGCTGTCCCCGCCACCAGCCCCACTCTCCTCTCTTCATGGGATCACAGGCTACACTGAGAGCTGCAGGTGCCATAGGCTCCTCCTGCTGTCAGTCAAATCCTGTGAGAAGGGAGCTGGGGGAATGACTAACACTGTATGTATGGACACACCCAGCCCGGGAAGGCGCCCTCTCTGGTGCCCCATAGCACATGGATCTTGCTGAGGGGGCACTCAAAAGGAGGAGCAGAGAGCGCCAGCAGGGGACCCCCAATCAGGACGTAACGTATATTAACTTTTAAAAATGCTATAATGAAGAGAAATATAAATTTGTCAATGGCTGACTATGGACAGTTCACTGTCTGCCTGTAGAGGGCGCTCTACACGTGACATGGCCGGTGTCAGGGAATGCCGACCACCTCGCCTGGATGGAGTGGCTGCCAGGTACGCGGGGGCAGTGTGCCGCCTAACAAGTCAACTTGAAACCTACTACGTTAAATAACATTTTCAGCATCCTCGGTGTACGGTCTCACCAAGCCATCCGTGTCCCGGCCCCGCGGAGTACAAGGGCGGCTGTGGAAGTCGCCGACTCCCCCTTCTCCCGCCATAGTTTACCGCTCTTCACTCCGCGTTCAACACGTGACCTCCCTCAGTACTCCGCCACTGAGGGAACCCCAGCGCCTGGCGCTTCACCACTCTCCGCCAATCAGCTTCCGCCTGACTAACCGGGGGCGTATCACAGTCCATTCTAGAATTTAGAATCTGTCAGTGTAAAGTACGTCATGGACAGGTGTGTCCTTTATGTTTGCCTGATTTTATTTTTTCACATGTATCCCTGGTAAAGCCGTCATTATAAGTGACGAGTGAATGCCGGCCGAGACCCTTATTCCTACATTTTATTTACCTGACACAATGTTAGCTGATTGGTCAGTATTGATAATGGATAAAGTCCTCTCAGTCTCTAAATAAAAGACCTACCTGCAGTTCGGTTCACCTCACAGTGGGTCGGTGACACCTACCTCCTTTCTGTTCTAGTGCTGCATTCTCTGTAAGGGGCCTTCCAGATTGTTAGACAGGGGACGGTAAAAACAGGCAGCTGAGCCGCTGTTTTAGGGCCAGTTCACAGAACAATTTTTGTGTTCCATATGCGCTTCTGCTTACACATTTTTGATGCGTTCCAGAGCAATTTTTGCCCCTTTTTTTTTCATCCAAATTGAAGACGTGCGTTTTTGATTAACTTTGCCTTGTTTCATCCAGAAAAAATGCAACATATTCTACTTCTGATGACTGCACTGCTGTGAACTAGGACCATTGGAATCCATGTTAAACACTGTCCATTTTTGATGCAGAATAAAATTGCACTGAACTGCATCTGGTGTGCACCCAATCCGAATTGTAACAATACAGCTGAACATCACAGATTGCTTTTCAGAGGGTGGTAAGCAGCACCAATAATGTGAAAAAAGTCTAACGCCGTGTACACATGACCGGACTTTGACGGACTGAATTCCGTCTGACTTTTCGACTGACTTTCTACGGACTTCCGTCGAATCGGACTTGTCTACACAAGTCCGCCGAAAAATCGTGTGAGGACCTGTGACCGTGAAGGGGGAGGAGCTGGAGGAGGGGACTCACAGCCTGTGAGGAAACCCCATCTCCTGAACACAATCACACCAAAGTCCGACGTATTCGACCGTGATGACGTATGACAGGACTAGAATAAGGAAGTCCATAGCCAGTAGCCAATAGCTGCGCTAGCGTCGGTATTCGTCCGTCGGACTAGCATACAGACGAATGGATTTTTCGACCGGACTCGAGTCCGTCGGAAAGATTTGAATTGAAGCATGTTCTAAATCTAAAGTCCGTCTGATTTTTCGGCAGCAAAGGTCCGATGAAGCGCACACACGGTCGAATTGTCCGACGGATTAGTTCTGTCAGACCTTTGCTGACGAAAAGTCCGGCCGGGTGTACACGGCATAAGACCCCGTTCACACTGCGGCCGCCCATGCATTCACGGTAAAGCACCGCTCATTTTAGTGGGGCTTTTGTGCCGCTTTTCGGCCACGGGGCGCTTTTCAAACCCAAAAAGGGGTTAAAAACTTCCGTGTTATGGTGCTTCCGAAGAACTTTTCAGGCACTTCGGAAGCGCTGCCCATTCATTGCAATTGGCAGGGCGTTTTGGCAGTGGTGTATACACTGCTCCCAAACCGCCCCAAAGATGCTGCTTGCAGGACTTTTCCGAACGTCCTGCAAGCGCATCGCCGCAGTGTGAAATCACCCATTACAGAGAATGGAAGGCAGTTCTCAGGTGCTATTTCTAGCGTTAAAACGCCTGAAAACGACCTCAGTGTGAAAGTTCACCACCTTTGGGTGTGTCCACTGCCTGAGTCCCCCACTATTCATTGTGGCCCCTTCTTCCAGCCTCTACATCACAGTGTGTAGTCGGGACCAGGCCCAGGCTAGCCATAGGGCATACCGTAAATAGAATATGTTTGTATCATTACAGGGTGGTACTGTGGATACATATTAGATAATGTGCCACATCCTAACTTAATCAAGATACTGAATAGAAATACTACATGGACTTTTTAGGCACTGAGATACACAAAGAAGTTGTATTAAAAATGAAACATCAAAAAACTACTAAAAACATATACACATTGATAAAATCTCACAATATACATATTGCCGGTAAACATTTATCACACTACTAAATAACACCATATCACTCCCGAAAAATCGCAGGGACACCTGTTGTGGCAACCATCAATATCCCATCAGGCTCGGTGTAAATAAATGTGGCGTGATGCAGCTTTACATGTTACGTGCATAAGCGCTTCCTCAGGAGCGAGGCTTAGTCTAGATGAATAAAAACATAAGATAAATCTTACATTGCAATTAAAGAAAAACAAGTACATACCATATACTTGCGCATGCACAGTGTGCTCAAATTTGTTCTGTCAGAAAGATGCTACCCATCACACAATGTGTGGAACGCATAGTGGCCGTGGAACGCACTGTGGAACGCATTGTGCATGCGCAGTACACCGGGTAGAGGCTTTCTGATGGGTAGCGTCTATCTGAGAGAATACCGGCTGTCGGGGACCGGGGTGCAGATACTAGAGATCAGCTGACCTGTGACCGTGAAGGGGGAGGAGCTGGAGGAGGGGACTCACAGCCTGTGAGGAAACCCCATCTCCTGATCTTGGGACAGGTGTCACAGTGACACAGACTGCCACTGGTTGACACATGGAGGAAGCCAGAGAGAAAGTGCCAGTGATGATATTATATATCCCCCAAGGTAAGAGCTTGTCAGGTGGGGGGATAGCGCTGGGGATGGGGGGACTGGGGATGAAGGCTTCCATAGGAGGACCAGACCCTATCACTGGTGTGTGACCCCTTCGCCTGGCTGCATCCCCTCTTTTCTTCTGTGCACCTGGCTCCATCCTCCCCTCCACCTGGCTGCATCCCCCCTTTCTTCTGTCCACCTGGCTCTGTCCTCCCCTCCACCTGGCTCGCGTCCGAACATAGGGGCGGAGACGATTTGGAATACACAGATGCATTCAATCCCTAGTGTCAAGTCTGACACTTATGAAATGTGAGTGAATTTTTTTAATGTTTTCATAAAACCTTTTAAAAAAACGTTATCACACTATTGGAGCCTCCTTTTTCCATTTCCTTTTTTTATGGCCTGGTCATTGAGGGGGCAAATATAATATATAGCTATAGCAACTGATTGCATAATTAGGGTAAATCAGTATATTCAAAAAGAACCTATCCGGTTCTGATGAGCGGAAGTTCCACTTTAGGGTAGAGCTCTGCTTTAACTACAGGTCAAACTTGTTGTCATCGAGGTTCACATAGTAGATTATACATTATCATAAGTATAAACACAGGACACAATAGCAGGAGCTCCAGTAGGAGTCGGCCCGTCTCCTACATTGTACAGAGGCCAATGTCATCAGCTCTTTCAATTAACATGTTGAGTTCAGAATCAAACAAACCAAGAATAGTCTTTATATATATCCTGGGAGATATTGTGGATAAATATTACTTTCCCATTTTAAGCAATCCAAGTCATATTTTCTCAGTCACTCTGTGCCCCTAATGGACACAGGGTGACTTAGACATAGAAGGTGCATGGGGAGATGAAACAAGGGTTTACCAACCTTTCCAAGGGATTCTGGGTTCCACAGGCCCTCCCGTCACAAAGGGGGTTCCAATTGGGATCACCTCAAGGGAGGCAGCAGCTCAGCCCACACCTAAGAGCGGAATAGAACCAAATATACTGATGAAGAAATTTGTTTTTTTTATATATTTTTGGGGGATATTTATTATAGCAAAAAGTAAAAAATATTGCTTTTTTTCAAAATTGTCAGTCTTTTTTCTGTTTATAGCGCAAAAAAAAAAAAAAACTGCAGAGATTATCAAATTCCACCAAAAGAAAGCTCTATTTGTGTGAAAAAAAAAAAAAACGTAAACTTTTTTTGGGTGCAACGTCGCACGTTTGTGCAATTGTCAGTTAAAGCGACGCAGTACGGTAACACAAAAAACACTCTGATCATTAAGGGGGTAAAATCTTCCGAGGCTGAAGTGATTAACATGAAAAAATATATTGGATAGTAGATACTCTTTTTTTTTTTTTTTTTAACAAGAAAAGATAGTAGATACTCTTAAAATAAATTAAAAAGTATTACCTATTCATAAAATATTTTAACTTTCCGTATTTTCTTCCTTCTTCAAGCTGCATTCTCAAGTTTTTATCACAGACACACCCCTAATTCTATTGGTAAAATGAATATTCTACTGTTTACATAAAGAGATGTTTCAGGGTTAATATTCGCTTGGTGTTATCCAATCTGATTGTTCCTCTTGGTACCTCCTTACCTCTAGAACAAGTACATGAAGCACACCTCATATGACCAGCAGATAAGAAGGTAGCAGAGTCAATAAGCAGAAGTATAACGCACATTCCTTCAGTTTGGCTGCTTCCCTGAAAAACAGGTATGTTTCTGAACTATAAAAATGAATGCACTACTCAAAGATGTATAAACTCCTAATGAGTTGTCAAATAGTTTGTATGTCTTGAATAGGAAAGTATGCTTTAATTTTCAACATCAAATATCCAAGCACTTAGTATTTTATGCTAGATTTTCTATCACCCCTGTGTTGTAATTGCATCTTTCTATAGTAGTTTAGCAAATAAATATGCTTCAAAATTTTATTATCCAGTAGTTCAGATGTTCAGAACAATGACGTTCCTCGCCCACAGCAGCTAAACAAATTTCAAGTTTCATCATTAAAATGTAAAGTCTGATTTCAAATTGGTTGGTTTGCATAGCTGTTATCCAATCGGTGATCTTGCTTTGTATGTTTTATTATAATTACTGTTTATTTTGCACATTGATTCGTTTATTGGAGATTTGCCATTAAAGTTCATGTAAAATATATAACAAGAAAACTAAAATATTAATTCCCTGACAACTCCCACTGCCGCAAAAGAAGGGAACAAATGTAATGATAAAAATCTGATACATAGAAAAGTGATGAGACTTCATCAACTTGGCAAATATTGAATTCAAGTCTCTTTTGCTTCTTGAATCAAACCAGTTTGCCCTGAAATTTTAAAAACCTTGCAAAACACAGATATCTGTTTTGTGTAGACTAATTCTTCAAATGATTTATAAATTGCCTGAATTTCAAATGGTTGAAACAAGCTCATGGCTGCAACGGGGGGCCCGTGAACTTGCTATAATTTTTTGCAGCCATTTTGACAGAATAAAGGGAAATATGAAAAGAATTAAACACATTAATAATGATTTTTAAACTGATACTAAAGCATAATTTTATTTTTTTAATGACAAGCATCTTATATTTATCTGCTCTGTGCTGTGGTTTTGCACAGAGCAGCCCCGATACTCCTCTTCTCGGGTCCTCTGCTGGCTCTCTGGCTCCTCCCTGTCCCGAGTGCCACCATAATGGCAAGCCGCTTGCTATGGGTACGCACATTCTTGCTTCCGAGCCCCGCTCTGTGTGTCCATAAGACACACAGAATAGGGCTCGGCCCAGCCCCCCTCCCTCCTCACTGGCTGTGATTGACAGCAGGGGAAACCAATGGCTCCCACTGCTGTCTCTCAGCCAATGAGGAGCAGACAGCTGAGATACCAGCTTTTCATCCACATCGATGGATTGAGGACTGGGCTTGGGAAAGTATTAGGGGGGATATGGGGACACTGCATACTGAATGTTTTTTTACCTTCATGCAAAGAATGCACTTAAAGATCAATATGAAATAAAGAAACCCAGAAAGAAGTGATCATTAGTAACTGGACTATTCTCTCTACATCATACAAGTAACATAGAAATATGCTTAAATAAATAGTAAATGTTACATGACATTTTTAACAAGTGAATTATATTGTGTGAGCTGTTGAAAAGGTCATTGTATATTTTCACATGCATTGGATAGCAAATCTGAAGAAGTACTGTACATATGGAATTGTTATATGCTTAAAGCGGGATTCCACCCTAAAGTGGAACTTCCGCTTTTCGGAACCCTCCCCCCCTCCGGTGTCACATTTGGCACCTTTCAGGGGGGAGGGGGGTGCAGATACCTGTCTAAGACAGGTATCTGCACCCACTGCCGGGCATAAACTCCCACGGGAGTTTACGCAACTTCCTGTCCCGGCGTGCTGTCTGCCGGGAAACACACGTGTCCCGGCAGACAGCGCTGACGATTCTCATTGCGCTGCGCGACTCGCGCATGTGCAGTAGGGATCCGGGAAGTGAAGCCGCAAAGGCGACACTTCCTGATTCCCTCACCGAGAATGGCGCCGGCAGCAGCAGAGAGCCGATCGATTGATCGGCCTCTGCTGCCGACATCGCTCGAACCAGTGACAGGTAAGTGTCCATTTTTTAAAAGTCAGCAGCTGCAGTATTTGTAGCTGCTGGCTTTTAAAAAAAAAAATTTCAGGTACAGTCCCGCTTTAAGGGGGTTGTAAATCTCTGACATGAAATGTGAACAAAACATATCTCTCTATAGCAGGGGTCTCAAACTGGTGGCCCTCCAGCTGTTGCGGAACTACAAGTCCCATATTGCCTCTGCCTGTGGGAGTCATGCTTGTAACGGTCAGCCTTGCAATGACTTATGGGACTTGTAGTTTCACAACAGCTGAAGGGCTGCCAGTTTGAGACCCCTGCTCTATAGTGTGTGTATTTGTCTCCATCCAGAGAACTATGTATCCTTTCTATACACTTCCTTGTTCCTCTGCTATTTGCATGAGTCACTTCTGACAAGTTTTCCTGACACAAGTAAAAAGGTGACAGAAACCTGAGCTCCTGTACAAAGCATGTGATTGATAGACTCAGCTCTGTTCCTGTGTGTTGTGTGAAGGGGGGTCCATTCCCTCCAATCAGCTCTTAGCTCTTCTCAATGAGGGTAACTTTAGCGCCTTGGTTTCTGAAAGCTCAGAAAAACTGTATAAATGAACTACTGTAGAGAAGAGAAGATTGCAATTAATTTGTACAACTTATGTAGGAGGACTTGTTTCATGTCTGTCTATCACCTGAAGCCAGTCACTTCACTGGGTATATGTAAGGGTTTCCAACCACTTAAAATTTGCTTGGTGTGCTATAATTTACTAAGATGAGGGCATACTGATAATACAGGAAAAACCCAACATAGGGCAGGAAATAGTAAGCAGTTTTAAAGTATATATTTTTTATAGTTTATTCTTAAGTTAGTTTTGGTTAGCATGGGTAAGGGTTAGAAACCTTGTCAAGTTTTAATTACTGTCTATGTCCCCACTGGGTTGAGGGGAAATTCAATATTTTGATGTTGGCACCTCAATATTATAATGTTGACACCTCAACAGATGAAGGGAAAATCTTACATTAGGCCTCATTCACGCAAAAGCAAATAGGGCTGTTAGCAGTTTCCTGCAGGAAGAATTTGCAGATTTCCGCAGCTGGAATCAGAGGCAGAAGAGAACAGCTACGGCATCTCTGCTTGTACAAAGCAAACAGAGGCTGATAAGAGCCACTGCTGCTTACCTGGGGTTAGGAGAAGATGATCAACCCTGACGACTATCGATAATCCCATTTTACAAGTTCCTGGAATAGAGAGCTAAAGAGGCAACAACCTCATCAATGTACATTTACAAGCACACCATGGATTCTCAAGTCACATACAAGCAATTTTATTCAGGGATCACATCACAGCGAAAAAGTGCAGCGTTTCAGGGCCAAGCAGGCCTTCAGGCATGTCTGTGAACCATGGTGTTTTGGCAAAGATGATCAGTCCTGGAGGCAACCTGTCTGCATCCAGGCATGGTCATCAATCCTTAGCCACAGGTAACCACTGGATTTATGGATACACAAGAACATTAGCAGACAGGCACAGGTCCTCACAGCTGTTGTTGCTTTGTACAGGCTGAGCTGCTACAGCTGTTCACACACACTTGTGATTCCAGCTGCTAGAATCTGCTATTTCTTATTAGAAATGTTTTGAAAACATGGTGTCCTTGGCTGGAACATGGTCAACATGGGAGCATTCCCTGAGCAAATATACCTGGCAGGACTTTCCCCACCCCCAACTTCCTTTCTCTTTCTTGTCACACCATTTTCTCCTATTCAGAGGCGTTGCTAGGGGGGTGCGGGGGGTGCGGTCCGCACCCGGGTGACACCCGCTAGAGGGGTGACACCCTCCCGATGGTGAGGAAAGCCCTGGTATTTTTTTTTTTTTTTACCCCTTGAAATCGTCCACATGTTACAACAAACACAGTTTATTTTTTTATTTTCTTCACCCCCCCCCCCCCCCCCCGCAGCCTGCTGGGCTGAAACAACACACCTCCAGGCTCCAGCGCCGCAGCCGCGCCTGGTGTGTGTCACTCGCTGTCCTCCTTCCTTCTTCTTCCAGCCTGTCACATCTCACACTGCAGAGTGCAGACAGGATGATGACGTCACTACATAGTATCTCCGCTCCGCCTGGGCAGCACGGCAGCTGCACGCTGTGAAGCTGGTGAAGCTGCCCTCCTCTCCTCTCCAGACGCCCGAATTTTGAACAGGTGTGGGGGGGGGGGGGAGATGTCCTGGTGTCCGAGCCCAGCCAGGTTGAGGTGTGTGTGTGTGTGTGGGGGGGGGGGGGGGGGTGCCATCGTACTGACACAGACACACCACCAAAGAGCTGGTGTGGGAGGAGGGAGGACTCTCAGTGTCTGGCACCCTGGCTGACCTGTGTTATACAAGTATAATAGGGGGGGGGGGGTGCAAAAGACACAGCTATAGATAAAATATATATATATATATATATATATATATATAATATATATATATATATATATTGTGTAATATAGCTGGTCCAGCCACCCCCCTCCCCCCACCAGACCAGCTCACTCTGCTACTGTGCCTATTATATCTAATATAATATAACTGTGTCCAGCAGCACCCCCTCCCCCCCCCCCTTATCAGACAGACAACACTCACTATATTATATAAGCTGACTGCGCCACCCCCACCCTGAGCTGGTCGGATGATGATGATGGGGGGGGGGGGGTGGGGCTGGACACAGATATATTATATTAGATATAGGCACAGTATCTGAGTGACACACCCCACCCACCCTGGTCTCCAGCAGTCACCAGGTAGCTGAGCAGAGCCGCCCTAAGCTGGTCTGATAGGGGGGGGGGGTGTCCACAGACCACAGCACAGGTGTAGACAGACAGTGTCCCACACCCACATCAGATCCATCCAGCAAGCGGAAGGTCACAGCAACATCTTGCCATCTTCCCTGCGGCCATCAGATTCGGTCCAGCAAGCTACACGCCTTGTCGTCAGCAGGTCACAGCATCTTGCCATCTTACCTGCAGCCATCAATCCGGTCCAGCAAGCAACACACCGTGTCAGCAGGTCAGTTCCAAAATCCAAATCAAATCATCAATGCCTATGATGTCATTATCTGCTGTCTCCGGGGACAGATCCGATCCAGAGATCACCATACAGTGGGATCTCTGGATCGGATCTGTCCCTGGGGACAGCAGATAATGAAAAGTGTGGGGGCAGAGCTGCGATGAACTCACTCATCGTGTTGGAGCCCTCGGTTAGGCCCCTTTCACACCGGGGTGGTGGGAGCGTCGGCGGTAATGTGCCGCAATTTTTAGCGGCACTTTACCGTCAATTTCACTGCGCTATTTGGCCGCTAGCAGGGAGCTTTTAATCCCCACTAGCGGCTGAAAAAGGGTTAAAATCACCCGCAAAAATTATTGGGGGGGGGGTGACACCATGTTATACCGCACCAGGTGACACCAACCCTAGTGACGCCACTGCTCATCGCCGCAGTGTGAAATCACCCATTACAGAGAATGGAAGGCAGTTCTCAGGTGCTATTTCTAGCGTTAAAACGCCTGAAAACGACCTCAGTGTGAAAGTTCACCACCTTTGGGTGTGTCCACTGCCTGAGTCCCCCACTATTCATTGTGGCCCCTTCTTCCAGCCTCTACATCACAGTGTGTAGTCGGGACCAGGCCCAGGCTAGCCATAGGGCATACCGTAAATAGAATATGCTTGTATCATTACAGGGTGGTACTGTGGATACATATTAGATAATGTGCCACATCCTAACTTAATCAAGATACTGAATAGAAATACTACATGGACTTTTTAGGCACTGAGATACACAAAGAAGTTGTATTAAAAATGAAACATCTTTATTACAAAAAAACTACTAAAAACATATACACATTGATAAAATCTCACAATATACATATTGCCGGTAAACATTTATCACACTACTAAATAACACCATATCACTCCCGAAAAATCGTAGGGACACCTGGTGTGGCAACCATCAATATCCCATCAGGCTTGGTGTAAATAAATGTGGCGTGATGCAGCTTTACATGTTACGTGCATAAGCGCTTCCTCAGGAGCTAGGCAATTAGTCTAGATGAATAAAAACATAAGATAAATCTTACATTGCAATTAAAGAAAAACAAGTACATACCGTATACTTGCGCATGCACAGTTCTATCAGAAAGATGCTACCCATCACACATAATGTGTGGAACGCATAGCGGCCGTGGAACGCACCGTGGAACGCATCGTGCATGCGCAGTATGCCGGGTAGAGGCTTTCTGATGGGTAGCGCCTATCTGAAAGAACACCGGTGTACTATCATTAGCCGCCCCCCATCACAAAGTGTCCGCTGTGTGAGAGGATGAACGGCGCCTGCGCCGTGAGTCCACTTTCAAGCCCCACCATCCAAGGGGACATAGAGTTAGAATATAAAAGAGCCGAGCGCAGCGAGGCCGTGCCCGAAGCGTGGCGAGCGAAGCGAGCCCGCGAAGGGTCCTCTAAGTTTTTATATCAATCTTATTTTATTATATATTAATTATACAAACTAAGACATTTTTAGTCAATTACATGGTTCTCAAAGTACAAAGGGTCCTCTAAGTTTGAGTAGCCCTATGTCCGCTTGGATGGTGGGGCTTACACATCCACTCACGGCGCAGGCGCCGTTCATCTTCCGAGAATTTCCGAAAATCTTTATGCTCCGTACTGCGCATGCGCAGTACACTTCGGACACCTGGTGATAGCCGGACTGTTCGTGACAGAACACCGGCCGTCGGGGATCGGGGTGCAGATACTAGAGATCAGCTGACCTGTGACCGTGAAGGGGGAGGAGCTAGAGGAGGGGACTCACAGCCTGTGAGGGAACCGCATCTCCTGATCTTGGGACAGGTGTCACAGTGACACAGACTGCCACTGGTTGACACATGGAGGAAGCCAGAGAGAAAGTGCCAGTGATGATATTATATATCCCCCAAGGTAAGAACTTGTCAGGTGGGGGGATAGCGCTGGGGATGGGGGGACTGGGGATGAAGGCTTCCATAGGAGGACCAGACCCTATCACTGGTGTGTGACCCCTTCGCCTGGCTGCATCCCCTCTTTTCTTCTGTGCACCTGGCTCCATCCTCCCCTCCACCTGGCTGCATCCCCCCTTTCTTCTGTCCACCTGGCTCTGTCCTCCCCTCCACCCAGCTCGCGTTCGAACATAGGGGCGGAGACGATTTGGAATACACAGATGCATTCAATCCCTAGTGTCGGGTCTGACACTTATGAAATGGGAGTGAATTTTTTTAATGTTTTGATAAAGCCTTTTAAAAAAACATTATCACACTATTGGAGCCTCCTTTTTCCATTTTACACATATGTGGGTCGTGGCACGAGATCTGGAGAGGACAGCGTGCAGTTCAAACAGCTGTTTGGATTAAAGCATTTATTGCTTATCCACTAGCCAACCTGCCCTCATTATACTGTGGCATGTTGGCTCTCCTGGGCAAATCGCAGCTGTACGTCAGCTCTTTAACGCTGCCACGTGATGTAAGAAAAAATTGTAAATTTTTTATTTGGGTACAGCGTCGCGCAATTGTCAGTTAAAGCGATGCAGTGCCGTATCGCAAAAATGGCCTGGTCGTTGAGGGGGCAAATATAATATATAGCTATAGCAACTTATTGCATAATTAGGGTAAATCAGTATATTCAAAAAGAACCTATCCGGTACGGGTGCATATTTAATAGACTCACTTCCAGTGGTACCCTCTCAAAAAACGGGGGGGGGGGGGGGGTTCCCCTGGTCAACCAAGCCATCCTGCACAGCATCCCTGGGAAACCCAACCACTTCCGGACCACCGCACGCCGATATACGTCCTAAGCTGCCATAACCCCCAGTATCCTCTTTTTCGGCCAGCGGTCCGTTTTCCGATAATAGTGGTCTCTGCCGTGGATTCGCTGCAAGATACCTTTTATCGGCAGCGGGCACTTTTATCCCGCCTTCCGATGCCCTTCCGCGCTTACCGGAGCCGTCGGATCCTCTCACGTCAGTGTCATGGATATGAGTGAGGGGAAGATGGCCCCCACCCGTCTCCATACCATTGCAGGGCGGAAGCGAGGTCAAAACATCACTTCCGCCCATAGCTCTTAAAGGGCCATTTTTTTTTATGCATTTTAGTGTAAATATGAGATCTGAAGTCTTTTTGACCCCAAATCTCATATTTAACCGCTTCCCGACCGCCTCCTGTAGATATACGTCAACAGAATGGCACGGGCAGGCAAAAGCACGTACCTGTACGTCCCCTTAATTTGCCTGCCCGGGGGGCGCGCGCACGCCGCCAGCGGCGCGCGCGCGCGACCCGGTCGGGAGCTCCGTGACCACGGCCGCGGGACCAGCGGACCCGATCGCCGCTGGTATCCCGCGATCGGGTTACGGAGCTGAAGAACGGGGAGAGGTCTATGTAAACAAACCTCTCCCCGCGCTTCCTACACTGACTGTCAGTGATCGGCGGTTCCCTGTCATCGGGAACGCCGATCAATGACGTCAGACGTACAGCCACGCCCCCCTACTGTAAAAAAAAACAGAACACGTCACACTGACTCCTCCCCGCCCCCTAGTGGTTAACCCCCTAACTACAACTGTCATTTACATAGGAATCAGTGCTATTTAAATAGCACTGATTTCTATATAAATGACAAATGTCCCAAAAATGTGTCAAAAATGTCCGATGTGTCCGCCATAATGTCGCAGTCACAATAAAAATCGCTGATCGCCGCCATTACTAATAAAAAAAAAAATATTTATAAAAATGCTATAAAACTATCCCCTATTTTGTAAACGCTATAACTTTTGCGCAAACTAATCAATAATCGCTAATTGCGATTTTTTTTACCAAAAATATGTAAAAGAATACGTATCGGCCTAAACTGAGGAAAAAAAATGTTTTTTTATATATTTTTTGGGGATATTTATTATAGCAAAAAGTAAAAAATATTGCATTTTTTTCAAAATTGTCGCTCTATTTTTGTTTATAGCGCAAAAAATAAAAACCGCAGGGGCGATCAAATACCACCAAAAGAAAGCTCTATTTGTGGGAAAAAAAGGACGCCAATTTTGTTTTGGAGCCACGTCGCATGACCGCGCAATTGTTAGTTAAAGCGACGCAGTGCCGAATTGCAAAAAGGGGCCTGGTCCTTTGGCTGCCAATTGGTCCGGGGCTGAAGTGGTTAAAGTGGTGTTCCAGCTTTTTTTTTTTAAAGTCAGCAGCTACAAACACTGTAGCTGCTGACTTTTAATAAGGACACTTACCTGTCCAGGGAGCCAGCGATGTCAGCCCCCCAAGGCCAATCCGTCCATCCGATCGGGTGTTGGCGCCGCTATTTTAACGAAGGGAAACAGGCAGTGCAGCCTTGCAGCTTCACTGCTCGTTTCCTACTGTGCATGCGCGAGTCGCACAACGCTTTCTGAAAGGCCCTTTTGTTTTCTGGGACTCACACATGTTCTAAAAGACAACAAGGCAGCTCGCCGAAGAGGAGAAAGCGCCGCTAAATAGGAAGAGGCAGATTAGGAAGACTGCCTAGCAACAGGGGTTTCTGGTAAGAACAGTGTAAAAATAAAAAATAAAAGGTAAAATAAATAAGACATTTTTTTTTTAAACGCGCCCCGTCCCGCAGGGCTTGCGTGCAGAAGTTAACGCATACGTGAGTAGCGCCCGTATATGAAAATAGTGTTCAAACCACACATGTGAGGTATCGACACGATCGGTAGAGCGAGAGCAATAATTCTAGCCCTAGATCTTCTCTGTAACTCAAAACATGCAACCTGTAGAATTTTTTAAACGTGGTCAATGGAGATTTTTAAGGGTAAAAAGTTTGTCGCCATTCCACCAGCGGGCGCAATTTTGAAGTGTGCAATGTTGGGTATCAATTTACTCGGGGTAACATTATCTTTCACAATATAAAAATTGGGCTAACTTTATTGATGTGTTATTTTTTAATTCAAAAAAGTGTATTTTTTCCAAAAAAAGACCGCTACGCAAATACGATGTGACAGAAAGTATTGCAACGGACACCATTTTATTCTCTAGGGTGTTAGAAAAAAAATATATAATGTTTGGGAGTTCTAAGTAATTTTCTAGCAAAAAAAAAAAATTTTTAACTTGTAAACAACAAATCTCAAAAAGAGGCTTGGTGCTTAAGTGGTTAAAAGCACAGGAGGAAATATGTCTCCAGAATTATACTTTAAATGCATAATAATTATTTTCCTAACATAATAAACCTCTGTATCTAATTGTCATTAGCAATCCTTTCTCTACATCAAATTACATTTACATCCTATCTGCTAATGGCCATTTTGTAATAACAAAAACTTTCTGACAGAGATAAAGTCCCTAGAGAAAGGGACTTTGACGCTTATTTGTTAATTTATGCCTGGTGATTTTGTCACCTGCAGTAGGAAGATCCATTGGGTCTCCAACTACAGGAGACGTTTGTCTATGTCCCCACCCCTAGGGGATCCCTTTACATGCTCTAGAGCAGTGACGGCAAACCTTTTTGAGCCTGAGTGCCCAAACTGAAATAAATACATTGGTTTTGTGTTGCAAAGTGCCAACACGGCAATTCGCGAAAGAGGGGGGCTGAGCGAAAGAGAGGGGTTGTGTGAGAGAGAGGGGGGGTTGTGTAAGAGAGAGAGGGGGGTTGTGAGAGAGAGAGAGAAGGGTTGTGAGAGAGAGAGAGAGAGAGAGAGAGGGGGGGGGTTGAGAGAGAGTGTGAGGGTTGTGTGAGAGAGAGGGGTTGTGTGAGAGAGAGAGGGGTTGCGTGAGAGAGAGAGGGGTTGCATGAGAGAAAGAGGGGTTGTGTGAGAGAGAGAGGGGTTGTGTGTGAGAGAGAGAGGGGTTGTGTGAGAGAGAGAGGGTTGTGTGAGAGATGCTGAGAGGGAGGGGGGCTGAGAGAGAGGGGAGGGGGGACAGAGAGAGAGAGGGTTGTGAGAGATATGCTGAGAGAGAGGGGGGAACAGAGAGAGGGAGAGGGGCTGAGAGAGAGGGGTGTGAGGAATGCTGAGAGAGAGGAGGAACAGAGAGAGGGAGGGGGGCAGGTCGAGAGAGAGAGGGGGGGCAGAGAAAGAGAAGGGAGACAGAGAGAGAGAGAGAAGAGGGACAGAGAGAGAGAAGAGGGACAGAGAGAGAGGGGTGCCAGAGAGATGCTGAGAGAGGGGTGAGCTGAGAGAGAGGGGGGAACAGAGAGAGGGGGGCACAAAGAGGGGGGGGGGACGGAAAAAGAGGGGGGGGGCTGAAAGAGAGGGAGGGGGGCTGAGAGGAGAAGAGAGACCTCTAGCTCTGTCCTGGACCCTCTCGTGTGCCCACAGAGATGGCTCTGCGTGCCAGCTGTGGCACGCGTGCCATAGGTTCGCCATCACTGCTCTAGAGCAAATCATTTCATATAATCCAACTTGAAGTGATATAATCCAACGTGAGGGCTAATGGCTGAAACCATCTGGCCATTTTCAGTTCATATACATAGTCTCTAATACACTTATAGAAAGGTCTTTACGTTGGCATTCCATGTAGTAAACTACCCCTATTGTTTGGCAATTTATGACTTCCTTCAGAGTCCACAGTGGCCCATTTAGTAAACGGATTGTTTTCACCTTCCATATTCAGCTGCATTAATTACATTTACTATAGCTGTAAGTACCCTTTCGTTGTTGGCTCCAGGGGATTATATAGATCCTTTTATTAAGATGGCTGTGGGGACTTTGCCCTCCGATAGGTCACTTGAGGTCAATCGTCAATATATTTGGCAACTATTGAATCATCTTTCAAAAGATGCCAATGGCGCTGTAGGATTTTTTTAAATTGAACATGATTCTAGGAAAAGCCTGTAATGATTTGAGTGGATTCATCACCAATAACTCTATTGTATCATCCTCTTTCAAGCCCCTGAGAAAGCCAACAAGGCGAAATGCATTGGTTTGTGTTTTTCCTCCCTCATGTGACATATTACCTTGCTATGTGCATAGTGTAATCTCTATATGAGTATTGGTTACATCTTTCCTTGGGGAGGAATTTCTATGTCTTTTGGTACACTATTGAGTTGTGATGAACTTTTCATTACTTCTAATAGACAAACTTGCCAACCCGCCACACAGCACCTACAGGCACAGCGCCGTATCGCTACACCTCTGCCTGTTTCCAGGTTTCGGGCACTCGTGTGCTCCCCCGCTCGCCTATGGCCCTGTGAGTTTGTCAACAGTGTCATAGCCCAGAGCCCTGTGTTGTTTGTCTATACAGAAGGAACAATTGCTTTGTTTCCTTTCCCTGCAATGCAATGAAAATAAAGAAACCGTTCTGTAGTAAAAACCAGCACATATTACACACATTACACATTGTTAGGCCCAAAATTAACCCCCTATTTTCTCCTAAATGTTAACCTCTTCCCAGCCTATGTCATTACAGTGATGGTGTAAAATATTAGCACTGATCACTGTATTAGTGTCACTGGAGATGTCAGTGGCAGTTAGTTCCCACAAAGTGTCAGTTAGTGTCAGAATGTCCGCCGGACTATTACAGTCCCACCATAAGTCACTTAAATATACACTTATTGGGATTTTTTTTTTACCAAAGACATACATTTTACAGAATACATTTTGGTCTAAATTTATGAAGAATTTTTTTTTTATTATTGAGTATGTTTTATAGCAGAAAGTAAAACAATTTTTTTTCCCAATGAGTGTAGTGAGAGTCTAGGCAGTTCATGGGATGATCACCTCCTTCTTGGCTCAGTAGATGCTGGGGTATCTGGACACCTCAGCCCCTTCAGGGGCTCTCCTCCTCGAGTAAATACGTTGCAGTGAACACCTCTGCAGCTCCCTATAGGGTATCCTGCTTCTGCTGATACCGACACCTGACTCTTGTCACTTCCTGCTTCCCGATCTGTTATAATTACATGACTATTCCTAGTGCTGGGAATCAAAGAAAACACAGGCAGCCAATCACATGAGCTGGAAGCAACAGGCTTTTATCAGTATTGCGTCCAGCTCATGTGATTGTCTGCCTGTGTTTCCTTTGATTCCCAGAAATGTATTTACTCGAGGATGTACCAGATTCCGTTGTTTAAGGAATCTTTCACTGGACTTTCATTATTATTTTCATTTCATTTTCAATTTTTTATTTTTATTGGAATTTTTTAAGTTTATTTTCCATCATCTTTAAGATTGTGTTTAAATCTTTCACAAGCAATTATTAGTCACGCATGTTCAGGGTCTTCATGTGGGAGATTTCCAATTTAACCGGAAAGCACATGCAAGGTAAGAAAATATCATAATCTTGTATTTGTACTTGCACATTTATTTTCAAAGCACAAAGTAATCATAGGGATAAAATATTATTAAATAAAGGAGCACAAACCAATACATAAAAATTATTTGGTAAAGAGAACACAGAAAACACTCCTTACCCTCACTTTCCACCTGGGATTAGCAACCCAAATAGTGGTTCACTTCTCAGGTGACAGAAGTGACAAACACCCTCCCTGCTTGCACACTCACGTGGAAAGAGTGGTTCACTGAGGAGGATCACTCTTTGGGTGATGGGCAGCGCCACCAACTCTATACCTATAAAAATTATTTTCAAGGGTGTAACGAAACGTTCCATACTCCTCTTGAGTGCTTTCGTCATATACCGCTTTCTCCCAGAAATATCGATATATAGATATAGATATCAAATATTCCAACCGCTGACAACAACAAACAAGGCAATTCTCTTTTGGTTGCTGAACATGAACTGTTTATTAGAACAAGAATACAGTCTTATATACAGTTGAAGAGGAGGTTCCCCCCTTCCTGCTCATATTACTCTAACAATACACCTGTAACCAGAAACATAAATTAACATGAGCTAATTAACTAATCCCTTAAAGCAGCTGAGGTGACTCCATGCCCACCTGGCCATTGTTGTGATTAGTCAGGATTTAAAGAGGGAGTCCGGCGAAATTTTTTTTTTTAAAAATCAGCAGCAACAAATACGGCAGCTGCTGGCTTTTAAAATATGGACATTCACCTGTCCAGTGTGCCCGCGATGTCGGCACCCGAAAGCCGATCTGTTGATCGGCTCTCGGGTGCTGCCGCCGCCATCTTCGGTATGAGAATCAGGAAGTGAAGCCTTGTGGCTTCACTTCCGGGTTCCCTACTGCACATACGCGAGTCACGCTGCGCAATAAGGATGCTCCCTGCTGTCTCTGGGATCCGTGTGTTTCCCAGCAAACAGCGGGGATGACAGGAAGTGGCGTAAATACCCGCAGATTCTGCGGCTATCTATGCCCGGAAGTGGGTTCAGATACCTGTATTATACAGGTATCTGCACCCCCCTCCCCCCTGAAAGGTGCCAATTGTGGCACCGGAGGGGGGGGAGGGTTCCGATGAGCGGAAGTTCCACTTTAGGGTAGAGCTCTGCTTTAACTACAGGTCAAACTTGTTGTCATCGAGGTTCACATAGTAGATTATACATTATCATAAGTATAAACACAGGACACAATAGCAGGAGCTCCAGTAGGAGTCGGCCCGTCTCCTACATTGTACAGAGGCCAATGTGATCAGCTCTTTCAATTAACATGTTGAGTTCAGAATCAAACAAACCAAGAATTGTCTTTATATATATCCTGGGAGATATTGGGGATAAATATTACTGTCCCATTTTAAGTAATCCAAGTCATATTTTCTCAGTCACTCTGTGCCCCTAATGGACACAGGGTGACTTAGACATAGAAGGTGCATGGGGAGATGAAACAAGGGTTTCCCAACCTTTCCAAGGGATTCTGGGTTCCACAGGCCCTCCCGTCACAAAGGGGGTTCCAATTGGGATCACCTCAAGGGAGGCAGCAGCTCAGCCCACACCTAAGAGCGGAATAGAACCAAATATACTGATGAAGAAATTAGTTTTTTTTATATATTTTTGGGGGATATTTATTATAGCAAAAAGTAAAAAAATATTGCTTTTTTTCAAAATTGTCAGTCTTTTTTCTGTTTATAGCGCAAAAAAAAAAAAAAAAAAAAAAAACTGCAGAGATTATCAAATTCCACCAAAAGAAAGCTCTATTTGTGTGAAAAAAAAAAAAAAAAAACGTAAACTTTTTTTGGGTGCAACGTCGCACGTTTGTGCAATTGTCAGTTAAAGCGACGCAGTACGGTAACACAAAAAATACTCTGATCATTAAGGGGGTAAAATCTTCCGAGGCTGAAGTGATTAACATGAAAAAATATATTGGATAGTAGATACTCTTTTTTTTTTAACAAGAAAAGATAGTAGATACTCTTAAAATAAATTAAAAAGTATTACCTATTCATAAAATATTTTAACTTTCCGTATTTTCTTCCTTCTTCAAGCTGCATTCTCAAGTTTTTATCACAGACACACCCCTAATTCTATTGGTAAAATGAATATTCTACTGTTTACATAAAGAGATGTTTCAGGGTTAATATTCGCTTGGTGTTATCCAATCAGATTTTTCCACTTGGTACCGCCTTACCTCTAGAACAATTACATGAAGCACACCTCATATGACCAGCAGATAAGAAGGTAGCAGAGTCAATAAGCAGAAGTATAACGCACATTCCTTCAGTTTGGCTGCTTCTCTGGAAAACAGGTATGTTTCTGAACTATAAAAATGAATGCGCTACTCATAGAAGCATAAAATCATAATGAGTTGTCTAATAGTTTGTATGTCTTGAATAGGAAAGTATGCTTCCATTCTCAACATCAAATATCCAAGCACTTAGTATTTTATGCTAGATTTTCTATCACCCCTGTGTTTTAATTGCATCTTTCTATAGTAGTTTAGCAAATAAATATGCTTCAAAATTTTATTATCCAGTAGTTCAGATGTTCAGAACAATGACGTTCCTCTGCCCACAGCAGCTAAACAAATTTCAAGTTTCTGTTAAAAAAAAAAAAAAAAAAAAAAATTTCAAGTTTCATCATTAAAATGTAAAGTCTGATTTCAAATTGGTTGGTTTGCATAGCTGTTATCCAATCGGTGATCTTGCTTTGTATGTTTTATTATAATTACTGTTTATTTTGCACATTGATTCGTTTATTGGAGATTTGCCATTAAAGTTCATGTAAAATATATAACAAGAAAACTAAAATATTAATTCCCTGACAACTCCCACTGCTGCGAGAGAAGGGAACAAATGTAATGATAAAAATCTGATTAAGGATGGGCCCGGTGCTCGATGCGAACCCACGTTCGCATCGAGCACCGGGCGTTCGCTCGCTCGGCGAGCCCAGAACTATTTTGGCCGCTCGCATCACGTTCGTGTGATGCGAGCGGCCCCGCAATGCATTGCGGCCGGTGCGGCCGACGCAGTGCATTGCTGGCTGATGATTGGCCAAGCATGCACTGTGACCCCGCATGCTTGGCCAATCACAGCCCCGGAAACTCGAAGAGCCATAATTGGCTACAGGCAGGACGCCTGTAGCCAATTACAGCTCAGGGGCTGTAGTACACGCCCCCCCCTATAAAACGCCGCCACGCCGTCTGCGCCGGTCACATGCTGTTCCGGCGCAGATTGAGCAGGCTGTTCCTGTGACACTCTGCTGCATTTAGATAGATAGAGAGAGAGATTCACTTGCAGAGATTGAGTTAGATAGATTCAGTTACAAAGATTGATTGACAAAGAGGGGCTTGTAGTGTGCTCGTGGCAGGCAGGCAGAGCTCCTATATTTTGTTACCAGAAGCACCTATAGGACTTGTAGTGTGTTCGTGGCAGGCAGGCAGAGCTCCTATATTTTGTTACCAGAAGCACCTATAGGACTTGTAGTGTGTTAGTGGCAGGCAGGCAGAGCTCCTATATTTTGTTACCAGAAGCACCTATAGGACTTGTAGTGTGTTAGTGACAGGCAGGCAGAGCTCCTATATTTTGTTACCAGAAGCACCTATAGGACTTGTAGTGTGTTAGTGGCAGGCAGGCAGAGCTCCTATATTTTGTTACCAGAAGCACCTATAGGACTTGTAGTGTGTTAGTGACAGGCAGGCAGAGCTCCTATATTTTGTTACCAGAAGCACCTATAGGACTTGTAGTGTGTTAGTGACAGGCAGGCAGAGCTCCTATATTTTGTTACCAGAAGCACCTATAGGACTTGTAGTGTGTTAGTGGCAGGCAGGCAGAGCTCCTATATTTTGTTACCAGAAGCACCTATAGGACTTGTAGTGTGTTAGTGACAGGCAGGCAGAGCTCCTATATTTTGTTACCAGAAGCACCTATAGGACTTGTAGTGTGTTAGTGGCAGGCAGGCAGAGCTCCTATATTTTGTTACCAGAAGCACCTATAGGACTTGTAGTGTGTTCGTGGCAGGCAGGCAGAGCTCCTATATTTTGTTCCCAGAAGCACCTATAGGACTTGAAGTGTGTTAGTCCCATCACACACACAGAGCTATATTTTCTTCCCAGAAGCACCTATAGGACTTGAAGTGTGTTAGTCCCATTACACACAAAGAGCTATACTTTGTTCCCAGAAGCACCTATAGGACTTGAAGTGTGTTAGTCCCATTACACACACAGAGCTATATTTTCTTCCCAGAAGCACCTATAGGACTTGAAGTGTGTTAGTCCCATTACACACACAGAGCTATATTTTCTTCCCAGAAGCACCTATAGGACTTGAAGTGTGTTAGTCCCATTACACACACAGAGCTATATTTTCTTCCCAGAAGCACCTATAGGACTTGAAGTGTGTTAGTCCCATTACACACACAGAGCTATATTTTCTTCCCAGAAGCACCTATAGGACTTGAAGTGTGTTAGTCCCATTACACACACAGAGCTATATTTTCTTCCCAGAAGCACCTATAGGACTTGAAGTGTGTTAGTCCCATCACACACACAGAGCTATATTTTGTTCCCAGAAGCACCTATAGGACTTGAAGTGTGTTAGTCCCATTACACACACAGAGCTATATTTTGTTCCCAGAAGCACCTATAGGACTTGAAGTGTGTTAGTCCCATCACACACACAGAGCTATATTTTCTTCCCAGAAGCACCTATAGGACTTGAAGTGTGTTAGTCCCATTACACACACAGAGCTATATTTTTTCCCAGAAGCACCTATAGGACTTGAAGTGTGTTAGTCCCATTACACACACAGAGCTATATTTTCTTCCCAGAAGCACCTATAGGACTTGAAGTGTGTTAGTCCCATTACACACACAGAGCTATATTTTCTTCCCAGAAGCACCTATAGGACTTGAAGTGTGTTAGTCCCATTACACACACAGAGCTATATTTTCTTCCCAGAAGCACCTATAGGACTTGAAGTGTGTTAGTCCCATTACACACACAGAGCTATATTTTGTTCCCAGAAGCACCTATAGGACTTGAAGTGTGTTAGTCCCATCACACACACAGAGCTATATTTTCTTCCCAGAAGCACCTATAGGACTTGAAGTGTGTTAGTCCCATTACACACACAGAGCTATATTTTCTTCCCAGAAGCACCTATAGGACTTGAAGTGTGTTAGTCCCATTACACACACAGAGCTATATTTTCTTCCCAGAAGCACCTATAGGACTTGAAGTGTGTTAGTCCCATTACACACACAGAGCTATATTTTCTTCCCAGAAGCACCTATAGGACTTGAAATGTGTTAGTCCCATTACACACACAGAGCTATATTTTCTTCCCAGAAGCACCTATAGGACTTGAAGTGTGTTAGTCCCATCACACACACAGAGCTATATTTTGTTCCCAGAAGCACCTATAGGACTTGAAGTGTGTTAGTCCCATTACACACACAGAGCTATATTTTGTTCCCAGAAGCACCTATAGGACTTGAAGTGTGTTAGTCCCATCACACACACAGAGCTATATTTTCTTCCCAGAAGCACCTATAGGACTTGAAGTGTGTTAGTCCCATTACACACAAAGAGCTATACTTTGTTCCCAGAAGCACCTATAGGACTTGAAGTGTGTTAGTCCCATTACACACACAGAGCTATATTTTCTTCCCAGAAGCACCTATAGGACTTGAAGTGTGTTAGTCCCATTACACACACAGAGCTATATTTTGTTCCCAGAAGCACCTATAGGACTTGAAGTGTGTTAGTCCCATTACACACACAGAGCTATATTTTCTTCCCAGAAGCACCTATAGGACTTGAAGTGTGTTAGTCCCATTACACACACAGAGCTATATTTTCTTCCCAGAAGCACCTATAGGACTTGAAGTGTGTTAGTCCCATCACACACACAGAGCTATATTTTCTTCCCAGAAGCACCTATAGGACTTGAAGTGTGTTAGTCCCATTACACACACAGAGCTATATTTTCTTCCCAGAAGCACCTATAGGACTTGAAGTGTGTTAGTCCCATTACACACACAGAGCTATATTTTCTTCCCAGAAGCACCTATAGGACTTGAAGTGTGTTAGTCCCATCACACACACAGAGCTATATTTTGTTCCCAGAAGCACCTATAGGACTTGAAGTGTGTTAGTCCCATTACACACACAGAGCTATATTTTGTTCCCAGAAGCACCTATAGGACTTGAAGTGTGTTAGTCCCATCACACACACAGAGCTATATTTTCTTCCCAGAAGCACCTATAGGACTTGAAGTGTGTTAGTCCCATTACACACAAAGAGCTATACTTTGTTCCCAGAAGCACCTATAGGACTTGAAGTGTGTTAGTCCCATTACACACACAGAGCTATATTTTCTTCCCAGAAGCACCTATAGGACTTGTAGTGTGTTCGTGGCAGGCAGGCAGAGCTCCTATATTTTGTTCCCAGAAGCACTTATAGGACTTGAAGTGTGTTAGTCCCATTACACACACAGAGCTATATTTTCTTCCCAGAAGCACCTATAGGACTTGTAGTGTGTTAGTGGCAGGCAGGCAGAGCTCCTATATTTTGTTACCAGAAGCACCTATAGGACTTGTAGTGTGTTCGTGGCAGGCAGGCAGAGCTCCTATATTTTGTTCCCAGAGGCACCTATAGGACTTGAAGTGTGTTAGTCCCATTACACACACAGAGCTATATTTTGTTCCCAGAAGCACCTATAGGACTTGAAGTGTGTTAGTCCCATTACACACACAGAGCAATATTTTCTTCCCAGAAGCACCTATAGGACTTGAAGTGTGTTAGTCCCATCACACAGAGCTCCTCTATTTTCTTTGCATAAGCACCCACAGGACTTCTAGTGTGTTAGTGGCATCACACAGAGCTCCTATATATTCTTCTCAGCAGCACCCACAGGACTTCTAGTGTGTTAGTGGCATCACACAGAGCTCCTCTATTTTCTTTGCAGAAGCACCCACAGGACTTCTAGTGTGTTAGTGGCATCACACAGAGCTCCTCTATTTTCTTTGCAGAAGCACCCACAGGACTTCTAGTGTGTTAGTGGCATCACACAGAGCTCCTCTATTTTCTTTGCAGAAGCACCCACAGGACTTCTAGTGTGTTAGTGGCATCACACAGAGCTCCTCTATTTTCTTTGCAGAAGCACCCATAGGACTTCTAGTGTGTTAGTGGCATCACACAGAGCTCCTCTATTTTCTTTGCAGAAGCACCCACAGGACTTCTAGTGTGTTAGTGGCATCACACAGAGCTCCTCTATTTTCTTTGCAGAAGCACCCACAGGACTTCTAGTGTGTTAGTGGCATCACACAGAGCTCCTCTATTTTCTTTGCAGAAGCACCCATAGGACTTCTAGTGTGTTAGTGGCATCACACAGAGCTCCTATATATTCTTCTCAGCAGCACCCACAGGACTTCTAGTGTGTTAGTGGCATCACACAGAGCTCCTCTATTTTCTTTGCAGAAGCACCCACAGGACTTCTAGTGTGTTAGTGGCATCACACAGAGCTCCTCTATTTTCTTTGCAGAAGCACCCATAGGACTTCTAGTGTGTTAGTGGCATCACACAGAGCTCCTATATATTCTTCTCAGCAGCACCCACAGGACTTCTAGTGTGTTAGTGGCATCACACAGAGCTCCTATATTTTCTTTGCAGAAGCACCTATAGGACTTCTAGTGTGTTAGTGGCATCACACAGAGCTCCTCTATTTTCTTTGCAGAAGCACCCACAGGACTTCTAGTGTGTTAGTGGCATCACACAGAGCTCCTCTATTTTCTTTGCAGAAGCACCCATAGGACTTCTAGTGTGTTAGTGGCATCACACAGAGCTCCTATATATTCTTCTCAGCAGCACCCACAGGACTTCTAGTGTGTTAGTGGCATCACACAGAGCTCCTATATTTTCTTTGCAGAAGCACCTATAGGACTTCTAGTGTGTTAGTGGCATCACACAGAGCTCCTCTATTTTCTTTGCAGAAGCACCCACAGGACTTCTAGTGTGTTAGTGGCATCACACAGAGCTCCTATATTTTCTTCTCAGCAGCACCCACAGGACTTCTAGTGTGTTAGTGGCATCACACAGAGCTCCTATATTTTCTTTGCAGAAGCACCTATAGGACTTCTAGTGTGTTAGTGGCATCACACAGAGCTCCTATATTTTCTTCTCAGCAGCACCCACAGGACTTCTAGTGTGTTAGTGGCATCACACAGAGCTCCTATATTTTCTTTGCAGAAGCACCCATAGGACTTCTAGTGTGTTAGTGGCATCACACAGAGCTCCTATATTTTCTTCTCAGCAGCACCCACAGGACTTCTAGTGTGTTAGTGGCATCACACAGAGCTCCTATATATTCTTCTCAGCAGCACCCACAGGACTTCTAGTGTGTTAGTGGCATCACACAGAGCTCCTATATTTTCTTTGCAGAAGCACCCATAGGACTTCTAGTGTGTTAGTGGCATCACACAGAGCTCCTATATTTTCTTCTCAGCAGCACCCACAGGACTTCTAGTGTGTTAGTGGCATCACACAGAGCTCCTATATTTTCTTTGCAGAAGCACCTATAGGACTTCTAGTGTGTTAGTGGCATCACACAGAGCTCCTATATTTTCTTCTCAGCAGCACCCACAGGACTACCGACTACAATGGCTGGAAGACCGCCAAGGGGAGGCAGAGCGTGCAGAGCCAAGAACACAGGGCAGACAGTCTCTGTTTCTAGTGGACGTGGCCGTGGACGTGGACGTGGTCGTGCATCGTCATCAGCACGTGGCCATGGGACACGCGCGTCTTTGTTTTCGGCAGCTGGACATGTGGAGCCGCATCATGCTGAAGGCTTGGTAGAATGGATGACCAAGCCCTCCTCATCCTCCTCATCCTCTCTCACCCAGGCTCAGGGTACTGACAGAGCATCATCAGCCACCCCTTCCCTAGACCCACCATGTCCTCCTGAGGAGTCCCCCGAACTCTTTGAGCACAGTGTTGGGTACATGCTCCAGGAGGATGCCCAACGATTCGAAGGCTCGGATGACGATACCCAGCTTGAGGAATCTGGCAGTACAGTTCCACCAGCTGCAGCTTACTGCCAGGTTTGCTCTAGTGGTGAAGAGGGAGGGGATGATGAGGTCACTGACTCCACGTGGGTGCCTCAAGGGAGAGAGGATGAGGAGGAGGACGAGGAGGAGGAGGATGCGGCGTCACATGTCCAACGAGGCAGGATGCCCCCTGGAGGCCAGGTAGAGGCCAGCACAGCAACTGTACAACACCGCAGAGCTCCGCCTGTGCAGGGCGCTGCCTCTGCACGTTATCAGAAAAGTTCTTTGGTGTGGGCCTTTTTTGAGACGAGTGCAGCAGATCGCACCACTGCTATTTGCAATATTTGTCTCAAGCGTATCTCGCGTGGCCAAAACATCAGCCGCTTGGGCACGACAAGCATGACCAGACATATGGCGACCTGCCATGCAGCTCGTTGGCAGGCACACATAAAAGACCCACACCAAAGAACTAAGCGGACCTCTCCTTGCTCCTCCTCAGCTGGGATCTCCATCCCCACTACACCTTCAGTCCTCTCTGAAAGCTGCTCTGAGAGGACTGAAGGTGTAGAATTCGGTGTGTCACAACCAAGTACTTGCAGTACACCGACGTCCGAATGCAGCAGGCAAATTTCCCTGCCCCAGCTGCTGGACCGTAGAAAGAAGTACACTCCCAGCCATCCACATGCCCAGCGGTTGAATGCTAGCCTTGCTAAATTGCTAGCACTTCAACTGCTGCCTTTTCAGTTGGTAGACTCGGCCCCCTTCCGTGAGTTTGTTCAATGTGCGGTTCCTCAGTGGCAGGTTCCCAAACGCCACTTTTTCTCGCGGAAGGCGATTCCGTCTCTCTACCGGCATGTGGAGGGCAATGTCCATGCCTCGCTGGACAGGGCGGTCAGCGGTAAGGTGCATATTACCGCTGACTCATGGTCCAGCAGGCATGGACAGGGACGGTACCTTTCTTTCACGGCCCATTGGGTCACTCTATTGGCAGCTGGGAGGGATGCAGGACAAGGTGCAGTAGTGTTGGAGGTTGTTCCGCCACCACGCCTCCAAAACGCGACTACTGCTACTGGTTGTGACACACCTCTCTCCTCCACCCCCTCCTCTTCTTCTTCCTCCAGTGCTCTGTCCTTGGAACCAGCGGTGCTCCGTAGGCGTACAAGGGGCTACGCAAGTACGCAGGCAAAAAGATGCCATGCCGTGCTTGCGCTGGTGTGTTTGGGGGACAGGAGCCACACTGGGCCAGAGGTTCTGGCAGCTCTGCAGGGGCAGGCCGAGAGGTGGTTGACGCCACGTCAGCTTAAGCCAGGAATGGTCGTTTCTGACAATGGCACCAACCTCCTCTCCGCCCTGCGACAGGGGCAGCTCACCCATGTGCCCTGCATGGCTCACGTCCTCAACCTGGTGGTGCAGCGGTTCTTGGGCAGGTTCCCAGGCTTACAGGATGTCCTGAGGCAGGCCAGGAAAGTCTGTGTGCATTTCCGCCGATCTTATAATGCCAGTGCTCGGCTGACTGAGCTGCAAAAGGAGCTGAACCTGCCCAAGAACCGCCTAATATCTGACATGCCCACCAGGTGGAACTCAACGTTGGCCATGCTGCAGCGACTGCACACGCAGCAGAGGGCCATCAATGAGTACCTTTGCGACTACGGCACCAGGACAGGGTCAGGGGAGCTTGGGTTTTTTTCCCCACGTCAGTGGAGCATGATCAGGGATGCATGCACTGTCCTCTCACCATTTGAGGAGGCCACGAGGATGGTGAGCAGTGACAGTGCATGCATCAGTGACACTGTCCCTCTTGTCCACCTGTTGGAGCATACGCTGCGTGGGATAATGGACAGGGCACTTGAGGCAGAACAGAGGCAGGAAGAGGAGGACTTCCTTGCCTCTCAAGGCCCCCTTTATCCGGACAGTGTTCCTTCTGTCCCACCCATCACACAGGAAGAGGATGAGGAGGAGGAGGAGGAGGAGGAGGAGGAGGATTGTGTGAGCATGGAGGTGGAGCCTGGCACTCAGCATCAGCAGCAGCAGTCTTTTAGGGATGATGTACAGTCCCAACAAGCCAGTGGACTTGTACGTGGCTGGGAGGAGGTGGCTGGCGATCATGTCATCCTCAGTGACCCAGAAGACTCCGGACCGAATGCCTCAGCTAACCTACGCTGCATGGCCTCCCTGATCCTGCAAAGCCTGCGGAAGGATCCTCGTGTTCTTCGGATCAAGGAGAGGGACCATTACTGGCTGGCCACTCTCCTTGATCCGCGGTACAAGGGTAAGGTTGCGGACCTTATCTTGCCGTCGCAGAGGGAGCAGAGGATGAGACATCTCAGGGAGGCCTTGCAGAAAGGTCTGTGCAACGCGTTCCCAGAAACTGGGAGGCTACAAACTCCTGGTCCTGGGCGACGAGTTGCTGAGGCTTCGGTCAGTGGCAGAAGGAGCGGTGGGGAAGGTGGACGTCTGACCGATGCGTTCAGACAATTTTTTAGTCCGCAGCCCCAAGGTATGATCGGTTCCAGCAACCATCGCCAGCGTCTGATATACATGGTGCAGGAATACCTTGGGGCAAGGTCAGACTTGGACACCTTTCCCACCGAAAATCCTCTGGCTTACTGGGTCCTGAGGATGGATCACTGGCCAGAGCTTGCACAGTATGCAATTGAGCTACTGGCCTGTCCTGCCTCCAGCGTTCTTTCCGAACGCACATTCAGTGCTGCTGGAGGATTTGTGACTGATCATAGGGTGCGCCTGTCCACCGCCTCGGTTGATCGACTGACATTCATCAAAATGAATCAGTCTTGGATCACCACCAGCTACCAGGCACCTGAGGCGGATATAACCGAATAATTTTTAATGTCACATCCCTTCAAGACTGCCTATGCTGATGCTGAGTGACTGTCCTCTTATGTTCACTGACTATCCTCTTCCTCCTCCTCAATGATCCATGCCACAGCACCAGTGCCTAAGGCACAATTTTTCAGCCCCTGTTTAACAGGGGCGTGTACTTACAATTTTTTAAAAAAATGCTTCGCAACACGTGTGACTGCTGTGCTCCAAGTACAGTCTCTGTGAGGGCCGTGTTGCAGTGTTGTGGCACCAGCACCAGTGCCTAAGGCACAATTTTTCAGCCCCTGTTTAACAGGGGCGTGTACTTACAATTTTTTAAAAAAATGCTTCGCAACACGTGTGACTGCTGTGCTCCAAGTACAGTCTCTGTGAGGGCCGTGTTGCAGTGTTGTGGCACCAGCACCAGTGCCTAAGGCACAATTTTTCAGCCCCTGTTTAACAGGGGCGTGTACTTACAATTTTTTAAAAAAATGCTTCGCAACACGTGTGACTGCTGTGCTCCAAGTACAGTCTCTGTGAGGGCCGTGTTGCAGTGTTGTGGCACCAGCACCAGTGCCTAAGGCACAATTTTTCAGCCCCTGTTTAACAGGGGCGTGTACTTACAATTTTTTAAAAAAATGCTTCGCAACACGTGTGACTGCTGTGCTCCAAGTACAGTCTCTGTGAGGGGTTGCAGTGTTGTGGCACCAGCACCAGTGCCTAAGGCACAATTTTTCAGCCCCTGTTTAACAGGGGCGGGTAATTACAAATCTTGATCTAATAGTTCACAGCAGGGCCCATTCCTGCGCCCACCAAGAGTAACTATGAGGGCCTACAGTCTTGTGGCAACACCGTCCACCACCACCGCCAAAGGCCCAATTTTTCTGCCCTGTTCATCAGGTGCTTGCAATTACAAATCTTGATCTAATAACTCACAGCAGGGCCCATTCCTGCGCCCACCAAGAGTAACTGTGAGAGCTTACAGTCTTGTGGCAAAACCGTCCACCACCACCACCACCACCACCACCCCCAATTTTTCTGCCCTGTTCAACAGGTGCATGCAATTACAAATCTTGATCTATTAACTCACAGCAGGGCCCATTCCTGTGCCCACCAGTCTTGTGGCTACACCAACATCTAATAGGGCAAATTTCTGCAGAGTATATACGCCAGGCCCCTACTTTCAAACATCCAACTTACAAACGACTCCTACTTGCAAATGGAAAGAGAAAACAGGAAGTGAGAGGAAATCTACCCCTAGGAAGGGAAATTCTATCCTGTTAGATTTAATTTGGGAAAAAGGTATCTCCTCTCTACTGATACTTTATCACCAATCCTTGTTTCAATTAAAACCCCACTTTTCCAAAAACATTTATCATTGGGACGGAAAGTGAGGTGACATGTTCTGAACAGATGTGCAAAGACAGCAAATGTTACAGGGGTGATAACCCCTCCCTATGTTCTCCAAAAAGCTTAAAAATAGATTTTTTTGGGATGGAGCTACACTTCATAATGTACCTGTTCAGATTCTACTTAAGATCAAACCTAAAGCCGCAAGTGGTTTTAAATGGCTTCTTTTTTTCCTTTACAAATGTCATTTTGTGCAAGGACAGTTCTAAACACGGGAAACACATGCCACTTCACAGGCATACTTTGGACACCCCCCAGGTACCATATTTAAAGGAAAATGTCACTTTTTTTTTTTCACTTTATGCATCATTAAAATGACTGCTCCCGAAAAAACGTTAGTTTTTAAAAGTTCTTTTTGCATTGATATATGTCCCCTGGGGCAGGACCCGGGTCCCCAAACCTGTTTTATGACATTAACATGCATATTGGCCGTTGTAATTAGCACTTTTGATTTCGAACGTTCGCGTCCATTATAACGTATAGGGTTCGAAAATTCGCGCGAACTTTCGGTCCGTTCGAAGGTTCTGGTTCGAACCGAACCCGGGGGTGTTCGGCTCATCCCTAAATCTGATACATAGAAAAGTGATGAGACTTCATCAACTTGGCAAATATTGAATTCAAGTCTCTTTTGCTTCTTGAATCAAACCAGTTTGCCCTAAAATTTTCAAAACCTTGCAAAACACAGATATCTGTTTTGTGTAGACTAATTCTTCAAATGATTTATAAATTGCCTGAATTTCAAATGGTTGAAACAAGCTCATGGCTGCAGCTGGAGCCCGTGAACTTGCTATAATTTTTTGCAGCCATTTTGACAGAATAAAGGGAAATATGAAAAGAATTAAACACATTAATAATGATTTTTAAACTGATACTAAAGCATAATTTTATTTTTTAATGACAAGCATGTTATATTTATCTGCTCTGTGCTGTGGTTTTGCACAGAGCAGCCCCGATACTCCTCTTCTCGGGTCCTCTGCTGGCTCTCTGGACTCCTCCCTGTCCCGAGTGCCACCATAATGGCAAGCCGCTTGCTATGGGTACGCACATTCTTGCTTCCGAGCCCCGCTCTGTGTGTCCGTAAGACACACAGAATAGGGCTCGGCCCAGCCCCCCTCCCTCCTCACTGGCTGTGATTGACAGCAGGGGAAACCAATGGCTCCCACTGCTGTCTCTCAGCCAATGAGGAGCAGACAGCTGAGATACCAGCTTTTCATCCACATCGGTGGATTGAGGACTGGGCTTGGGAAAGTATTAGGGGGGATATGGGGACACTGCATACTGAATGTTTTTTTACCTTCATGCAAAGAATGCACTTAAAGATCAATATGAAATAAAGAAACCCAGAAAGAAGTGATCATTAGTAACTGGACTATTCTCTCTACATCATACAAGTAACATAGAAATATGCTTAAATAAATAGTAAATGTTACATGACATTTTTAACAAGTGAATTATATTGTGTGAGCTGTTGAAAAGGTTATTGTATATTTTCACATGCATTGGATAGCAAATCTGAAGAAGTACTGTACATATGGAATTGTTATATGCTTAAAGCGGAATTCCACCCTAAAGTGGAACTTCCGCTTTTCGGAACCCTCCCCCCCTCCAGTGTCACATTTGGCACCTTTCAGGGGGGAGGGGTATCTGCACCCACTGCCGGGCATAAACTCCCACGGGAGTTTACGCAACTTCCTGTCCCGGCGTGCTGTCTGCCGGGAAACACACGTGTCCCGGCAGACAGCGCTGACGATTGTCATTGCGCTGCGCGACTCGCGCATGTGCAGTAGGGATCCGGGAAGTGAAGCCGCAAAGGCGACAATTCCTGATTCCCTCACCGAGAATGGCGCCGGCAGCAGCAGAGAGCCGATCGATTGATCAGCCTCTGCTGCCGACATCGCTGGAACCAGTGACAGGTAAGTGTCCATTTTTTAAAAGTCAGCAGCTGCAGTATTTGTAGCTGCTGGCTTTTAAAAAAAAAAATTTTCAGGTACAGTCCCGCTTTAAGGGGGTTGTAAATCTCTGACATGAAATGTGAACAAAACATATCTCTCTATAGCAGGGGTCTCAAACTGGTGGCCCTCCAGCTGTTGCGGAACTACAAGTCCCATATTGCCTCTGCCTGTGGGAGTCATGCTTGTAACGGTCAGCCTTGCAATGACTTATGGGACTTGTAGTTTCACAGCAGCTGAAGGGCTGCCAGTTTGAGACCCCTGCTCTATAGTGTGTGTATTTGTCTCCATCCAGAGAACTATCTATCCTTTCTATACACTTCCTTGTTCCTCTGCTATTTGCATCAGTCACTTCTGACAAGTTTTCCTGACACAAGTAAAAAGGTGACAGAAACCTGAGCTCCTGTACAAAGCATGTGATTGATAGACTCAGCTCTGTTCCTGTGTGTTGTGTGAAGGGGGGTCCATTCCCTCCAATCAGCTCTTAGCTCTTCTCAATGAGGGTAACTTTAGCGCCTTGGTTTCTGAAAGCTCAGAAAAACTGTATAAATGAACTACTGTAGAGAAGAGAAGATTGCAATTAATTTGTACAACTTATGTAGGAGGACTTGTTTCATGTCTGTCTATCACCTGAAGCCAGTCACTTCACTGGGTATATGTAAGGGTTTCCAACCACTTAAAATTTGCTTGGTGTGCTATAATTTACTAAGATGAGGGCATACTGATAATACAGGAAAAACCCAACATAGGGCAGGAAATAGTAAGCAGTTTTAAAGTATATATTTTTTATAGTTTATTCTTAAGTTAGTTTTGGTTAGCATGGGTAAGGGTTAGAAACCTTGTCAAGTTTTTATTACTGTCTATGTCCCCACTGGGTTGAGGGGAAATTCAATATTTTGATGTTGGCACCTCAATATTATAATGTTGACACCTCAGCAGATGAAGGGAAAATCTTACATTAGGCCTCATTCACGCAAAAGCAAATAGGGCTGTTAGCAGTTTCCTGCAGGAAGAATTTGCAGATTTCTGCAGCTGGAATCAGAGGCAGAAGAGAACAGCTACGGCATCTCTGCTTGTACAAAGCAAACAGAGGCTGATAAGAGCCACTGCTGCTTACCTGGGGTTAGGAGAAGATGATCAACCCTGACGACTATCGATAATCCCATTTTACAAGTTCCTGGAATAGAGAGCTAAAGAGGCAACAACCTCATCAATGTACATTTACAAGCACACCATGGATTCTCAAGTCACATACAAGCAATTTTATTCAGGGATCACATCACAGCGAAAAAGTGCAGCGTTTCAGGGCCAAGCAGGCCTTCAGGCATGTCTGTGAACCATGGTGTTTTGGCAAAGATGATCAGTCCTGGAGGCAACCTGCCTGCATCCAGGCATGGTCATCAATCCTTAGCCACAGGTAACCACTGGATTTATGGATACATAAGAACATTAGCAGACAGGCACAGGTCCTCACAGCTGTTGTTGCTTTGTACAGGCTGAGCTGCTACAGCTGTTCACACACACTTGTGATTCCAGCTGCTAGAATCTGCTATTTCTTATTAGAAATGTTTTGAAAACATGGTGTCCTTGGCTGGAACATGGTCAACATGGGAGCATTCCCTGAGCAAATATACCTGGCAGGACTTTCCCCACCCCCAACTTCCTTTCTCTTTCTCTTCACACCATTTTCTCCTATTTTCTTGTTTAGCATTCTTTATTTATAAGTTTTTCAACACATATACAAAGGAAAGAATATGAAAGAAATTATCAGAAGAAAGTTGGTCAAAAGAACCAATCCATACATAACAGGTAATATGAAGCATTGTGTAAATTGCTAGATTAAGAAGGGGGGCCTCAAAAGGCAGTAGAAGCTAGAATGCCATGTGAGAATGTATGTGAGGCTGGACAGCGATGGAGGTACATTACTTAAACTTAAAGTGGTTGTAAACCCTCCCACATAACTTTACTGTATTGAAATCCTCATAAAAAAACACTAATGATTGCTACTTGTAGCTGTCTCCTTACCTGTTTAGTTTTGTTGTAATCCGTCCCGTTTTGTTTAATGACGTCACAGGCGCATGCGCTTTCCTTAATTCACGGCACACTCTGTGTGCAGTCCATCTATTGACAGGGTGCCGTGAATTGGATTTCCTTTTCAAGCGGCATAGCTGTTAAATCACGCGAGACTGCAGAGTGTTTACCAGCATCCTGGAACTCCCCATGTGACAGCGTGACGTCACACGGGGAGTAAACCTTCTGTATCCTAGCGCAGCGATCAGCTGCAGAAAAACAAACAGGCACGCATATACCCAGAATGGGTATTTACCCGTTAATAAAGCACAAAAATAATGCAGCAGGTCAGCTATGAGTGGCAGTGCTTGGTTGCCGCAGTAATGTCAGATTGCGTATGGAAGGGCGGAAATTATATTCTACATTGGCTGAGAAAACCATACTTTTCTAATATTTTTCAATGTTAGAAAAAAAAGTAAGTAACCCGCTATTGTGTGCTATTAGACTATGTAATGTTTGCTAAAGAGTGATTAAAAAGAAATATATGAAAATCAACATAGGGATTGCAGAGTTTACTTCCTCTTTAAGCCTGGTACACACTAATGGTTTATTTTTTCGTTCAACCCAGCGGGCCGAGCGAAAAAAAACTAAAGAACACAGGAGGAGCCACTGTACTAACAAGCCAATGTTAGTACAACGATTTCTCCTGCTGTACTATTGTGTTCTGATAGGAACATTGGCTGAGAGTGCCAATCAACAGACGCCGTTCAATTTTTTTCTATTGAACCGGCTGATGCCGCCCCATATTTGGCCCGTGTATACGGCCCTTAAGTCATAATAGCAGAAAATACATTTGTGAGGGAGTGGGGAGAGGGCTAGGGGTCTGTCTCAATAAGGGGGAAATCGATGTACCCGTCGTGGGTTGTGTCTTTCGGTTTTTAGAGAGACCCCTCTGCCTTCAAGCAGTAGTTAAGGGAGAAGAGTACTTACAAAAGTTCATGAAGGAAGGAGGAAGAGAAGAAAAAAAAAAAGGGGGGAGGGGTGCGGAAAAGGAAGGAAAGTAGGATGAGGGGTAGGGTACAATCTGTGGGGGCCCACTCCGGCTAAGCCACAGGGAGAGGCCTCAGCCACATTCACTGTATAAATATTGCGGAAACATTCATGGACCTCGGCGACCCACCTCGGTGCTGCCGTGACATGAGCTCAGTTAGACCGCCAGTAATTGTTTGAATTTATCAGTGCAAGTAAACTCACTCCAGTAGAATAACATATTGCAGAATCTATTCACACCGCTTTCTCTTACCCGCACCACCCTCACCACTCCTACTTTATTTCAACTAAACCTTTTTGTTTCTTCCCTTTCTGACTCAGTATCTCCTCAGTATCTTTTATCTACTGTCCTGCATTCCATGCATCAGAGACAATGCCGCTGAGAAAGCTGACTTTTCCTAAATCAACCTTTAGCCGCTTAGAATAATTAATGCTAGTCTTCTTGCCTCTCTTATTTTATTAGATTTTTACTCTTATTAAATTTTCCTCCCATGCTCCTAACCAATGAGTCAAACCAATTGATAGTTGAGACCAGTTAGTCAACCCCAGTTTCTATTTGTTCTAACGCCATTCCTCAACGATACTTGCTGACTCATTATGTGTAGGATATATTTACTGTATAGTTTCAATTTACGTCAAAGTATCCTATCTCTATCTATTTTTGTAAAGAAAAAAAGAATAAAATAATCTGATTATTTTTGCTACAGGAATCCACCAATAGCCCTATGTGTGAAAGGGACACTTGTTCTGGTGATAACTGCATCATTTTGGCCAAATTTCCTCCCATTTTCTTTTGTGTCTTTGTAACAGCAAGTGAAGGGAAATCACCACAGAGGGATACAGACTAGGGATGGGCCTGGTGTTCGATTCGAACCCATGTTCGAATCGAACATCGGGCGTTCGCCCGTTCGGGGAGCCCAGAACTATTTTGGCCGCTCGCATCAAATTCGTGTGATGCGAGCGCCCCGCAATGCACTGCGCCAGTTGCAGTGCATTGCTGGCTGATGATTGGCCAAGCATGCACTGTGACCCGCATGCTTGGCCAATCAAAGAGCCAGCGGCGAGGAGAGCAATAATTGGCCACAGGCAGGATGCCTGTGGCCAATTATAGCTCAGGGGGTTTAGTACACGCCCCACAGTATAAAAGGCCGCCGTGCCGGCGGCCTCACATATTGTGTTGTGTTCCAGCATCAGTGTCAGTGTTATGTGCTGCTGACTGCTGACATTATGTGCTATGATTCTGGGGATTAGTGTGTGCGTGCTGTTAGTACAGCATTGCAGTATCACATCTGGGGGGTGTCTATTGAATGCCTGTGAAGGGGCGCATGTTTCCTGTGCTTAAAACTGTCCCTGCAAAAAGTGTAATTTTTGCAGGAAAAAAAGCGTAATTTTTGCAGGAGAAAAAACTATTTAAAATCACTTGCGGCTAATGTGAATTGACGGCTCCCGTAACACAGAGAACAGTCATTCATTGAAAGCCATTCATAAAAAAAAAGTAATTGATAAAAAATAAAAAAAATTTAAAAAAAAAGCGTGGGGGTCCCCCCAAATTCATTAACCAGGCCCTTCAGGTCTGCTATGGATATTAAGGGGGACCCCAGCCAAAAAAAAAAATGGCGTGGGGTCCCCCTCAAAATCCATACCAGACCCTTGAGGTCTGGGATGGATTTTAAGGGGAGCCCCGGCCAAAAAAATTTGCGTGGGGTCCCCCTCAAAATCCATACCAGACCCTTATCCGAGCACGCAACCTGGCAAGCCGCATTAAAAGAGGGGGGACGAGAGCGGCCCCCCTCCCTCCTGAACCATACCAGGCCACATGCCCTCAACATTGGGAGGGTGCTTTGGGGGTCTGAGACCCCCAAAGCACCTTGTCCCCATGTTGATGAGGACAAGGGCCTCTTCCCCAAAACCCTGGCCATTGGTTGTGGGGGTCTGCGGGCGGGGGGCTTATCGGAATCTGGAAGCCCCCTTTAACAAGTGGACCCCCAGATCCCGCCCCCCCGTGTGAAATGGTAAGGGGGTACAAAAGTACCCCTACCATTTCACCAAAAAAGTGTCAAAAATGGTAAAAATGACAGGAGACGGTCTTTGACAATTCCTTTATTAAAATCTTCTTTCTTCTGGTCTTCCTTCTTCCTCTATTCATCCTTCGGTTTCTTCATCTTCTCCTTCCGGCATCTTCTTCCATCTTCTTCTTCCATCATCTTCTTCCTCCGATCCGCTTCTTCTTGCTCTGGTCTTCTCGTCCGGCATCTTCTTCCATGGCGTCGGCGTCTCTTCTGGGCCGCTCCGCACAATGGGAGGCTCCCGCTGTGTGAAGCTTCGCTGCGTCTGACAGGTCTTTTATAACGGAGGGCGGGGCCACCTGGTAACCCCGCCCCCGCTATTAAAATCACTGCTCATGAAAAAACTGCCGTTTTTAAAACATTTTTTTTGCATTGATACATGTCCCCTGGAGCAGGACCCAGGTCCCCAAACACTTTTTATGACAATAACATGCATATTAGCCTTTAAAATTAGCACTTTTGATTTTGAACGTTCGCATCCATTGTAACTAATAGGGTTCTTATGTTCGCACGGACTTTAGGTCCGTTCATGGGTTCTGGTGAGATCCGAACCCGGGGATGTTCGGCTCATCCCTAATACAAAAAAAAGTAAGAATATGAATATAGAATCCTAAAGTGAGAAAATGCTAAACTGTAACTGTGCAGCCTTTCTTCTGAAAGATTTCTATTTGCCCTTTGCCATTTTGCTTTTACCTCATCTGAGCCTGAAACATCACATTAAGTGCCAGTGATAAGAGGTCACATAAGGTATGACAATTGTCCTGTTAGGTGCCTGATCTCACACCATATCTCACAACTACCAAGAGTGCAGTGTTATTTGGTATTAGTCTATGCTATCTGGGTGACAGATTTTGAAGTCAGACAGTTGACAGGGGACAGCATCTGCCAGACCTTAGGGGACACAGCAGACATTCTTGACATGGCTGGAGTTCCACTTTAATACATAAGCAAAATTCTTCTATAAATAATGGCTTGCTCTCTTAAATGGGTCAGTCCATTTAAAACTTGTATTTATTTTCATTTCTTCATTTATTGGTATGCGTCAAAATAATGCAATATAACAAGGCAATATGAATGGGTATAAATAGGCCATGAAGAACACCCATCAGCAACACAATTTTAGAAAACCATAAAAGAAGAGCGTACAGAAAATTGCACTGCAGTAAAAAGCAGTCACTAGCACTTAAGCTTCCCAATCAAAACTACCATTGAAATAAAAGGTGTTAGACCTCATTAAATCCCATGTACACACGCCTCAAAATAGCGGCTAGCGAAAAAAGTTCAGAAGTACAAAGTTCAGAACCTGTACACATGGCCTGTGAGCAGTCATACCCACGGTGTCAACGCACACCAAAAAGCATGTTAGAATATTTTTTGAAAATGGGGAGAGTGACACCCTAGGCTGTCTAAAGGGAGAGGAAAGGTGTGAAATGGGAGAAGAGAGAAAGAAAAAAAAAAAAAGGGTAAATGAAGAAGTGGAATAAGAGGGCGAATGAAAGGGGCGGGGGTCCATGTTGGGGGCGACGGATCCTTAAGTTGAATTAAAACTTATATTTCAATTGTATTCTGGTATTAATTAACCAAAAATGTTTTTTGAGGACTCTATCAGTGACATCTTCACCCCACTCCATGTAGTAGAACTGCACTTTTTGCAGTAGTAGTGTGTAAATGTGAGAAAATAGGTGGTATGATCGCCTCCCTGGAGTCCTGAGACATAGAAGAAGCGCATAGCTTAACCTCTTGTAGCCTGTCCAAAACTCATAGCAATTTTGACCCAGATCAACCTGTTGCTACTTTCAATACCTCCGACATAGGATACTGGGTTGGGCTTAAGAAAGGGAAAAAAAACTTTATTTGTGTATGCTGATACCATTTCCTGTTTTTGCACAAGAACGTGCACTGTTATTCTATGCTTTGGCTGAAGCCCTTGCTGTACACGCTGTGCTTGTATGGTACATTCAGTTTGTTTATATGCAGATAAGAAGTACATGATAGAGATAAAGGAGTTTATTACATTATCAATTTTTTTTTTGTTTTTTTTTAGAAAAACAAGTTAACGTGATATCTACCTGCTTGTGTTATACTGCAGATCTACACAGAGAGGGATGGCTTTCAGTATAAGGCTCCCTTTACTGGAGAACCAGTTGACTTGTCCAATATGTCTGGAGGTATTTAAGGACCCAGCAATGCTGCAGTGTGGACATTCCTACTGCAGAGACTGTTTATGGGGGTTGATGAAGGAATCCCACATCATTCTGCTGTGCCCTGTGTGCCGCCAAGAAGTGGACTACAGTTCCTCACCTCCCAATGTTACATTAAAGCGCCTCATTGAGACTCTGAAGGTATTAGGTGAGGAGCAAGCTGCATCTGAGACATGCCCAAATCACAATAACCCCCTCAGCCTGTACTGTGAGCAAGACCAAGAAGTTATCTGTGGCCTTTGCGGGACTATTGGCGATCACAAGCATCACCACATCACACCACTCACAAGTGTGTATAGTCGAATGAAGGTATGCATACGCAGTCCTACTATATTAAAAAATAATAAAAATAGATTTGAATGTATGGGGATATTTCATGTAATAGTAAAAATCTTTTTACCTAAAATCTGTACACAGGGGGCGATTTTTGTATAGAAAGTAAAACATGGTTTATCAAATATATCTGTAGTAAATGCTTTCAGTATTTTGTAGTCAGCTAGTGAGGTGTAGATACATGATTCATGTATTTGCATGTCTTTAGGTATAGCTTTGCTCTAAAAAGCACCGTAGCCATGTTATGGCAAGTTAACGATAATTATTAAAGCTGCAGTCTAAAAAAAATAATACACACTTCAGAGAAGTAATCATATTGTAACAATCAGAAAGTGTAAATTTAGAATCTGCCAGTAAAGGAGTGATACCAAGTTCAAACACACACATACACTTTTTCTATGAAAAAAGTATATACAGTTTTTATTTTACAAATAAACATATATTACAGGGTTCACCCATGACTTTGGTATTATATATCAATATGGGTTATCTATGGAGGAAGCACAGTAGAAACTTAGAAACTGTTTCCCCTCAGACTCCTTTGGAGTGGAACACCAGAGGGGATCCAAAGAGTGCAAGTAGAGAAACATTAGGGATAGGATCACTCTTCTGATTAATTTAGTTGGTGTTTGTAAATTAGAATTTTGAGCTATTGAGTTCTGTTAACAGCATATGTTATTTTTTTCAAAATAATAGCTAAGAATTGATTTATAAACAAATCATATGTATGATATCTATATGCAATGTTTCATATTTATCTGACTACGTTTTTAAATCTACTTAAAGTATATATATATATTTTGTCTTGGAAAAAAAATAACAAAATATGTATGCAAAACACTATAGCTCCCCTTTACATACTGTATGCCAATAAAAGAAGTCATATTCATATTTAGTCCCTTGTTGTATTTAAAAATTTCACTAAACTCAGTGAAGCCTAACAAAGAACTGGGGTTACCTCTCAGTGCTGGTCACATTCTAACTTTCAGTGATAGTTTGAATCTGATTGGTGGCTGTAGGGAAAAAGATCTGTTGACCTACGCCGCAATAAGGCTAAGCCCCACTACACTGGTCCACACAGTATTAGTAAGAATAGCATCAATCATGAAAGAATGAATGGCATAAATGAAACCTCACTGTAATTGTTCATGACTAAGGGTTACCCCTGGTAGTGTCTACAAAGTACCTGGGGCCTATTTGTTAGCCAGCATTCCTTGGGGTCCTTCTGTGAGGTGGTGCATGTGAAACTGTCTCCTGCAATCCGCAGTAGGCTAATAGGCTGTTAGGTAAGAAATGGTCTCTATGGCTATTAACTATGGGCAAAAGGAGTTGAGCTTGATAGTTCCGCTCACTCATGGTATACAATGAATCAGGTCCAGCGTGCTTGCCAATCAGTGGTCCCAAAAGTCCTCATGATTAGGCAATCTCGGACGTGGTAGCACATGGCAGCAGGTCTCCCCAGCAGTGGCGGCTGGTGTTTTTTTTGGGGTGGCAAACAACCACCCCATGCTATCGGTGGGTTGGGTTAACCGCTAATGGACGGGTCGCCACTGCTCCCCAGCTTGGATTTCAAGGCACAGCCTCTCTCTGTGGCTCAGTCTTTTGCTCTGGCCCCCACAGACTCTGTCCTCAGACCAGGCATGCACAGCACAAGCCTGCACACACTGGTTTCCTCACACTGTCTGCCCGAAATCCAGCGCAGACAACAGCAGGAGGTCTGCATCTGTTCGCTGCCCATGCAGTTCTCTCTCGAGCCCTGGTAATTTTCCTGGGCCATAAGCCTCTATTCACTTGTATTGAGCAGCCCCCCTTTAATATCCCATGATCCACTGCTGCACAGCAAGTCCTCTCTCTGATACTCCATTTGGTTCAAACTCTCCTGCTGTCTGGCTCAAATTAGTGCCCGGAGGAAATGTGGAATTTCACACAGAGCCCACTCTGCTCACAAAGCAGGGAAGCTAAGGGTGAGAGGCACTCGCTGCAGCACAGTGACAATGGGGAGAGGGAAATGAAGGGAGAGAGGCACATGCAACTGACTGCACAATAAGCTACAAAATAAATGTATCATTTTCTTTCTTTGCCCAGATATCATGAGGCTTGTTTGTATTGAAATTAGATAGGTTTAGTAGTAAATATAAGTGTTTAGCAGGTGTCACATGTGACACTTCCCTACTTCAAAGGATTTTTAAATAGTGAATTGATCTGTTAACAACTCTGATTGCAGGACCATGGGTGCCATTCACAGGGCCTAAACTACAGACTCACATTTGTATAACAATTTGGTTGTAACATTTCCCCATTATTTGAAATTAAATTTGCATGACAGTCACTATTTGTTGCCTAATATTTTGCATTACTTAATTTATAGGAAGATGTGTCTTCACTGATGACTGAGCTGCAAAAGGACAGAAGGGCTCTGGAGGAGCAGATAAGCAAACTCACCAACAACAAGACCCGTATAACAGTGAGTGTCCACAAACCATTAAAGGGTAACTGCACTTTCGTGGGGAAAAAAATAGCAAATAAAGAAAAATAATATAGCGCATATGATTGTGACACTAATCATTTTGTAATGGAATGTTATTAAAAATTACCTTTCCTTTTCAATCTGCAGCATGTAATTTTCTGAGAATACATTGCAATATGGCTACCTGGAGTTTTTTGTACACAAAGTATGTACTGACCACTCCCCAGAAACATAATTTCCTGCTTGTGTGATTGGCTCACTGATTTTCACAGAAGTCTGCCTAAGATACAAGTAGGGTTGCCACTTTTTCTTCAAGCCAAACCCGAACCAAACCCGAACACTTTAGCGGTGCACAGCAAAAAAAAAATATTTTTAATATACACTATAGGATTGTAATAGACCTGGGGCACCTTTGGGAACTCCAAAGAGAATAGTAATACGGCAAACATAGTGCCCTCTCACCCTCATGTCCGGCCCTGTTCTGAACCACATTTCTGTCTGAATAATGTGTCCGGGTTTCAGGAGGACTGAAATCTGGACACATGATATAAAACCCGGACTGTCCGGGTTAATCCTAGATACAAGTCAGATTTCATGCATTCTTTGCAACAAAAATTTTATTTTTTGAGAGATACTTTCAATAGGAACCTGTCTAAAGGGATGAGGGCCCAGCAGATTTCCTCATTAGTGCCCTGTAGCTCCACACCTGACAGTTAATTATGAAACCACTCCCATTGGACACACAGGGATCTCTTCAGACTAATGCTGGCCATACACGCGTCGAATTTCAAAAGAACTTTCTTTCGAAAACCTTATCTAAGAATTTTCGTTCGTATATCGCACCATTAGTGGGCTGCAGCAACGGACGATTTTCGTGCAGCCAGCGAATTATAATAATTGGACATGTAAATCTTTTGAAAAAACAAACGATTTTCTAAATTCTAATCAATAATGGGAGAATCGTGCGAGAAATGTAATCGAAAAAGAAATGCGCATGTGCAAGAAAAGAAAATTCCTGGAAAGAAAAGAAGATTCCCGGAAAGAAAAGAAGATTCCCAGACACAAAAATTATTTTCTGTAGGAACATGAGGTGAAATTGAAGGTTTGGTTGGTCGAATTTTCTAAATCAATGGTGGCACCATCGGATCACAAAACGCACAAATGTTCTGATTTTCAAAAGAAAGTTCTTTTGAAATTCGACCCGTGTATGGCCAGCATAACAAAAGGTAGGGATCTGCAACAAAGTTTGTTATAATCCTTGCAATGTACATAGATCACCCGGAGGGTAATGTTTTTTCTCAACAAAAGTGGAGTTACGCTTTAGGCATTGGAAAACATTATAGGATCAATTCAATAAACTATGACGATTGTCATTTGCCTAGACCAGCGTTTTTAAAGTTTCTTCAGGGGTGCCTCAGCTTCCGATCATTCTCAGATGCTTACGGACACTCCAAGCGGAAGCAGTCAAGGTGGTAGTGATTGCACCTTACTGGCCGAACAGGCCATGGTTTCCCCTCCTGACCCAGCTCAGCTTCCGGGACCCTGTGCCTCTTCCTACCAGGCTGGATCTTCTTTCTCAGAGGGCAGTCCTTTACCCGTGTCCGGCGTCACTAAGACTGATGGTCTGGTTCTAGAGGGAAAGGCTGGAATCTTTCGGGTGCGCTTCAAGAGTGATTTCCACCCTCATGAGCTCAAGAAAAGTGAGCATGATTAAAGTCTATGATTCGTTGAATCCTCATCCTCATTGGGCAGATCGCTCAGGAGTCCAGGATATCTTCGGCTTCCTCCAATCCGGCCTAGATCTGTCTCTATCCATCAGCTCTCTCAGAGTTGAAGTCTCAGCTCTGTCAGCCTTCTCCAGAACATTATGGGCGATTCACCCTTTAACCGATTGCCGCCCGCCGTCTGTCATATGACAGCCAGGTGGCACAGCTCTCATATGATGTCCCTCCATTTAAGCAAGGAATGCGCGCATCCCTGTTCCTTCAGTGGGGGCATGTCACAGAGACGCTGCTCGCCACATTGGGGGGTGAACAGCCATTGGTCATGGCTGTTTACCACGTGATCAGCAGTGATGAAGTCACGGCCGATCACAGATGGTTCCGCCCCAATGTGCACAGCGCATGCACGCGATCACATGCGCGCTGCGTGCGCACGTCGGTGGCGGCGTGTTCCCGGGAACACTGCTCATCACAGATGTTGGTAAACAGCCATTGGTCGGCGGCTGTTTACCACGTGATTGGCTGTGATCCTTTCACAGCCGATCACTAAATGTCAACAAACTGCGGTAACGAGATGTAACCGGGTTCTCCTCCTCACACACAATCGGTAACATCTCGTTACCATTTACAGTGTACACCAATCACACTGATTGCCCCCCAATAAAGAGGACCTGTCATCACCCATCATAGTACCTGTCACAGTTCATCTGAGTACCTGTCACAGTCCACATGAGTACCTGTCACAGTCCATCAGAGTACCCGAGTACCTGTCACAGTCCATCAGAGTACCCAAGTACCTGTCACAGTCCATCAGAGTACCCGAGTACCTGTCACAGTCCATATAAGTACCTGAGTACCTGTCACAGTTCATCTGAGTACCCGAGTACCCGAGTACCTGTCACAGTCCATATGAGTACCCGAGTACCTGTCACAGTCCATATGAGTATTGACTACCTGTCACCGCCCTTCAGAGTACCCGAGTACCAGTCACCAGGCCATCAGAGTACCCGAATATCTGTCACCAGGCCATCAGAGTACCCGAGTACCTGTCACCAGGCCATCAGAGTACCCGAGTACCTGTCACCAGTCCATCAGAGTACCCAAGGACCTGTCACCAGGCCATCAGAGTACCCACGGTTCTGTCACCAGGCCATCAGAGTACCCGAGTACCTGTCACCAGCCCATCAGAGTACCCGAGTACCTGTCACCAGCCCATCAGAGTACCCGAGTACCTGTCACCAGTCCATCATAGTACCCGAGTACCTATCTGCAGCCCATCAGAGTACCCGAGTACCTATTTGCAGCCCATGCCTCATAGAATATACGTTGGGGTGTTTGCTTTCCAAAATGGGGTCATTTTGTGGGTAATTCCACTGTCCTGGTGCTCCAGGACCTTCAAAAGTGTGATAGGTAGGAATGAAATGAGATGTGTAATTTATGCTCCTAGAACGCCTGAAGGTACTACTTCAATGTTGGTCCTCTGTATTTGGCCAGGCTGTGTAAAAGTCTCACACATGTGGTATCGCCATACTCGGAAGAGTAGCAGAATGTATTTTGGGGTGTAATTTTTGCTATATACATGCTATGTGTTAGAAATATCTTATAAATTGACAACTTTGTGTAAAAAAAAAAAAAAAAAAAAATGCGTTTTCATTTTTTTTCCACATTTTACAAAAACTTCTGGAAAAAAATGAACCATTCAAAAGACTAATTTTGCCTCATAGATTATACGTTGGGGTGTTTGCTTTCCAAAATGGGGTAATTTTTTGGGCAACTCCAGGGCCTTCAAAAGTCTAATAGGTGGTTGAGAAATATGATATGTCATTTATGCTCGTAGAACGCCTGAAGGTGCTACTTCAATGTTGGTCCTCTGTATGTGGCCAGGCTGTGTAAAAGTCTCACACATGTAGTATCGCCATACTCGGGAAGAGTAGCAGAATGTATTTTGGGGTGTAATTTGTTGTATGCATATGCTGTGTGTGAGAAATAACCTGATAATATGACAATTTTGTAAAAAAAAAATAAAAAAAATAAAATCTTAATTTTGCAAAGAATTGTGGGAAAAAAATTACAACTTAAAAAAACTCACCATGCTACTTACTTAATACCTTGGAATGTCTACTTTCTAAAAAGGGGTCATTTGGGGGTATTTGTACTTTCCTGACTTGTTAGGGCTCTTTCACACGGGGCGGATCAGTGCAGATCCGCCCCGTGGATAGCCGCTTGCTCAGCGGGGATCGCCGGAGCGATCTCCGCTGAGCAGGAAGATGACAGGTCCATCTCTGCACTCCGTGCAGGGACGGACCTGTCAGAGCGCCGCTCTCCCCTATGGGAGATCGGGGGACGACGGACCGTAGAGTCCGTCGTCATCCGATCCGCTCTGCAGACGGATGAAAAAATTGGGTTTTTCCTCCGTCTGCAGAAACGGAGCATAGCGGGCACGGACGAGAGCGGGTGTCAGCGGATGCTTATTCGCTGACACCCACTATCCCATAGGGATACATGTATGTCTGTTTTTCATCCTAAAACGGAAGGATGAAAAACGGACATACGGTCCGTCAGTGTGAAAGAGCCCTTAGGGCTCTTTCACACGGGGCGGATCAGTGCAGATCCGCCCCGTGGATAGCCGCTTGCTCAGCGGAGATCGCCGTAGCGATCTCCGCTGAGCAGGAAGATGACAGGTCCGTCCCTGCACGGAGTGCAGGGACGGACCTGTCAGAGCGCCGCTCTCCCCTATGGGAGATCGGGTGACGACGGACCGTAGAGTCCGTCGTCACCCGATCCGCTCTGCAGACGGATGAAAAAATTGGGTTTTCCTCCGTCTGCAGAAACGGAGCATGGCGGGCACGGACGAGAGCGGGTGTCAGCGGATGCTCATCCGCTGACACCCGCTATCCCATAGGGATACCTGTATGTCCGTTTTTTCATCCGAAAACGGAAGGCTGCAAAACGGACATACGGTCCGTCCGTGTGAAAGAGCCCTTAGTGTCTCAAGAAATGAGATTCACCTGATGTACTGAAGGCCTGATAAGATGTGATCAATTTTCAGAGATTGGCACCATAGATTGTAGACTCTATAACTTTCACAAAGCCCAAATAATATACACTAATTTGGGTTATTTTTACCAAAGATATGTAGCAGTATAATTTTGGCCAAAATTTATGAAGAAAAATTACTAATTAGCAAAATTTTATGACAGAAACAAAGACAAAGGGCATTTTTTCACAAAATTTTAGTTTTTTTTGAATTTATAGCATAAAAAATAAAAAAACCCACTAGTGATTAAATACCACCAAAAGAAAGCTCTATTTGTGTGAAAAAAAAGGACGCAAGTTTCATTTGGGTACAATGTTGCATGACTGAGTACTTGTCATTCAAACTGTGAGAGTGCTGAAAGCTGAAAATTGGTCTGGGCAGGGGTGTAAGTGCACTGTATTGAGGTGGTTAATCCGGCAGTTCTTCCATGCGGCAACAAGAGTCAGGCCCCAAAGAAGACCAAGATTCCCCAAATGGGATCTTCCTCTTGTTCTTGACTCACTGACTGGTCTCAGGACCGCAGGATCCGCTCCACTTTCTATCAAAGATTTTTCTGCAAAAGTTGCCTTCCTAGTTGCCATCACTTTGGCCAAAAGGATTTCAGGGATCGGGTCCTTGGGTCATGAAGAACCTTTCCTGACTTTCTTTTTGCAGCAGGTGGTCCTCATCCCTATGCTCAGCTCAAACCCGAAAGTTATTTCAGTGTTCCATGAGAACCAAGAAATTGTCCTACCTATATTTAGGACTCCGGGGTCCTCTGAAGTTCATCCTCTGGATGTAGGCAAGATACTGAAGGAGCACTTGCAAGTTACTTCCTCCTTTAGACGCTGTGTCTCACTGTTTATCTTGCACTCAGGCAGTAACAGAGGGAAGCTAGCTTCGTCCAGAACGATTGCGGCCTGGATCGTCCAGTCCATCCAGCAAGCCTATAGGGCCAAGGGCTTGGCTCCTCCAGAGGCAGTGACAGCACATTCCACCAGGGGTATGGTGGCGTTGTGGGCAGCAGCCCGGCATGTGGCTCCAGACGTCATCTGTAAAGCGGTCTCATGAGCCTACATTAATACTTTTGTGGATTGGCTAGTCATTTCCCACACGTAGTCTGCCATGGAGTCTGTCAGGAAAACAGAAAATTTATTATCAATACTTACCGTAATTTTCCTTTCCTGATGGACTTCATGGCAGACGGAGTTGCTACCCATCGGTCAAAGAGTTGGCTAGTAACGGAACGCAGTCTCTAGTGGTGAGCCCCAATTTATGGGAGTGCGGTCCTATAGCATTGGAGAGGAAGTGGGGTTAACCCACACGTAGTCTGTCATGGAGATAATACATTTTTCCGTTATTTTGCCATAAAAAAATATTTTTTGCCACATGGTTAATATTTTCAGATCTTATTGGTTTACATTGCTGAAAATAATAAAAAATACTTCAAATAATAGTTAAAGTTGAAATGCTTGCTTGATTTGTTTACATGTAAAGCACACTTTTGCTTCGTAAACATAAAGTTTATAAAGAAAGGAAGCTCAGTATGAATGAACTCTTCAGGACATACATAGTGTAATTTGTTGCTGTTGTTATATAATTCATATTGACCATGAATCTTTAGGCTGCTTTCACAGTGATCAGTTTTTCTTACACTTGTGTGTTAAAAAAAAAAATGGAAGAAAAACATGTGACCATGTAATCCTATGGAACTCTTCACACTGATCCATTTGCAGGTCCGCTGCTTTTAGTAAAATAATGCTTGCTGCAGGTTTGGTGCAGTAAAAAAAACACACAAAAAAAATACCTCCCATTGAAATGCATAGAAAATGTGTCAAAAATGCATCAAAAATCGCTTTTTGAGTCACATGTCCTGTGAAAAACGCACCACAAATGCGATAAAAATTTGTCAAAACGCATATGCGTGTTTTTTTTTTTTTTATATATATAATCTTTATTTAGAGCAGGAACATATGTCATAACAAACATTTTCTGAATAGCTAATATATCAGGGCGCAGTTGACATGTACTGTTTTATATACATAGCAAAAAGAGGCACAACACAAAGGGAATACAGAGAAATAATCAGTTATACGTCATACATAGCTTGGGTGTTCACCCCTTTAAAGATTTGGGGTGACTACTGCTATATTATCACCGACTGGTATGTCTAAACTTCTCAGCAACGAAACCCTTCACCAATCCAAGACTAGCCCAGGTCGGCAAAAGGTCTAACTTGACTTCAGGATGGTTCCCCCCTGGGCCATACATCAGAGGAGGTGGGGCAACAGTCACAACCAGCTGGCCTCCTCCAACACAACACCCAGGCCAGAACCATATCTGAGCACTTTTGGGCCACCAGGAGGAAGAAAAACAATACCATCTAAATGACAGATGGGTTCCCCTATAGTGGCAAGACATTGGTATCACTTGTCGGGTTAATACGTACACAAGGAAACATACAAACCAACTTTCAAAAAATTCAAAGAGAGAAAAGGATTAGCAAGAAGGGGAAGAAAAGAAAGAGTATTAAGCAAGTGAATACAGGGCCGACTCACCCCAAGTGCAAGGGGTGGGGTTCCTGGAGCCAGGAAGAAGGCAAAATACAAGAGGGTATTGACCCGGGTACATAGAACCAGAGTCAAAAAGGGGTTCCAAAAGGAAAACTCACCACGGCATATGTATTACCGTATTTATCGGTGTATAACACGCACCTTCATTTTAAGAGGGAAGTTTTAGGAAAAAAACATATTTTTTAAATAAACAACTTTGAATTAAAATAAGAATCAGTGCTCATCAATTCAGCCTGATTAGTGCCCATCTCCAGCATCCTCATCTCCCATCAATGCAGCCTGAACAATGCCCATCTGCAGCCTCAATGCAGCCTGATCAATGCCCATCTGCATCCTATCACATCAATGCAGCCTGATCAATGTCCGTCTGCAGCTTATCTCATCAATGCAGCCTGATTAATGCCCATTTTTAGCCTCAATGCTCAACTGCAGCCTCAGAATCTTTTATCAATGCAGCCTGAACAGTGCAGGAAATCACTGAGCCGTCATCTCCTGTTCACTCAGCTCTCACTCGGCAGTCACACACACACACAGACCCGCCTCCACCATCAGCATTGGACCATCTCCTGTGATAGACAGACGTGAGAGCCGAGTAAAACAGGAGATGACGGCTCAGTAAATTCCGGCAGCGCTTGTCCCCCTCTGAGGTACACTTTTAGCGTATAACATGCACCCATGATTTGCCCCCTATTTTCAGGGGAAAAAGGTGCGTGTTATACGCCAATAAATACAGTAATTATGAAAAATGTATTAATCAATATGAGATACCAAAAATTTTCAAAAAAGATATTTGAACCTAAACCACACCATTAAAAAGCATGCTTGACAACATTGTCAAAAGCAGCAATAAAAACAACCCGGGCTCACATGCATACATCCAATCATACCAAGGGATCAATGAATGCGCAGTGATTGTGAGGCAAAACAGCATTCCAATATAGGCCACTGGTGACAGGTAGCTGTGTTAGAAGCCACAAGGGCAAATGTAACAAGCCACAGTGATGGAAAATTCTGTATAAAAGTCAATCAATATAATTCTGACATGGGGCTGATTTTGTGAACAATTGCAAAGGTGGCAAGCACTAATTGAACTGAACCGGTGAGTATATGCAGCCACAGATGAATCAGTGGAAGTCCTGAATGCAGCAGAGGTAACCGAATGGGGAGAGAATGAAAACAGCAGGCAGATAATCAGATCACAGCAGGGGAGATGTATCAACACCATGAGTTCAATCACTGGGTATAGCTCTGGGAACAGCGTCCCATGAACAATCTCACCCAACCGGCAGATGGCCCCAGATTCCCATGAAAGGTTCTGCTTCTCAATGGCAGTTGAGCTTGGATTAGGATTAGCAAGAAGGATAAGAAAAGAAAGAATCAGGATCATACCTGAAATCTTACGAAAGCTGTCGCAGTCCACGCAAAGCCTGTCATCATAGAGTATAAAAGATAACTTCTGTAGCAAGGAGAGTAGATAATCAATGTCACAGCATTTACTGAGAGTAAATCTAGTCCCACTACCGCTAGGGTTGAGTATGCTGCCTAAGGGAGGGTTCTGCTAGTTCCAGCAATGCCAAGTCTAGACTGGAGGATATGTGGTCTGAATCACGAATGTGGTCCAACCATAATGACCAAGTGCAGGCGAAACGAGTTTCTTTACAAGTGGCAATCCAGTCCTCAGCCTCCTTGATCTCATTCACCTTCTGTACCCATTCTTACCTACCGGGAATTTGTGCTCACTTCCAAAAGATTAGGAGCAACCACTTGGCTGCATTCAAAAAGTGGGGCAACACGCTCCTTTTATATTGACTAGTTGGCATATTGAGGAATATGCAGGAGAAAATTAATTGGGGAGAAGGGGATTTCAAGGCCCAGAATTTCTTTAATCTGAGCCATGTCCATCCAGAAGGGTGTTATCACAGGCCAGTCCTGCCATAGATGCAAAAGCGTACCACGGCCTCTGCAGCCCCGCCAACATAGCTCAGAGTTAGGGGGATAAACCCAGGCCAGGTAAGCGGGCACCCGGTGCCAGGTAAGTGGGCACCCGGTACCAGCGTGACAGGATCTTATAATTTGTCTCCTGCATTTTGGAGTCAATGGAGCTTGAGTGTGTATGCTGGTACAGATGGGTCAGCTGAGCAGTGGTCAGCTCGGACACAAGGTCCTTTTCCCAGGCCCGGATATATGTGGGCTTGGCGGCAGAGGTGGCAGACCCCAATAGTTGGTAAATTTCAGAGACCATATGCGGTGAAGGCTCATCAGCTAAAAAAAAAGGCCTTTGAATGATGTAAGAGAAGTAATATCTCTTATAGAACTACCATGTACTTCAAAAATGGGGTGTAATAGTCTGTACCTCCAAAAATCCATTTGAGAACCTCCATGTTGGGCTTTCAAGGGCTCAAAGGGCAACAGTTTACCATTCCTCATAAGTTTACCACAACTGGCATTTCCATCATACACTCAGGGCCCAAAGAATGCCATCTGTTTTCCAGGAGGGAACCAATGAACCCCCCATGGCACAGTGGGGACACAGAAGGAGCCAGGCCCAGCATTTGGTTGATCTGATCCCACACTTTTGGCGCATGAGTCGTCAGAGGAGACGTGTTCCCGAGAGAGCCACGGGGCGTAGGACAAGTTCATGCCCGCCATATACTTCTCCATAGAGACCCAAAACTTGGAATGGGTATGGAAGCGCCAGTTTAGGATCTGTTGGAGAACCATAGCCCTATAGTATCTCTGTATGTCTGAGACACCTATACCACCTGCGTGTTTCGGGCGCTTCAGTACTCTCAAAGCTTTTTGCGGTTTTGTGAATTCCAGACAAACCCAGCTAGCATGCTAGACAGTTGGGTAAAGAAGCCTTTTGGTAAGGGCACAGGTAGCATCTGCAGGTAAAATAGTACCCTTGAAAGGAAATGTATTTTTATATTATTAACCCTCCCCAGCCAGATGAATGCAGTCTTAGTTAATACCAGAGGTGGGGGACTCGAGTCATATGACTTGACTCGAGTCAGACTCGAGTCACCTTTTTTAGGACTTTAGGACTTTTTTAAGCTGGATAGCTGGAACACAAGCTGGATGCAGAGTGGCTTGAAGAAAAGGTTGAATTCTGAATGAGGAAGTGTATCCAAATGATTCATGGAGCTTCTTAGATAGGTTTGAGCAGATGTAGTAGGGTGAGGCCAGGTTACGGAATATAAAAAAGCAGGAGGCTCAACTGGCATGGGTTGGACTGAAGTAACTGGTGCAAAGGTAGACTGGACAGCATCAGCAGGTGTAGAGGCAGCAAAACTAGAGGACAAGTTAGCCTGGATGTGCATCCAAGGGCGTTTAGGGACAGGCAAAGGTAGGGGTAATCCACAGGGCTTGACTTTTGTGGACTTAGAGCAAGCACAGGTTTTGCAATAGGAACAGGAGTCCTTTTGGAGCGAGGTCCACAAGAAACCAAACAAAATGTTTTAGTAATCCCTGGGTGCCCAGCCGTCTTAGCGTTATGTGCTTCTAAAAGCACTTTAAGCCTAAGGTGGAGGGGAACAAACGGCTTTCCAGGGGATAGATTGGGCCGAATACAAGACTGAGCCTTTAAAATACAGTCCAAAATGCCAGGGGACTAAGGCAATTGGCTGGAGGGGTGGCCTGTAGAGAATTCAATAAACTTGTCAGGGCCTTCTGCTACAGCAGTCATATAAAGACAAATGGTTATGCAAACTGGAGTCACACTTGGAAAAGTTGTCAGGATCAAGATCCAGATAGGGCTGTAATAAGGACATACAGTGGTGTGAAAAAGTGTTTGCCCCCTTCCTCATTTCCTGTTCCTTTGCATGTTTGTCACACTTAAGTGTTTCGGAACATCAAACCAATTTAAACAATAGTCAAGGACAACACAAGTAAACACAAAATGCAATTTGTAAATGAAGGTGTTTATTATTAAATGTGAAAAAAAATCCAAACCATCATGGCCCTGTGTGAAAAAGTGATTGCCCCCCTTGTTAAAACATACTATAACTGTGGTTGTCCACACCTGAGTTCAATTTCTATAGCCACACCCAGGCCTGATTATTGCCACACCTGTTCACAATCAAGGCATCACTTAAATAGGAGCTGCTTGACACAGTAAGGTCCACCAGAAGATCCTTAAAAGCTACACATCATGCCGAGACCCAAAGAAATTCAGGAACAATTGAGAAAGAAAGTAATTGAGATCTATCAGTCTGTAAAGGGTTATAAAGCCATTTCCAAAGCTTTGGGAATCCAGCGAACCACAGTGAGAGACATTATCCACAAATGGCGAAGACATGGAACAGTGGTGAACCTTCCCAGGAGTGGCCGGCCGCCCAAAATTACCCCAAGAGCGCAGCGACGACTCATCCAAGAGGTCACAAAAGACCCCACAACAACGTCCAAGGAACTGCAGGCCTCACTTGCCTCAGTTAAGGTCAGCGTTCATGCCTCCACCATCAGGAAAAGACTGGGCAAAAATGGCCTGCATGGCAGAGTTCCAAGGAGAAAACCACTGCTGAGCAAAAAGAACATCAAAGCTCGTCTCAATTTCTCCACAACACATCTTGATGATCCCCAAGACTTCATTCTGTGGACCGATGAGACAAAAGTGGAACTCTTTGGAAGGTGTGTGTCCAAGTATATCTGGCGTAGAAGGAACACTGCATTTCAGAAAAAGAACATTATACCAACAGTAAAATATGGTGGTGGTAGTGTGATGGTCTGGGGCTGTTTTGCTGCTTCAGGACCTGGAAGACTTGCCGTGATAAAAGGAACTATGAATTCTGCTGTCTACCAAGAGATCCTGAAGGAGAATGTCCGACCATCTGTTCGTGTACTCAAGCTGAAACGAACTTGGGTTCTGCAGCAGGACAATGATCCTAAACACACCAGCAAGTCCACCACCGAATGGCTGAAGAAAAACAAAATGAAGACTTTGGAGTGGCCTAGCCAAAGTCCTGACCTGAATCCTATTGAGATGTTGTGGTATGACCTTAAAAAGGCTGTTCATGCTCG
>CM053027.1:130107999-130110499 GCA_028564925.1 Lithobates sylvaticus
AATAACCCCCTGAGTCAGCAATGGCAGCCTCCATGTTTTTTTTAGGCAAAGTTTTCCTTTAATGCATGCATTGGTGTAATGCATGCATTAAAGGAAAACTTTGCCTAAAAAAAACATGGAGGCTGCCATTGCTGACTCAGGGGGTTATTTACTAAAGGAAAATCCACTTTGCACTGCAAGTTGCAAAAAAAAAAAAACAAGACTTTAGTATCACTTTAATGCTGCGCACAGACGATCGGACATTCCGACAAAAAAATCCTGGATTTATTTCCAACGGGTGTTGGCTCAAACTTGTCTTGCATACACACGGTCGCACAAATGCTGTCGGAAATGCCGAACATCAAGAACGCAGTGACGTACAACACGTATGACGAGCTGAGAAAAATGAAGTTCAATAGCCAGTGCGGCTCTTCTGCTTGATTCCGAGTATGCATGGAATTATGTGCGTCGGAAATTTTGTACACACGATCGGAATTTACGACAATGGATTTTGTTGTGGGGAAAATTTGAGAACCAGCTTTTTGTCAAATTTTGTTTGTCCGATGTCCGATGGAGCCTACGCACGGTCGGAATTTCCAACAACAAGCTCACATCGAACATTTGTTGTTGGAAATTCCGACCGTGTGTACGCGGCATAAGGCAAAACTAAACTCTCAATCAGTCAACTATTTTTAATCCTTCTGCTGTTGGCCTTAGTAAATATATTGGAGGGTATATTAAAATTGAATATATTACATTTACTTGTTTAAACTTTTTTTTCTTTTTACATTTCTTCACTTGGTTACTGGTTTCTGGCCTAGGCTTAAACTGATGTCATACATCCCAGGGCCAGGATTCTTCATGATTCTTTCACCTGGAAAGGGAAAGATGGGTTTTCTCAGCTAAGCACACCCACCTGCCTACATGAATCATCTGCCCTTACTCAAGATGGCTGTGGTTAGAAATGTTAGTGGGGGTATTTTATAAAGTCAGTTGCCAAAAAATAAAGCATGGAGACAAGGATAGATGGGTGAGTTTGCTTTGAATATTAAAAATGAAGTTAAAAGTGTTTTCTGGTGCTCTAACACATTTGTTACCCCAACACTTCATATTCCTAAAATATGGCTGCTGTACCACATACTTATATGAGAAAATATTCTGTTCTCTTTGTATTGCTTCCTTTATGTTAAATCCCTGGTGTTCCCGCTATTCCCTCTGCTTTCCTATTAAAAACTGAACACTCTAAGCAGTAGGGTTACCACCTGTCCAGGATTCGCCCGGACAGTTCGGATTTTGAATCATGTGTCCGGGTTTCATTCCACCTGAAACCCAGACAAACTATTCAGACAGGAATGTGGCTCATAACAGGGCTTGACAGGAAGGTGAGGGGCACTATGTGTGCCACATTACTATTCTCTTTGGAGTGCCCAAAGGTGTCCCAGGTCTGTTACAATCCTATAGTGTATATATAAAAAAAAAAAAAAACTGCCGGACTGGGAATGAAAACCAGCCCTGGAAAAAATTTCATACCAGCCCCATAGCATTATTATACCAGCCAAACAGCATAACGTCATTATTTTATTGTTCATAAAAGGGAAAACCATACATTTTAAAGCACATTTGAAGAGTGCACTATATATAGATAAGACAGGTACATGGTACAGTGGCATGCGTTTGAGGGCACAGTGGCTGCGTTTGATGGGCACAGTGGTGGCAATTTATGGGCACAGTGGTGGCAATTTATGGGCACAGTGGCTACGTTCGATGGCACAGTGGCTGTGTTTGATGGGCACAGTGGTAGCAATTTATGGGTACAGTGACTGCGTTTGATGGCACAGTGGCTGCGTTTGATGGTCACAATGGCTGCGTTTGATGGGCACAATGGCTGCGTTTGGGCACAGTGGCAGCACTTAATGGGCACAGTGGTGGCAATTTTTGGGCACAGTGGCATGCGTTTGAGGGCACAATGTCTGCGTTTGATAGCATAGTGACAGCATTTAATGGGCACAGTGGTGGCAATTTATGGGTACAGTGGCTGCATTTGATGTTACAGTGGCTGCGTTTGATGGCACAGTGGCAGCGTTTAATGGGCACAGTGGTGGCAATTTATGGGCACAGTGGCATGCGTTTGAGGGCACAGTGGCTGCGTTTGATGGGCACAGTGGTGGCAATTTATGGGCACAGTGGTGGCAATTTATGGGTACAGTGGCTGCGTTTGATGGCACAGTGGCTGTGTTTGACGGCACAGTGGCAGCGTTTAATGGGCACAGTGGTGGCAATTTATGGGCACAGTGGCATGCGTTTGAGGGCACAGTGGCTGCGTTTGATGGGCACAGTGGTGGCAATTTATGGGCACAGTGGTGGCAATTTATGGGCACAGTGGCTATGTTCGATGGCACAGTGGCTGTGTTTGATGGGCACAGTGGTAGCAATTTATGGGTACAGTGACTGCGTTTGATGGCACAGTGGCTGTGTTTGATGGGCACAATGGCTGCGTTTAATGGGCACAGTGGTGGCAATT
>CM053027.1:130115499-130151737 GCA_028564925.1 Lithobates sylvaticus
CCCGGTTTCCCCTGGTGGCGTGCTTTTACGCCTGCTGCAAGTTGCGGGAGCGTGCCTGCGGGTGGAGCTGTCGCGTTGTCCGATGGCGACCCACGATCACCTAGTACAGAGGCAGAATGGGCAGCTGCCTTTGTAAACAAGGCTGATCCCCATTCTGACAGGAGACATGGCAGAGATCTACTGTTCCCAGTGATTGGGAACAGTGATCTCTGTCATGTCCCAGTGAGCCCATCCCCCCTACAGTTAGAACATACACAGGGAACACACTTAACCCCTTGAGCGTCCCCTAGTGTTAACCCCTTCCCTGCAAGTGTCATTTTTACATTGATCAGTGCATTTTTATAGCACTGATCAATGTAATAATGTCACTGGTTCCCAAAAAGTGTAATTTGGGGTCAGATTTATCCGCCGCAATGTCGCAGTTCCCCCATAACCAGTAAAAACAATAAAAAAATAAAATAATACTCCCTAAATCTATCCCATAGTTTGTAGACGTGATAACTTTTGCGCAAACCAATCAATATACGCCTATTGCAATTTTTTTTACCAAAAATATGTAGAAGAATATATATCGGCCTAAACTGTTGAATAAATTAGTTTTTTATATATATATTTTTTTGGATATGTATTATAGAAAAAAGTTAAATAAATTTTTTTTTTTTCAACATTGTCGCTCTTTGTTTGTTTATAGCACAAAAAATAAAAAACACAGAGGTGATCAAATACCACCAAAAGAAAGCTCTATTTGTGGGAAAAAAAGGGACTTACATTTTGTTTGTGTACAGCATTGCACGACCGCGCAATTGTCAGTTAAAGCAGCACAGTGCGTTTTACAAAAACCTAACGGTCCTTAAAGTGGTTGTAAATCCTTTTTGGTGACTTTTACCTATAGGTAAGCCTAGAATAAGGCTTACCTATAGGTAGTGGAAAAATCTCCTAAACATGCGCCGTTTAGGAGATATTTCACTTGAAGTGCGCCAATGTCGTCATCGGCGCATGCGCTGTGAAGAAACAGACCTCCGTGACTTTTCTACCCCCAGTGTGTGCGGTGACTGACAGCTCCTGTGCGCATGCATGGGAGTGACATCACGCGACTCCAGCCAGTCACAGAGCCGGAGTCCGTGGCCCCGGAAGGAAAGGGGGGGGAAGATGGACACGGCCTGCTCAGGGGACAGCATGGGCTTCATTTGCAGGTAAGTGTCATACAATGGGCTAGTTAGGATGCATACTATCCCATTATGCTTTTCATTTTCAGGCCTTGCAGGGAGCAAAAGAGGAAGTAAAACCCATCAGGGTTTACTTCCTCTTTAAGAGGTTAATGTACTTCTTTTGCAAAAATAAAACAGCTTTCCATTTATTCTACACACGCTTACCTCACTCTCTTCATGGCTGTTTAAAAAAAAAATCTATTCTGCCTTACTTTCAGGACAGACTTTAGGTCATGACACAGGAAGGAGTTGACCAGCTGAGGGTAGATGATGCAGCGTGTGCGCTAATGAGATCAGCTGGTCAACTCTTTCCTGTGTCATGACCTATAGTCTGACCAGGAAGTAAGGCAGGAGTAATGGATATGTGTTTTTAAAAAGCCATGAAGACAGTGAGGTAAGCGTGTGTTGTATAAATGGAAATCGGTTTTATTTTTGCAAAAGAAGTACATTAATGCTATATTGGTACATAGAGGAGCTGGAATTTAGATTTTAAAAAAGGTGACCAAAGGTGAACTTAGCCTTTAAAGGAAGGCTATAGTCTTTGAAATTGTATGCAAATCTTAAAACGATATTAAACCCAAAACCAAACATTGAATATATTGCAGCTTACCAATCCCTAAATGTGGTGGCTGCATTGGTTTTATTATTTTAGTTTTTCCCCCTCTGTTTTCACCTGGAGATCTGGCTAGTAACACACCTTCTGTATTAGAGTACCCCCCTCTGGATGAAGGAACAACAGAGACACCTTTGTACAATTGTATTGTTAATCTGGGGGGGGGGGGGGGGGGGGTATTGGATGGGCTGGCAGATTTAGGCTATTTTTACACTCAGTGCAGCAAGCAGAATTTTACAAAGCGCAGCCGTCCCACAACTTATCAGTGTGAAGAGCAGTGTTGGTCATCTTACTTTAAAAAAGTAATTAGTTAAAGTGGTGGGACACCCTGAAAACAAAAACTTTTAAAAATGTTAGTAACAATTTCAAATGATAAAAAAAAAAAATTTTTTTTTTTTTTTTACTTACCAGAAATGGCTGTTGCTAGGCAGATTGTCCTAATCTGCCTCCTCCAGCTCCGCGGTGATCTTCTCTCCTTCCGTCTTCTATGGAATGGGGCGCAGTGTGTTATGGGAACTGTGTCCCACAACACATTGCGTTCCCCATTCACAAATCCCACTCGCGCATGCGCAGTAGGCCGCGCGCCGCCTCACGCATGCGCAGTAGGCCGCGCGCCGACTTGCGCATGCGCAGTAGGCCGCGCAAAGCCGTTTCCCTTACTGAGGATGGCGGCGCTGGATCCGGAACGCCGAGGGACATCTCGGCCTCCACGAACAGCATCACGGGCGCCCTGGGAGGGTAAGTGTACTTATTAAAAGTCAGCAGCGACTTTTTTTTTAGCTGCTGACTTTTAAAAAAAAAAAATTTTAAGCTGACACACCGCTTTAAGTTACAAATTACTTCTGCCAAAAAGTTATTGCGTTAGTAACTCAGTTACTACATTGGAAAAGTAATTAGTTACTCAGCAAAGTAACTGACATAGGGGGGACATTAGGAGAAGAGATGTGGATAGGGGAACTGCCAGAGTATGTGCTTTGGACAAGGATAAACTACCAGGAAATGTAGCATGGACAGTGAAAGGAAGAAGGCTGTTGGGGGGGAGGAGGTTACCAGCAGTAGTGGCGATAGTGAAATGGGGGCTGTCAGAGAATGTAGTTTGGAAACGTATTGGAGATGTTACAGAACATAGTGTGGGTGTAGAGAAAGGAGGATGTTCGGGAGAAGATACTGAGAACAGTGTGGGGAGAGCTGTGCCAAAAATTGGTCTAGACACTGGTTAGGACACTGTTGTGGACACTGCTGAGGGTGAGGGAACATTGTGTGGTGAGGATGTGGACAACAATGAGGAAACAATGCCTCTACAAGGACAAAGGCACTACGTAATAAACAATGTGTGTGGACATGTCAGTGCTGTCTGACAAAACTTCAAAATAGGTCAGATCATAGAGGTTTGATACATTAATTTCTCACATATTATGTACAGAGTTTGCTAGGGCTGAAACTCACATAAACTGTGAACAGTTGGTTTGGACACTCGGACACCCTTAGAAAATGTGGCAAATCCCAGTAAAAACATGAGGTCCCCCCCCCCCAAAAAAGGTTTTCAGCACACTATGGGCTATTTAAACAATAAAAACTAAAATAATTCTGCGCTGGGGAACATTTTAACACATAGAAGCAGCCAGTGTTGGTCATCCTACTTTAAAAAAGTAATTAGTTAAGTTACAAATTACTTCTCCCAAAAAGTAATTGCGTTAGTAACTCAGTTACTACATTGGAAAAGTAATTAGTTACACAGCAAAGTAACTGACTTTTTTTTTAAATATTCTATACGTGTAACTAAGGGGTGGGTCTAGTATTAATGTAACCAAGGGGCACATTTATTATTATTGTTATATATCGTGTAACCAAGGGGCTGCTCTAGTATTACTGTAACCAAGGGGCAGATCTGTTATAGCGTGTAAGCAAGGGGCGGGTCTATTATTATTATATTGTGTAAGGGGCGGATGGCTACAGAAGAGGGCGAATGTTAAATTAATGGGCAGAGCTCGATATATAACAATATTAATAAATGCGCCCTTGGTTACAGTAATACTAGACCCGCCCCTTACTTACACGATAGACGCCCCTTGCAGAGTAGCACGAGCATCAGGAGCGTGCGGCATCGCCTCGTACAATTACATGTTAACTGCGCCTGAGCGGTGTAGAGTTCACTCAGAGCTGTTTAGGTTCGGCAATTTTCGGAAGCTCCGTAGTCCTTCGTACTGTGCAAGCCCTGCGCCTGCGCAGTACAGGGGGTCCTTATCAGGCGGAGAACTTTTTCGGCAGGACACCGGAATTACACTACTGCCATCTAGTGGCAGTAGATGTAATTGGGGTAACTAAGCCAAAGTAATGGTAACTGAGTTACCATGAGGGGAAAAGTAATTAGTTAGATTACTAGTTACCCTCTAAAGTAACTGAGTTACGTAACTCAGTTTATTTTAACTCAGTTACTTACATCACTGGAAGCAGCCTACACCAAAATTTGTGATACCAAATTTGTGCATAAATAAATCAAATAGTGTGGTGCTAAATTAATACAACATACCGTAATAGAAATCGTGCATTAAACTTTAATATAGATTATTGATAAAAATCTCAATTCATATAAGAAATGTGAAATAAATGCGAATTTACATTTCATAAAAAATAAAAACATAATAAAATCAATATTCAAATCCTAAAAAACAAAGAATAAGTCCCAAGTCATGAATTAAAAAATCAAAAAAAATGGGTAATTCATGTGCAACATCCAAAAAATTATAAGGTATATAGTCTCATATCCAAGTGCAAGGGAATGCCGCTCTTATCCAATAAATATATGCAATCCAAGAAATCGCTAGTTGTCACATCCAATGTTGATCACCACAGTGATAACATCCATGGTATAAGATATGGTTGGTTCCTTACCAGATTGTGTGAACCATATTAAATGGTCAACAAGACAACAACGCATTTAACATAACTAGGATGTTTTCCTAACACTCCTCATCGCTTTGCTGCGAACTCTCTCAGCAATGTAATGCAAGGCATGAAAACGACATCTCATAGCGCAATATGTTTAAAAAAATCTGTATCGTTAATAATAGAAGTGCTTTTACATATTTTACACAATAAAATCACATTAAAAGATGCAAAGAGCAGTTTCCCAAGCAGGCAATCTCCAAACACTGGTGTTTTGGCAGTCAGATAACGTAAAGGCATCATGCGTAGGCCCTGCCTGACACGTTTCGTCAAAGAATGACATCTTCACAGGGAATTGGCAAATGCGTTGTTGACCATTTAATATGGTCCACACTATCTGGTAAGGAGCCAACCTTATCTTATATCACGGGTGTCATCACTGTGGTAATCAGCATTGGATGTAACAACTATCGATTTCTTGGATTGCTTATATTTACTGGATAAGAGCGGCATTCACTTGCCTTGGATATGGGACTATTCCCCTTATATTTTTGTTGGACGTTGCACGTGAATTACCAATTTTTTAGATTTTTTTAATTCATGAATTGGGACTTATTTGTTTATAGGATTTGAATATGGATTTTATTATGTTGATGTATTTTATATGAAATGTAAATTTGCATTTATTTCACATTTTTGCACTTTATGAATTGAGATTTTTATCATTAATTTATATTAGAGCATTATGCACATTTTCTATCGTGTTGTGTGAATTTAGTTCCACACTATTTGATTTATTTATTAAAACAATAGCCATCTCCTTTCTGGAAATGCTGTCTTATGCCCCGTACACACGGTCGGATTTTCCGACGGAAAATGTCCTATCTGACAATGTTGTCGGAAATACCGACCGTGTGTAGGCTCCATCGGACTTTTTCCGTCGGATTTTCCGACGGACAAAGTTTTATCTCCTGCTCTCAAATTCTCCGTCAACAAAGTCCGATCAGACTTTTTCCGATCGTGTGTAGCGAATTCCGACAGACAAAGTGCCACGCATGCTCAGGTCAAATTACAAGACCAAAGCTATTGGCTACTAGCCTCTAGGTAGTTCCATCGTATACCGTGTGTATGCAACACCAGTGTCGGACAAAATCCGTCGGAAAAAATCCCACGGATTTTGTGGTCGGAATTTCCGACCGTGTGTATGGGGCATAAGACCACTTTCACACTGAGGCACTCTTCAGGCGCTTTCACGCTAAAAACTGCGCCTAAAAAGCTCACGAAAACTTACTTCCATTAAAATCAATGAACGCTTTCACACTGGGGCAGTGTGCTGGCAGGGCTGTGAAAAACTCCCCTCCCCATTGAAATGAATGGAAAGCTCTTCAAAAGCCCCTGAAAAGCTCTTCAAAAGCGCTCAGTGTTTTTACTGGCAGTTTAGAAGCGCTTCAGTGTGAAAGTGGCCTAGTGCTAAAACCTGGGATGGAAGCATTCAGGAGGCAGAGAGAGTTGTATATGCTTCAGCTTGAGCTTAATGACCTTTTGCCATTTTTACAACAGAGAGGCAAATAAAGACCTAAAAAAAAGGACTCTAAAGTTCCACCATATCGAAAAAACCTCTAAGCCAGACACTACACACTCCCTTTAACTGCTGTTTTATTATTAGGTGTGTTTAATTGGGGGAAGTGGGGGGAGGGAGGTAAGGCGTATGTACAGCAAGAAACTTAATTGCTGGAGAACTATAATTATGAGCATGATTAGTGAAAGCCAGTTCGTTATAGAATAACTATATGACAAAGGTGTAATGTAATAAGCTATATTTAGTTTGACTCACCCGAGGGTTATGATAGAAAACCCTGTACGGATTAGCTGATTAAAAATGCTGATAAGGTTAAAAACAGTTAAAAGAAACATTATTGATATAAAACACTATTATAGACATGTGCACAACAGAAAAATTTGTTTATTTTCGTTTCGTTTCTTTCGTTTCCGTTGATTCGTAACGATTCGTAAATTCGTAAGTGGTAGGTGTTCGTATTCGTAACGATTCGTAAATTCGTAAGTTGTCGGTGTTCCTATTCGTAACGATTCGTATTTTCGTAAGAGTTATTTTTTCGTTGATTCGTTTTTCCGTTAGTTTAATTTTCGTTTATTCGTTTATTAGAAATTCGGATGCATTCGTATTTATTCGTACTTTCGTAACATTCGTAGATTCGTAATCGGAGCATAATTCATAATTTTATGTAATGTGTATGCTATTATTACATTTTAAGAGACATGGAAAATTACGAATCGAAAAAAAAAGTTCCGAATGTACAAATTTTTTCGTTCAATCCATTCGAAGCACGTTAAGCAGCGCCATTGTAAGAGACACGGAAAATTACGAATCGCAAAAAAAAAAAAAAAAAAAAGTTACCAATGTAACAAATTTTTTCGTTCAATCCATTCGAAGCAATGCACGTTAAGCAGCGCCATTGTAAGAGACACACGGAAAATTACGAATGGCAAAAAAAAAAAAAAAAAATTAAGAATGTACGAATTTTTTCGTTCAATCCATTCGAAGCACGTTAAGCAGTGCCATTGTAAGAGACACGGAAAATTACGATTTGAAAAAAAAAAAAAAGTTACGAATGTACGAATTTTTTCGTTCAATCCATTCGAGGCACGTTAAGCAGCGCCATTGTAAGGGACACGGAAAATTACCAATTCAACAACAAAAAAAAAAAGTTACGAATGTACAAATTTTTTCGTTCATTTTGATTTTCGTTGTTCCTGTTTTCGTTTTTCGGATTTTCTTCTTTCGTAGATTCGTTGTTTCTAATTTGCTTTTTTCCGATTTTCGTTGTTTTTCGGATTCGTTCGATTAGAACGATTCGTTATTCGTTAAAATTTTTAGCGAATCGTTTGTTCATTCGTACGATAACGAATGAACGAATATAACGAAAAAAAACGAAAAACGAAAAGAAAAACGAAACGAATTGCACATGTCTAAACACTATCTACATCATTTAATAGTTTTAGTTGTCCCGTGTAGAATGTTTCTGATTCATGCATTCTGTAAGGCATTTGGATTTCATGTTACTGTCAGATTACTTTGCATTGGTTTCTAACGATCTTGCATTATATTCTGTTACAGAAGGTTTGCAAAGACATTAGATGATTGCCCCCTGATCTTGTTCGGAGTGTTCATTTTGACTGTGTATTTGTCGGACTGCTACTGACACACCATCCTCCAAGTATCTGTGTTCTTCCAGAGCTTGAAGACCCCTGAATTGTTTTCCTGTACAAAAGGATCTGGAAAGTCATTGAATTAATCCTTTGGGCTTTACAGTATGAGAGATTTTTCAACCATGCTAATCTGTAATTGGGAACTGCCTCTACTCCTCCACCTCTGATTATGGGATCCAAGTAGAGGTGGGTAGAAGTTTCTGCATAAGTCAAAAGGTTGTGAGATAGCAGAGATAATTCTTAAGCCTCGTACGCACAATCGGATTTTCCGATGGGAAATGTGTGATGACAGGCTGTTGACGGAAAAAATCCGACCGTGTGTATGCTCCATCGGACAATTGTCAGATTTCTTCCGCAGGCAAATGTTGGATTGCAGGCTTTAAAATTTTCTGAAGACAAATGTTTGCTGTCAGATTTTCTGAGCGTGTGTACACAAGTCCGATGGACAAAATTCAAAAGTACAAACACGCATGCTCGGAAGCAAGGACGAGCCAGAAGCGGTCGGTCTTGTAAACTAGCGTTCATAATAGAGAATTAACAAGGCAAATACCGTATATACTCGAGTATAGGCCGACCCGAATATAAGCCGAGGCACCTAATTTTACCACAAACAACTGGGAAAACTTATTGACTCGAGTATAAGCCTAGGGTGAGAAATGTGCAGCTACTGTAAGTGGAAAAGAGGGTCAACGATGCCCATTTGCAGCCTCACTGTGCCCATGCAGATGGACACAGTTGACCGATTTGGGGCCCTGTATCTCGGGGTCACTTAGTGCTAGGAACCCCATCTTTAGATATGTTGTAGTGCTAATTCCACTGGGTTGGAATACAACATTTGGGGTTCCTAGCACCAAGTGTCCCCGAGATATGGGGCCCCAAATTCGGGTCAGAAAATCTCAAGCACTTTTCTGCAGCAGAGAATGACATTTTCTGAACCGACTTTGGGGCCCTGTATCTCGGGGCCACTTAGTGCTAGGAACCCCATATTTGGATATGTTTTAGTGCTAAAATTTGGGATCCCTAGACCCAAGTGGCCCCGAGATACGGGGCCCCAAAGTCGGGTCGGAAATATTTTTTTTTGCTGCAGAAAAGTGCTTGACTCGAGTATAAGCCGAGGGGGGCACTTTCAGCACAAAAAAATGTGCTGAAAAACTCAGCTTATACTCGAGTATATACGGTAATGAAATCTCGAAATGCAGCGCACATTCTCTTCTTCTTTAATGGGATAATAATGAAGCTGCTTTACTGGTGATACTGATGAAGTTATTGCAAACACATTTTCAAAGGCTTTTTTTTCCCAGTGATATCAAGAATAATATTATTATGCTTTTTTTTTTTTTTTGGCCAAGTTACCATAACATCATTATCCCGTAGTTTTTAAGATCAAAGATACAACTATGTTGGTGTCCCTTGTCAATTCCATGTGTTTGCTCACTGATTGCCACTGCATACTACTCACTGACCACCCTGCCACTACATATTGCTCACTGACCACCCTGCCACTACATACTGCTCAATGACTTCCCTACCACTACATACCGCACTATCCTGCTCCTAAATACTGCTCAATGACTGCCCAGACACTACATACTACTCACTGACTGTCCTGCCACTACATACCACCCACTGACCATCCGGCCACTACATACTGCTCATTGACTACCCTGCCGCTACATGCTGCTCACTGACTGCCCTGACATTACATGCTGCTCACTGACTGTCATGCTACTGCATACTACTCACTGACTATCCTGCCACTTCATACTGCTCACTGACTATCCTGCCACTGCATAATTCTCACTGACTGTCCTGCCACTACATACTCCTCATTGACCACCCTGCCACTATATACTGCTCACTGACTTCCCTAGCACTACATACTGCCCTTTCCTGTTACTACAAACAGCTCACTGACTGTCGTGACACTACATACTGTTCACTGACCACCCTGCCACTACATACTGCTCACTGACCACCGTGCCACTACATACTGCTCACTGACCACCCTGCCACTACATACTGCTCACTGACCACCCTGCCACCACATACTGCTCACTGACTACCCTGCCATAAAATACTGACTCAATGACTGTCCTGCCACTACAAACTTCTGATTGACCACTCTGTCACTACATACTTCTCACTGACCATGCTGGCACTTCATATTGCTCACTTAATGCAATGCTATTAGATACTGCCCTATCCTGCCATTACACGCTGTTTACCAACTGCTCTGACACTATGTATTGCTCACTAACTGCCCTTGCACTACATACTGAACACTGACTGCCCTAGAACTAAATACTACCCTATTCTGTCACTACATACTGCTCACGGACTGCCCTACTACTACATATTACCCTATCCTGTCACTACACACTGCTTACTGCCCACCCTGCCAATACAAACTGATCACTGATCGCCCTACCACTACATACTGCCCTATCCTGCCACTGCATACTGCTAACTGATTTGAATATTGTACAGTTACAAGGCAACTCTGCATCACAACCTACTAACCACTGAACTCTGCATCACAACCTACTGACCACTGAACGCTGCATCACAACCTACTGACCACTGAACTCTGCATCACAACCTACTAACCACTGAACTCTGCATCACAACCTAATGACCACTGAACTCTGCATCACAACCTACTGACCACTGAACTCTGCATCACAACCTACTGACCACTGAACTCCCCCAAATGCCCCAAAATTTTGCAAAATTCTAAAGGGTGCCTCGACTGAAAAAAGGTTGAGAAACACTGCCTTAACACACATAAACAGTACAATCAAATTAAACTGCCCTTTAGCCTATCACAAAAAACAAACTGGAATGCACTGCCTGTTGTGGTGTGCTGCCTTGCTCAAAAATAGTGCATGTTTTTTTGTGCATTGAGGTTCAATAAAGTCCAACTTTGGACTCTCATCTCCCCCAGAATCCACCCCCCCCTTTACCACTAATAAGTATATTGTTTGAATTGTTTTGAATACTAACCTTTTTTGAAGCCTTAAAGTAGAACTATAGGCAAAACTTGTTTTTTTTTTTTTTTTCATTTTGGATAGAGTAAGGTAGGTCAGTTTATTTTTTGCCATCTGTGTCCCATTGGGGAGATTACCCTTCACTTATTGTTCCACAGCTAAAACAGGAAGTGAGAGGAAATCTCTGCAAATTAAGGGAATCCCTTGGGGACCAGAAGGTTACCAGAATTAGTGTCCTCATTGGAAGATTTCCCCTCTATTACTTTTCTGGGGACAACCCAAAATGTGACATTTTCTTTTACTTTAACTTTCAATAATAATGGTAAACAGGACAAATAGAGAGGGTGGATCTTCCTAACGGGGGCACAGACAGCAAAAGAATGGACAGGTGTTCTAATCCATCTCCACTTTGTCCAAAACTAAAAAAAAAATTTGCCTTTAGTTGTACTTTAAGGCAGGTCATGTGACGATTCAGGGTCCTCTTCATCTTTACCTTTTTTTTGGTATAGGAGAGCCATGCTGATGTAGATAGCAGTGCTGATGTGGTGACATCAGAGCTGCTCTGTGTACAACTAAAATGTGAATTAAGGGCACCAGGGTGATGTCCCCTTAGGGGGCAGGGCCATGACACCCTAGTCACAGTACAGTCCTCTGTCGTTTGGGGTGTCATTTAAAAGGGGTTGTAAACCCTCAAGGTTTTTCACCTTAATTCATTCTATGCATTAAGGTGAAAAACCTTCTTTAGTTCAGGAGCCCCCTGAGCCCCCTTGTACTTAGCTGAGCCAGATCTTTCCAGCGACGGGGACAAGCACAACAGCTCCAGCCACTGTCTTGGGTCCTCATTGGATAGATTGATAGCGGCACAGCCAAAAAAAAAAAAAAAAAAACCTTTACAACCCCTTTACCTCGTAAGACTGAGGACATCTTGTGGCAAAAAAGGTGTACTGAGGAGAACTGCTCCGGATTAAAGGTGAGTATTGCAGTAGCTTCAGCTGCTTTTTTTTCTGTATCACCATGGGGACATTTTTAAACAAAATAAAAATGTAGTCCTGAGTTGGGCTTTAAAGATCCATTCAAAGTTGCCTTGACCAAACGCAAGAACAACATGCAACAAAGGTGAAAATAGAACCTTAACCGCTTCAATACTGGGCCATTTTACACCCTTCCTTACCAGAGCACTTTTTGCGATTCGGCACTGCGTCAATTTAACTGACAATTGCGCGGTCGTGCGACGTTACACCCAAACAAAATTGACGTCCTTTTTTTCCCACAAATAGAGCTTTCTTTTGGTGGTATTTGATCGCCCCTGCGGTTTTTATTTTTTGCGCTCAAAGAGCGACAATTTTGAAAAAAAAACACAATATTTTTTACTTTTTGCTATAATAAATATCCCATTTTTAAAAAAAAAAAACTATTTTTTTACTCAGTTTAGGCTGATACGTATTCTTCTACATATTTTTGGTAAAAAAAATCGCAATAAGCGTATATTGATTGGTTTGCGCAAAAGTTATAGCGTCTACAAAATAGGGGATAGATTTATTGCATTTTTTTTTTTTTTTACTAGTAATGGCGGCGATCTGCGATTTTTTTTTTTTCGTGACTGCGACATTGCGGCGGACACTTCAGACACTTTTGACACATTTTTGGAACCATTCACATTTACACAGCGATCGTTGCTATAAAATTGCATTGATTACTGTGTAAATGTGACTGGCAGGGAAGGGGTTAACACTAGGGGGCGCTGCAGGGGTTAATGTATTCCCTATATGTGTGATTCTAACTGTGGGGGGGGGGACTCAAGGGGAGGAGACCGATCATGTGTTCCTCCGTACTGTGATCACATGATCGGTCTCTTCTCCGGTGACAGGACGTGGAGCTGTGTGTTTACACACACAGCTACACGGTCCCGCGCGGTCCCGTTGTTTTACCGGGCAATCACGGGTGCCCGGCGGACATCGCGGCCGCCGGGCACTCGCACCGGGTCCCGAGCGACGCCGGCGGCGCACGCGCGCGCCCCCCAGGCGGCCGGGAATGGAAGGACGTCATATGACGCCCACCCAGGATGGGTGATCCACCTTGTGGGCGTCATATGACAGTGGGCGGTAGGGAAGTGGTTAATGAGCGTACATGGCTGTATTATAGAATTATATTTATTTATACCCAGTTTTTGCAGGTAAAATTACTTTTCTTCCTAAAAGTCTCATTAAACTTTTAAATTTTCATACTTGAATGTTATGTGCAAGCAGATCCTCCACCTTAAAATAAAGATTTGCTTTTTAAATGTGACCACCTCCCCCTTCCTGAAATGCTGATTAAAACAATAAAACGATCAACAATAAAATGTGGGGGGGGGGAAAGTTGGATAAAATACATAACTTTTCCCTGTTTTCCACATACAAGGGCGACTTCATTCTCCTACTTGTGAGATCGATGGCAATGCTGAGTATCCACGTGAGAAGATGACCCTGCATTGTGCTGCAGCATTGTCCCATGAGAGGACTCGGCATTCCCTGGGATCTCAATGGCAAGATGATGAAGTTCCCCCTGAACTATGGAATCTGGGGGAAATATCAGTACATTATCTAACTTTTTTCCCCCTATGAATGCTTTTTTTTTCTTTCTTAGCACTGAGTGCAAGGCCTACTTTAAACTCTCAGATACATAAAATACTAAAATCTTTGAAATTATGCTTAGTGGCCCTTTAACTAGGATATTCTTCAAAAGAAATGAAAACTCAAACATCAGAAGTGTCATGCAGACATTTTGAACCAAGTATTTATTTAAAAACCTTTACAGAATTTCCTGTAGATTGTGCTAGTTCCGTGCATTGTAACGTGTTCGCTAGACATTTCAAACACATACTTGGGTAATTAAAATACAACTGGTTTTATGAGTCTGTCTTATGACTATTATTTCAAAGTTTTTTTAATTAAATGCAAGCTAACCATCCTGTTTCTTAGGAAATCCCCAGCTTTTCCAGGTCTTGCTTTCTTGCTGTAATCTAAACCTCCCTTCATTAGGAATTGCTGGATGACTTATTGGGCATTCAAATATAGGGTATTACATATCATATGTTTACTTTTTGCTTGGGGACAGTCAACCACAAATATTTTACTATTGGATAGATGCTGGAGAGATAAACACCATTATAACTTATTACAGTATATCTATGGGAGACTCTTGTGATGAGTTCTCTGTGCTGGGTTTTCAGGTGTGCACAATGACTACAGCCATTATCATGGTGTCTCATGTTTTCTGTTGGAATTTTAATCTGTTAAGATATGTAGAATGCAATAGAAAAAGAGTGGAAATACCACAACTTGAGTAGTTCTAGAAATAGAACCCATTTTGAGACGATTGGAACTCTCTTGCCTGGAGTCCTCTAAAGCCCCATACACACGCTCGGACAATCCGCGGACCAGGTCGGTCGGACTTTGTCCGACGTACTTTGTCTGATGTTGGCGTTGCGTACACACGGTCGGACTACGTTGTCGGAATATCCGGTCCGGAAGAACGTGACGTAAGTCGTCGTCCACGAGATTACAAAAGGGAAGTTCAGCACCACGTCAGGCACCCGTTGGGCTCCTTCTGCTGATCCCGTGTTTATCGAGAGTTAGTCGAAGTTTGATGACTTAAGATTCGCGCTTCTCAGTTTTCTGACTCAGATCGTTACTGCTCTTCAGTTTGTGCTTGTCGTGCGTATCTGTTTATTAGTGCGTGTAGTCAGTTCGCATTTGTTGGTCATTGCGGCCTATATCTTGATATAGGACGCTTTGATTTGCACTGCTTATTGTCTGCTCGTTGCTGGTATTCACTTCGTTCTTTCAGGCCTTGCTGTTTATCGGTGCTTTCTGTTTGTCCGTTCTGACCAGCCGACCTTTTGTGACCTTCTGAGCGATGTTTCCCGTGCGTACTCGTCGCCGAGTTCGCGGAATTGGTGTCGGGCTTTTAGCTTTGAGCCAAGACCCGTCCATGAACAGAGTGACGAGGAGTATGTGGACCAAGAATTGGTTGCTTCAGCGTGACCAGTTCTCGCACATGCCTTTGCTTCGTGAGATCCGGGAGAATAATCCTGATGATTTCAGGAACTTTCTCAGGATGACGGACCCCGATTTTCACCGTCTTTTGGCTTTGCTGACCCCCTTTATCAGCCGGCAGGATACCTGCATGAGACAAGCCATTACTCCGGAGCAGAGGCTTGTTGCCACGTTGAGGTACTTGGCGACAGGGAGAAGTCTTCAGGATTTGAAGTTCTCTTCAGGTATCTCTCCCCAGGCCCTGGGAATCATTATTCCAGAGACCTGTTCTGCCATCATTCAGGTCCTGCAGGAGGACTATATTAAGGTAACATTTCTACTTTACTATTCCCTTCTATGTATGCTCTGTTTGCTAATGTCTTCTATTTTTGACCTCCTTCCCTAATTACCATGATTGCAATATGTTCTAATATGCTGTGCCCCTTTTCTCCTTCATGCATTTTTCCCTTCACTTACCTCACCAGCATGCTCTTCTGCCCCAATAGACACCTATGGCCTAGTCACTTAAGCAATGTCTTTTGTCTGCTGCATAGTATTGTTTGCCCCAAAACACCCCCTAAAATATGCACAAATGTTTGCTGTGTGGTTTACTTCATGTAGAGCCCCCTTTTTTTTTTCTTTTGGTGGGGGGGGGGGGGGCAAACGCATTAGGAACCCCCTCCCCCAACTGCTCTGTCAGATGGTACCAATCCTTTATCTGCTGGCTTTCCCAAGGTCAATACACACTATATACCTACCTCTTTATAGTGCGCATCTTTAGGGATGAATTCAGCAAAGCATGTAGTGCAAGGGGCTGCCTCCATACATTCCATTTCCTATTTTTTTGTCTTCTTTCCCTCCTATTAGCTTGCTTGGTAATTTAATAATGTCACACTGTGCCTGCCTTTTTTTTTGGGGGGGGGGGGGGGGGGTTGAAATGTTATTTGATCTTTCCTGTGGCCTGCCAATAGTGTTAAGTACAGAGGGTCTGGCCAAACTAGCCCACATTATTCAGCCATTTGCCAATCAATGAAGTGCAGAGGGTTAGCTGTCCACCACCCCCCCCCCCCAAAAACCCTAGTTATTGCCAATGTCCCATCAGAAGTGGGGGGATTGATGGGGGGGTGAGTAATCTGTGAAGGGGAGCCTCTACTTTTCTGTGCAAATACTTTCCAGACTCCAATTTTATACAATGCTCTTGTTCCAAGATGTTGATTGTCTAATCTGCTTGCAATGTTTAGGTGCAAAGTGACTAATTTTTTTTTTCTTGTTTCACTCCACAGTTCCCTTCCACGCCACAGGAATGGCAGACTGTGGCCTCCCACTTTGCCAGCCGTTGGGACTTTCCTAACTGCGGAGGGGCAATTGATGGGAAACACGTCCGCATCGTCCCACCGCCCAACTCGGGGTCCTACTATTATAATTATAAAGGGTTTAATAGTGTAGTGATGTTGGCGGTGGTGTCGGCAACATACGAGTTTATGTATGTGGACGTGGGGATGAACGGCCGGATATCGGATGGTGGGGCCATTACGCACACGGAGTTCTACTGGCGTCTCCAAAGTGGCAGTCTGTGCTTGCCACCTCCAGAGGAGAATGCCGAAGGACTCCCCTTCGTCTTTGTCGCAGATGAATCGTTTGCGTTGACTCCCCATGTGATGAGGCCGTTCCCGATGAGGACCCTCACCCCGGACCAGAGGGTCTTCAACTACAGGCTGTCCAGAGCCAGAAGAGTTGTGGAGAACGCTTTTGGCATCCTGGCCAGCCGCTTCCGCCTGTTCCTGACGGCATTTAACTTGGCGGAATACAAACTGAACCACATAGTTCTTGCCTGTTGCATATTGCACAACTTCCTCAAAAGACATAACAGGAACTATGTGGTGCCCGTTGGCCCAGATGTGGAGGGGCCTCCAAATGCGGAACTCACAGCCCTTCGAGTGGCACGTCCAGGCTTGCCCCCTCTAAATGCCCGTGTGGTCCGGGACCAATATATGGAGTACTTTGTGGGTAGGGGGGCCATTGCTCTGCCTGACGATGTGTGAGAGGCATTTTTTAATAAATCTGATATTTTAACCAACCTATGATTTCTTGTCATTTCAGTCTTCTTTTTAGCTTATTTTACTTTGACATTTTTTCCCTTTGCCTTCGACAGTGGGAATGCACTTTCTGGGCAAAAGGAGGTAACAGTCTCTTCTTCCCAAAAGATTATTCTCATGTTGTGTGTTTGCTACCTAATCTTTGGTCTAGAGAAGGTTTGTACTGCATAACTGACACCCAAAATACTCCTTTTCATCACCAGGTCTGACATGTGTGTATTCTCCAAAATGCTGTGCTCCGCGTTTTCGTACAAAGCACTGTGGGTGTCATTTACATAAGTCAAATCCGCTATGCTCTACAAGTGCATTGAAAAAGTTCCCAGGGAAAGAAAATTGGAGTGGATCCAAAAATGTGGCGCTAGTACATGGGCAAGAGTGTATGTGTATCACAACACTCAGGAAAAAACAATACATAAACTGTATAACAAAATAATGGTGCTGGAATTGACTCCAGTATAGACAAAATACTATAGTCCATAAAGTGATAACATTAGAGAGTAAGTCCTTCTGGTCAACTCAATGAAAGCAGATTGGAATATATGCTTGACTGATGTCAGAATAAGGCGTGGGTACGCTTACCGGAAATGTTGGATGTGGGTACCATACGGCATACACATCAGACAGGCTTAAAGATGGAAGGTCTTGCATCTATGGAAAACCGCCGCGGACTGGAACTCCAACGATTTCCGGAACTGTATACTGGATCGGTCAGCAGGGTAGGTATGCTCGACATACAATCATCCGATGGTCACAGGAATGATGATGGAGACCGGGGAAGGGAATAAAAAATGGAGACCACTCCGATGGTGCAGGTCAAAAAAGCAACGATTTATTCACATGTGCATGTGAAAATAAAAGAATAAAAATCTCGAGACAATATAAATGAAAATTTCGGCAATATGAGGGGCGTAGGATAGCTGGCCCGACGCGTTTCGACTAAAGTCTTCCACAGGGGCATATCTCTGGCCCCCCCATACTGCCTCTAACTATTTATAGACATAAAACTGGACTGGAGCCGCCCCCTTGATCAAGGCAGGAAGTGGACGCCTCCAGCCTAAACCAAATCCAATATGGGGGATGGGTTCCGGATTGTCTAAACATGGTAAATAAAACTTTGAGAACCTTAGACATATTGAATGGCAAACGAACACATCCATATGCATCCTGGTTGTGAGATGAATGCTTTGGGAAATATGTGACTATTATTCCAATCTCATACATTAATGTAATATAAGAACCCCCATTAATGGGCCAGTCTAAAACTGGAATCCCGGAAACCAATCCGAGTCCAGGAACTGCTATTCCCGCCAAATGGTTGTCCAATCCTGGTCTTCTGCAGACCGGATATCCGGGTGGACACGCTGTAGATGGCCGACGGACCGATGCGCGATGACGTCAGTGTGATGCGCCGAGACGCAAAGAGCGGCGGCGCGCAAAAAATGCGCGACGACGCAATTGCGTTCGGTGCGTGAACGTGACGACCTGGGCCGCCCACTTCCGGCCAAGTGACCGGAAGTGATCGTACGCCAGAGTGCGTCTAATGAGGACCTAAATTAAAGGCGTCCGCCAAGGGGATGAAAGGGGGAAGGCACCGCACGGGCACCTGCGGGCTAGTGTGCGTAGTGCACGTGATGACCTCATGCGTGGACAACCTATGCATAGACATGAACGTTATGCGCCGGCCATCCACACCCATGGGGGCACTTAGTGTCACCAGGGTATTAGCTACACATTTAATTGAATAAATTGTGATGGCAGTGTATGTGTACATGTGAAAAACATAGCACGCAAGAACGTCTCGAAAGATGTATGAGCGGCCATCTATTAACATTGTGGTCTGGTAATGAAACATATAAAAGTTAAAATTATAGAAATAACAAAAAATAAACAAAAAATGTAGCGCATGGAACGAATGCACAATGCGCCAAAAGGTCCCAACCCATACAAACGCTGATAAGCGCTCCAGTAACAGTGCCTGGATAACGTGATGGGGGAGGGAAAATGGCTATGTATGTGCATAGTGTGATGAACATATTATGCAAAAGCGTCTCGTAGAGACGTAAAGGCCCCATCTGATATAAAAGTGATGTGAACCATAATAATATAAAATAAGGATGGAATGCACCTGGAATTTATATAGGAAATATCCTCATAAAACGCCAGTGAATGGCGCATTACTGAGGTATTCAGTGAGACAGTGACAGTGATGTGGTAATCTACAAATAAATAAAATAAGAAGTGACAGAACATCTCAAGGAGATACACGGCTCTATCTGGTAACAAGGTAATGTGACCTGTGATAATAAACAGTGGGGCTAAATGTACGCGGGGAATCTGTATACAGTGTCCCCATAAGAACCGTCACTGGAAAAATACATGTGAGAGCATTGAGTGAAAGTGACCATGATCGTGTGAACGATCTGAAAGAATGAACTGGTTGAGGGAAGGATGAATCCATATAAGGTGACAAAAAGGCCGGGAAAAGTGATCTAAATTATATATGAATATATGTTTTTCCTAGATGAAAAAATTAACCCAGAGTAGCCATTTCACATCCAGTTTGAATTGGAGAACACATAGGTCATATGTATTAACAACATGAACGGAAGGGCAACAAAAAAGAAAAAATGGAAGTAACGGGTCCCTGACTGGATCCATGCAGAACTGGCAATGCGAGTGAAGTGCCACTCACCCTCGGTTAATAAAACAATTGATATCCCATTCAACGTTCATACCAAAGGGCGAGTGGCACTTCAACCCGTGGATCCAGTAGGTTTCCAATCTCGAGACCCCTCGTAGATTGGACTCACCCCGCCAGTGTGGGACAAATTTATCAATTATCTGAAACTGAGTCCCTGATGGATCTCTATTATGGTGTTCCCGGTAATGGCGGGGAACACTGTGTTTGATACATCCTTTACGGATCTTGGCCAAATGTTCATTTACACGTATGGAGAACGCACGAATAGTGCGTCCAACATATTGCAATTTGCACGGACACGTGATCAAGTAAACTATAAATTTAGTGGCACATGTGGTGAAATGTTTCATGGCATAAGTGCGTGCAGTGACAGTGGAACAGAAAGTATCTGTCATGCGTCTGCCTAGTATGTTATGTGAACAGACATTGCATTTTTTGCAAGGGAAATATCCCTTGCAATGTTGGAAGAATGAAGTCGTCCTGGGGGGGTCGACAACATTGGGAGCGATGTCGCCCTGAACGGACCGGGCACCTCTGAAAATGATGCCCGCCCGTTCAGGGAAAGAGGGTCCCAAAATGCGATCGCTACGTAGAACCTTCCAGTGTCTAGCTATAATCCTCTTGACCTCCTTGTGTTGGGTGGAGTATGAGGTGAAGAAAGACCACCTAAATTTGTTGTCTCTGGGGGTCTTGGGCCGGTCAACCAATAAAGACTTCCTATCAACTGTAGCTACAGATTTTATATCTGCATCTAGAGTGTCTGGTTGATAGCCCTTTTCTATGAACCTTTGTTTTAAAGTCTGACACTGTTGAAAAAAAGTAGAGTCGTTCGTACAGTTCCTCCTCATTCGAAGGAACTGTCCTCTTGGGACTGATTTGAGCCAGCGGTCATGATGACAGCTCCCGACAGGAATGTACCCATTCCTGTCGGTGGGCTTAAAATAGGTTTTAAACTCAAAGCCTCGTGTGGTAGACTCTATCTCTAGGTCAAGAAAGTGTATATTGGTGAGGCTGGCCTCATAGCTCAAAACTATCCCCCGGTCATTGAGGTTGAGAGTAGTCATGAACTCATCTAGGGACGGCATGTCTCCCTTCCATAGGAGGAGGACGTCGTCTATGTACCTAGTCCATAAGACTAGTTCCGGACGCCGGAGGGCATAGACGACGTCCTCCTCCCACTGGGCCATGAAAAGGTTGGCCACACTGGGGGCATATTTTGCCCCCATGGCCACTCCCTTGATTTGGGAATAGAAGGTGCCCTGGAACCAAAAGTAATTGTGTTTGGTGGCAAATCGCAATAAATCTAATATGAAATTCTTTTGTATGGAGGAGAGGGTTGAAAGACTGGATAAATAGAACTCCACCGCGCCTATACCTAAAGGATGGGAGATGCAAGTATATAGCGCGGCGACATCGGCTGTCACCATGATCAAACCCTCTTGATGTTCTACAGATTCCAGCAGCCGAATCACATCCTTAGTATCCTTAAGATACGAGGGGATTAGTCTGACTAATGGCTGCAAATAAAAATCGATGTACCTACCAATCCTCGAGGTCACCGAATCGATGCCACTAATGATAGGGCGACCTGGAGGATTGGTAGGACACTTGTGGACCTTAGGAAGGTAATATATGATGGGGATTCGAGGAGCTAGGGGGACAAGAAATTCCCTCTCCTTGCGATTGAGTATGCTAAGAGAGAAACCTTCCTCGATCAATTCGGTCAAGGCCTTTTTGTATTTTACAGTGGGATCTCCACTGAGAATGATGTGGTACTGGATCGAGAGGACTATAATAGGGAGATGCTAAGACAACTAGATGATCGATCCACATACATCATTCTCAGTGGAGATCCCACTGTAAAATACAAAAAGGCCTTGACCGAATTGATCGAGGAAGGTTTCTCTCTTAGCATACTCAATCGCAAGGAGAGGGAATTTCTTGTCCCCCTAGCTCCTCGAATCCCCATCATATATTACCTTCCTAAGGTCCACAAGTGTCCTACCAATCCTCCAGGTCGCCCTATCGTTAGTGGCATCGATTCGGTGACCTCGAGGATTGGTAGGTACATCGATTTTTATTTGCAGCCATTAGTCAGACTAATCCCCTCGTATCTTAAGGATACTAAGGATGTGATTCGGCTGCTGGAATCTGTAGAACATCAAGAGGGTTTGATCATGGTGACAGCCGATGTCGCCGCGCTATATACTTGCATCTCCCATCCTTTAGGTATAGGCGCGGTGGAGTTCTATTTATCCAGTCTTTCAACCCTCTCCTCCATACAAAAGAATTTCATATTAGATTTATTGCGATTTGCCACCAAACACAATTACTTTTGGTTCCAGGGCACCTTCTATTCCCAAATCAAGGGAGTGGCCATGGGGGCAAAATATGCCCCCAGTGTGGCCAACCTTTTCATGGCCCAGTGGGAGGAGGACGTCGTCTATGCCCTCCGGCGTCCGGAACTAGTCTTATGGACTAGGTACATAGACGACGTCCTCCTCCTATGGAAGGGAGACATGCCGTCCCTAGATGAGTTCATGACTACTCTCAACCTCAATGACCGGGGGATAGTTTTGAGCTATGAGGCCAGCCTCACCAATATACACTTTCTTGACCTAGAGATAGAGTCTACCACACGAGGCTTTGAGTTTAAAACCTATTTTAAGCCCACCGACAGGAATGGGTACATTCCTGTCGGGAGCTGTCATCATGACCGCTGGCTCAAATCAGTCCCAAGAGGACAGTTCCTTCGAATGAGGAGGAACTGTACGAACGACTCTACTTTTTTTCAACAGTGTCAGACTTTAAAACAAAGGTTCATAGAAAAGGGCTATCAACCAGACACTCTAGATGCAGATATAAAATCTGTAGCTACAGTTGATAGGAAGTCTTTATTGGTTGACCGGCCCAAGACCCCCAGAGACAACAAATTTAGGTGGTCTTTCTTCACCTCATACTCCACCCAACACAAGGAGGTCAAGAGGATTATAGCTAGACACTGGAAGGTTCTACGTAGCGATCGCATTTTGGGACCCTCTCTCCCTGAACGGGTGGGCATCATTTTCAGAGGTGCCCGGTCCGTTCAGGGCGACATCGCTCCCAATGTTGTCGACCCCCCCAGGACGACTTCATTCTTCCAACATTGCAAGGGATATTTCCCTTGCAAAAAATGCAATGTCTGTTCACATAACATACTAGGCAGACGCATGACAGATACTTTCTGTTCCACTGTCACTGCACGCACTTATGCCATGAAACATTTCACCACATGTGCCACTAAATTTATAGTTTACTTGATCACGTGTCCGTGCAAATTGCAATATGTTGGACGCACTATTCGTGCGTTCTCCATACGTGTAAATGAACATTTGGCCAAGATCCGTAAAGGATGTATCAAACACAGTGTTCCCCGCCATTACCGGGAACACCATAATAGAGATCCATCAGGGACTCAGTTTCAGATAATTGATAAATTTGTCCCACACTGGCGGGGTGAGTCCAATCTACGAGGGGTCTCGAGATTGGAAACCTACTGGATCCACGAGTTGAAGTGCCACTCGCCCTTTGGTATGAACGTTGAATGGGATATCAATTGTTTTATTAACCGAGGGTGAGTGGCACTTCACTCGCATTGCCAGTTCTGCATGGATCCAGTCAGGGACCCGTTACTTCCATTTTTTCTTTTTTGTTGCCCTTCCGTTCATATTGTTAATACATATGACCTATGTGTTCTCCAATTCAAACTGGATGTGAAATGGCTACTCTGGGTTAATTTTTTCATCTAGGAAAAACATATATTCATATATAATTTAGATCACTTTTCCCGGCCTTTTTGTCACCTTATATGGATTCATCCTTCCCTCAACCAGTTCATTCTTTCAGATCGTTCACACGATCATGGTCACTTTCACTCAATGCTCTCACATGTATTTTTCCAGTGACGGGTCTTATGGGGACACTGTATACAGATTCCCCGCGTACATTTAGCCCCACTGTTTATTATCACAGGTCACATTACCTTGTTACCAGATAGAGCCGTGTATCTCCTTGAGATGTTCTGTCACTTCTTATTTTATTTATTTGTAGATTACCACATCACTGTCACTGTCTCACTGAATACCTCAGTAATGCGCCATTCACTGGCGTTTTATGAGGATATTTCCTATATAAATTCCAGGTGCATTCCATCCTTATTTTATATTATTATGGTTCACATCACTTTTATATCAGATGGGGCCTTTACGTCTCTACGAGACGCTTTTGCATAATATGTTCATCACACTATGCACATACATAGCCATTTTCCCTCCCCCATCACGTTATCCAGGCACTGTTACTGGAGCGCTTATCAGCGTTTGTATGGGTTGGGACCTTTTGGCGCATTGTGCATTCGTTCCATGCGCTACATTTTTTGTTTATTTTTTGTTATTTCTATAATTTTAACTTTTATATGTTTCATTACCAGACCACAATGTTAATAGATGGCCGCTCATACATCTTTCGAGACGTTCTTGCGTGCTATGTTTTTCACATGTACACATACACTGCCATCACAATTTATTCAATTAAATGTGTAGCTAATACCCTGGTGACACTAAGTGCCCCCATGGGTGTGGATGGCCGGCGCATAACGTTCATGTCTATGCATAGGTTGTCCACGCATGAGGTCATCACGTGCACTACGCACACTAGCCCGCAGGTGCCCGTGCGGTGCCTTCCCCCTTTCATCCCCTTGGCGGACGCCTTTAATTTAGGTCCTCATTAGACGCACTCTGGCGTACGATCACTTCCGGTCACTTGGCCGGAAGTGGGCGGCCCAGGTCGTCACGTTCACGCACCGAACGCAATTGCGTCGTCGCGCATTTTTTGCGCGCCGCCGCTCTTTGCGTCTCGGCGCATCACACTGACGTCATCGCGCATCGGTCCGTCGGCCATCTACAGCGCGTCCACCCGGATATCCGGTCTGCAGAAGACCAGGATTGGACAACCATTTGGCGGGAATAGCAGTTCCTGGACTCGGATTGGTTTCCGGGATTCCAGTTTTAGACTGGCCCATTAATGGGGGTTCTTATATTACATTAATGTATGAGATTGGAATAATAGTCACATATTTCCCAAAGCATTCATCTCACAACCAGGATGCATATGGATGTGTTCGTTTGCCATTCAATATGTCTAAGGTTCTCAAAGTTTTATTTACCATGTTTAGACAATCCGGAACCCATCCCCCATATTGGATTTGGTTTAGGCTGGAGGCGTCCACTTCCTGCCTTGATCAAGGGGGCGGCTCCAGTCCAGTTTTATGTCTATAAATAGTTAGAGGCAGTATGGGGGGGCCAGAGATATGCCCCTGTGGAAGACTTTAGTCGAAACGCGTCGGGCCAGCTATCCTACGCCCCTCATATTGCCGAAATTTTCATTTATATTGTCTCGAGATTTTTATTCTTTTATTTTCACATGCACATGTGAATAAATCGTTGCTTTTTTGACCTGCACCATCGGAGTGGTCTCCATTTTTTATTCCCTTCCCCGGTCTCCATCATCATTCCTGTGACCATCGGATGATTGTATGTCGAGCATACCTACCCTGCTGACCGATCCAGTATACAGTTCCGGAAATCGTTGGAGTTCCAGTCCGCGGCGGTTTTCCATAGATGCAAGACCTTCCATCTTTAAGCCTGTCTGATGTGTATGCCGTATGGTACCCACATCCAACATTTCCGGTAAGCGTACCCACGCCTTATTCTGACATCAGTCAAGCATATATTCCAATCTGCTTTCATTGAGTTGACCAGAAGGACTTACTCTCTAATGTTATCACTTTATGGACTATAGTATTTTGTCTATACTGGAGTCAATTCCAGCACCATTATTTTGTTATACAGTTTATGTATTGTTTTTTCCTGAGTGTTGTGATACACATACACTCTTGCCCATGTACTAGCGCCACATTTTTGGATCCACACGTATTTTGACTTTGTTTGTTTTGTTTGTTGGCAGCTTTTGCATGGTCCTAATTGATTAGCGCGGTTTTTTCCCCAATTCAAAGAAAATTGAAGTGCAAAGTGGATTTGCCTTTAGTAAATAACACCCATTGCCCCCCATATCCTTTTCATTTTACATACATAATGCATTGTGTTTTTTAAATAAGGAAGCCACACATTTAGAAAAATAAAAGTTTACTAGGAAAACATTCCCAAGTGCGTTTACAATCTTCACGCCAAAACTGACAACATCTTGGTTATTTACAACATTGTTTACAAACATTCCGCAATTGGTAAAACCAGGCATGGAGCAAAACAGAACCTAGGAACTTGGAAAGTTCAACTTTGTAAAGTGAAGACAAGATCAGACATGACTATATGTTCAAAGTGTGTTTGATCTTGCCTTCATCACATGGGGGGTCACCCCCGAAAAGTGTAAATTTGGAACATGCACACAATTTGTGTCTGAAAATGGTCATTAGATGGGAAAACACATGCCTAGAAGCTTCAAAAGTGCCATTTTCCATCATGGGGATGAATGGACGTTTTTTGGGGGTGCAACCCCTTCACCACAACCACTTTCGTAGTTCGTAAAGTGTTTGCACCCCCAAAAAAACGTTGCCATTCATCCACCATTGTGGGAGCTAGCACATGTGGACACAATGTGTGCATGTTCCAAATTTCACACAGTTTTTAAGTTGCAAATGTGTTCAGAAGCTGGCACAAATGTGTGTTAATTACTTGGTGCGTTTTCATATTTTTCCTAAAACATCAATGATGTTCTTCAATTTTTGTTGAACATCATTGATGTTTTGCTTTATGTAATCTAGATCTCGATTGCAGACCATTATCTCTCCGATGAGTACGTGGGCACTCTCTGTGGTAAAGTGCGATTTTTCTTCCACAACATCCACGTCACCTAAAAACCACAAACAAACAAAAATGGGGTGTTGGAAATGAGGCAGCCATACATGGATTAGCTTACCAGTAGCTGTGTTCTCCCACACTCACCTGTTGTGGTGACAATTTCTCCAAGTTCGATGATCTCTCCTTCCTCCTCCTCCTCCTCCTCTGCTTCTGCTCTTTCCCCTTTTTTGGGAGGTGTTGGTTTGGGGGTTTCCTCAGACGGCCCAAGTTTTCGCTCCCCTATGAGAATGTCCAAAAGGAAGATTTAGCAACACAAGCTATTGAGGGCAGAAATAGGTAATGACAAACATTGCTTGAAAGTGACGGACACTATTTTAGTTTGGCCAGTTACAAATGTCAACTACATGAATGTAGTCACTTTGTAAAGGTGCTAAACTGACTAGCTTTTTGGTAGAAGTTTGTGTGATGGAGACCCCCCTCTAGTATCCACTGGAGCACATGTGTGGAAAAGCATAATAAAAAGGGGGTTTGGGTGTCCCAGCACTAGTGCTCTAGAGTCCAGATGGGTAAACAGCTACTGAGTGACCTCTCCTTTACATTGAATAAATTGGCTTTACATTCTTGATGACATTTCTAGTGAGAACAAACTTCCTTTCCCCAAAAAAAACACCAAACATCGTATTATAAGTGGCCGAACGATCGAGGTTGCGTACGATCGAATGCACACACACGACCATGACAGTGGCAGAAAGATCGAGGCTGAGTACGATCGAATGCACAGACGAACATGAAAGTGGCCATTTTGGAATGTACAACTTGGTAAAAATCAAAACACAATGGAGCAGTATGCAAGCAAGAAATCAAACACAAAACACAACTACTTACTTTTTTGAAGAATTCTCTTGATCTTTCTGTACTGATCGGCCTCCCTCAGTTTCAGGTCTGACCAGCGTTTCCTGAGTTGCTCCTTGGATCGTTGTACCCCAAAATTATTGTACAGCCTTCTCACAACTTTAGACATGATCTTGGCCTTGCGGACATTGGGGTTGAGGTAAGGCCCATACTTCCCATCATAGTCGCTCCTCTTTAATATGTCCACCATCTCCAACATTTCTCCAAATGACATATTGGAGGCCTTGAATTTCAGGCTCCGGGATCGGGACGTTTCTGCCTCCGGACTTTCCTCGTCCTCCTCCTCGTTGGTGGGATATTTGTGGCGCACCTGCTGTGTCCCCGCCATGTGCTCTCCCCACTACGCCGTAAAGAGAAGGGGTGGGGAATAGACGAGAAAGTTCGTCAGGGGCGGGCGGAGTTTGAAGCATGCGCAGTGTATATAAAACGTCACACGCCTGTGTCGTAGCCACGATCTGGGAGACGAGGGGAGAGAAAACTCACACGAGACGATCGCTACAAACGAAGGTACAATTTAACGTTGGTACATAACTAGCCTAGACTGATTTGAACTTGAGGCTTCTTTATGGAGAAGATTAGGAGAGTTTAGCCTGACATAATTTATAGGGTTTGGTGTGTTGTTGTGTCTTGCAGAGATTGATATGAAGGGATTCAACGACATGAGTTTTCTCCCCCTCTTCATTGCCAAATACAGGGATTTTCCCATATTGTGGCAGGGTATACACCCACATTACACCAACAAACCAAAGAGGCACGCAGCCCTGGAGGAACTTGTGGAATTTGTCAAGCCAAGGTTCCCCACGGCAACTGTTGATGATATTAGAAAGAAAATTGGCAGCCTGAGGAGTGCGTATATCAGGGAGCGGAAGAAGGTCGTGAAGTCTGAGGAAACTGCAACTTCAGCAGATGAGGTCTATGTCCCCAAGCTCTGGTACTATCAGAGTCTCCATTTTCTGAAGGACCAGGCTGATGTCACGGAGCCAACCTCAACTCCTCCTTCCACGCTTCCTTGCGCGCAGCCCACCCCTGATGAGGCTTCCGAGGAGCAACCTGGGCCTTCCAGTCTGGAAGAGGTGGAGGAGCCCAGCTTGTTCCAGGTATAGTAGTTTTGTTACCATTTACATCAGATATTGTGTTTTTGATGAACAAATAACTGAAACTATGTCCCTTTTTCATACACAGGAAGACCTCAGCCAGAGGTGGCTGTGGAAGGTGGCAGTCAGGAGGAGGCAGGGGTTCACTTAATTCAGGATCGGAGCCTGACTGACACCCAAACCCCTCCCCTCCGCCCTCCGTACAAAAGGGCGAGAAGGGGGGGTTATGCGGCACAGTCATCGCCAATTGCTTAGTTCCTAACGTGTTTGACATATCAACAGACAGTGGTGTGGGAGACATTTGGGGCCAGAATCTAAACTGCAGGGCTGAGAATTGTATGGTTTTCTATTTGTAAACATTTTGCACCAGTCACTAGATGAGAATTGTGTGTGTTTGATGAACAAATAACTGAAACTATGTCCCTTTTTCATACACAGGAAGACCTCAGCCAGGAGGTGGCTGTGGAAGGTGGCAGTCAGGAGGAGGCAGGGGTTAGTGGCAGCCACCATCTGGGTAGTGGCAGCCAAGAGGGGGCTAGGCCTCGGAGCCTGACTGACACCCAAACCCCTCCCTCCGCCCTCCGTACAAAAGGGCGAGAAGGGGGGGTTATGCGGCACAGTCAGCGCTCCGGATGATCAGAGAGGCTTCAGACTCCCTACATGCCACACCCGCCGACGAGGAGACCTTTGGCTCGGTGGTTGTCACAAAAATGATGGGTATGGAGGTGGGGCAACGCAACATGTGTGAGGGGCTCATCCTCCATATCCTAAATAAGGGTAGGGCTGGGGAGATGACCCCAGTCACACATGTTTGCCATAGTTACCATGCTCCGCCTCCTCCTCCTCCTCCTCCTCCTTCTGCCACCCCACCAGCACGACAGCCACAGCGTGGAAGGAAGCGTGGAAGGAAGACCTGAGAGTGACGACCTGCAATCAGTCTGGTGTGAGAGAAGATGGAGCCTCTTGTAGTACCAGAGCCTGGGGACCTAGATGGCATCTGCTGCAGTTCCGGATACTTTGGACTTCACGACCAGATTGCACTCCCCTTAATATACGTACTCCTCAGGCCCCCAATTTTCTACGCTTGGACAATGATGGTTGCCGTGGGGGGCCAAGACTTTGCAAATTCCCCAAGTTTCACCATGGCTGCGTTCCTCTTTGGTTTGTTGGTGTGACCTAAATAAAGGTTTTTTTGATTTGAAATAATCATTGACTATTGTGTTTTACTTTGCTACAATGACAGTTTTTCTTTGAGTAGGCAGGTACATTTCACTAATCCTAAAGTAGAATTAACAAGGGGCAACAACAACAAACAACCTCCCAGTAAATTTAAGCAAGAAATACAAATGTAAATAATGTGTTTTTGGTAATTTGAGACACACAACCCCCCTCCAAAAAAAAAAAAAAAAAACATTCAAATATGTATTCCCCAAAAAAAAAAAAAAAAAAAGACAAATCATGGTAAAAAAATAACAAAGATTCTTTTCCGTTCAGAGTAAAAATAAACATGTAGTGTATAAATGCTGCAAAGTAATAAAGAAGTAAGTTTGTGAGAAGTGCGGGTGAATAGGAGCAGCTAAAACATGTCATTCTTGTTGCATTGTAAAGAAAAAGAGAATGCGCTGCATTAAAGACATTTTAACATTGCAGCGTGACGAATGTGCTGTGTCGATTAGGAAAGGTAGTTTTACCTGACCGAGCGCTTCCGTCACAGAATTTCTTCTGAGCATGCGTAGCACTTTGTCCGTCGGACAAGCGTACACACGCTCGGATTTGGTGTGATCGGACCGGGTTGACGGCAAATCTTTCCAGCAGGAGATAAGACTTTGTCCGACGGACAAACCGACGAACACTGTCCGATGGTGCATACACACGGTCTGATTTTTCAACAACCTTGTCCGATCGGACCAAATTGATGAAAAAGTCCGACTGTGTGTATGGGGCTTAAGATATATTAAAAGCCAGCAGATGAATCAGCCTACTAGACTTCATTTCTAAATGAAATATTGCCTTTGGATAGACTGACCAATGGTCATAGCAAGGATGGTGATTTGCCTTTACTGGGGCTCTCTTGACACCTATGCATTGCAATACTGAGGGGTAGAATGCACATTTTATTACGCTTTACTGCAAAACTAGTTAACACACAGGTTTATATGCTTTGTCCTGCATTGCCATTCATTCTCTTTCTGGTACAGTAAAACCTTGGATTGCGAGCATAATTCGTTCCAGAAGCATGCTTGTAATCCAAAGCACTTGTATATCAAAGCGAATTTCCCCAGAAGAAATAATGGAAACTCAAATGATTCTTTCCACAACCATGTATTCATAAGTCCTTCAGTTTATAGTCCATATAAAAAGATTATAGCAATGTGATAGGTTGTGTAACTATTAAATGTCCATCCACAAATGGAAGCCTTTATAAGGGGATTAGAAGCAAAATCCAGCAGGAGATACAGAGTATAAAAGAGAAGAGAGGCGCCTCTAAGTGTAGCAATATGGTAACATTTAATGGAGGTACAACATTTAGCAACTTACATGGTTGATGATTAAAAGAGGCACATCTAAATATGCAAGAACCTGGGGTAAAGCTGTCTGCAATCGTGACCGGGAAGACTACCCTGCAGTAGAGCGATCTGAAAGCAAGGCTTGAAGCGCTTGTGGAGCACAGCGTGGAAGGGACAATGTCAATGGCCGTGAGGAGGATGGTCTATGTGGACATCTTTACCCCGGATGCCTGCATACTTAGATGTGCCTGTTTTAATCATCAACCATGTGAGTTTCTAAATGTTGTACCTTCAATAAATGTAACCATATTGCTACACTTAGAGGCACCTTTCTTCTCTTCTATACTCAGTTGTGACATGAGAATACTTGTATATCAAGTCAAAATTTATTAAAACATTTTGCTTGTCTTGCAAAACGCTCTCAAACCAAGGTTTTTCTGTACTTTCATACTTCACTTCTGTACTTCATAACTTTTCTGATTAGCCCTCTAATACAGGAATTTGATTAAAATATATGTTTGCAGATTTATCTAGTTTGGAGAGAATCATGACATTCACAAATCAAATTTTCCAGGATTTTAGAAATGTGTTCATTTCTGAAGATCAGACAAAGATTCATGCAGATTTTTAGGCAAATCAGAAATAGACAAATACATCATTCATCTGATTCAATCATCATCAGTGGCGGCTGGTGCTCAAAATTTTTGGGGGGGCGCAAACAAACAGCCTCACTGTGCCATCAAACGCTGCCACTGTGCCCATTAAAACGCTGCCACTGTGCCCATCAAACGCTGCCACTGTGCCCATCAAACGCTGCCACTGTGCCCATCAAACGCTGCCACTGTGCCCATCAAACGCTGCCACTGTGCCCCAAGTTCTGCCACTGTGCCCCAAGTTCTGCCACTGTGCCCCTTAAGTGCTGCCATTGTGCCCCAAGTTCTGCCATTGAGCCCCTTAAGTGCTGCCATTGTGCCCCTTAAGTGCTGCCATTGTGCCCCTTAAGTGCTGCCACTGTGCCCCTTAAGTGCTGCCATTGTGCCCCAAGTTCTGCCATTGTGCCCCTTAAGTGCTGCCATTGTGCCCCTTAAGTGCTGCCATTGTGCCCCTTAAGTGCTGCCATTGTGCCCCAAGTTCTGCCATTGTGCCCCAAGTTCTGCCATTGTGCCCCTTAAGTGCTGCCATTGTGCCCCTTAAGTGCTGCCATTGTGCCCCTTAAGTGCTGCCATTGTGCCCCTTAAGTTCTGCCACTGTGCCCCTTAAGTGCTGCCATTGTGCCCCTTAAGTGCTGCTATTGTGCCCCTTAAGTGCTGCCATTGTGCCCCTTAAGTGCTTCCATTGTGCCCCAAGTTCTGCCACTGTGCCCCTTAAGTGCTGCCACTGTGCCCCCTGCCTGCCCTCTGCACTTACCTTGTCCCGGTGTGCAGCTGGTGACGGCGTCAGGCGACGAGCGGTGTCTCCGTCGGATGTCTCCGTCGGATGTCTTCTCCCGCGCTCCTCCTGTCTTCTTCTGCTGTGATTGGACGCTAGGTGATTGGACGCCTAGCGTCCAATCACAGCGCCTGTGACTTCAGCCAATCAGGTGACAGGTAACAGACCTGGCAACCTGATTGGCTGAGAGGCGGGTCTGTGTTAGGGAAGCGATGTATTCGCTTCTCTAACACAATACTGTGTAATCAGCGAACGCACGGCTGTGCGCCCGCTGTTTACACTTAGGGAAGCCTATTAGAGCACACCGCTCTAATAGGGTCCCCTATTAGAGCTTACAGCTCTAATAGGGGCGCTTCCAGCAACACCCCCCCCCACTGTAATTCAGATGCCCGGCGCCCGATCAGGGGCCGGACACCTGAATAGGGGGCGGCAGAGGTGACCAATAGATAGATTCATGCAATGCATGAATCTATCTATTGGTGATAGAGCGGTGCATACTGCACTGTGCGCCCTTAAAGGGACATGGCGCCCTTAAAGGGACATGTTTAAATACATTTTTTTTTTTTTTTTGAACTTTTTTTTTTATTTATTTTTTTTTTTTTTTAACTGCAAGGAGGGGGGGGGGGGCGGCGCCCGGGCGCCCCCTATGGACGGGCCGCCACTGATCATCATTATTGGTGGACTTGAACCCGTTGCCTTCGAATACCTCTTATAGAATCCATATTACATTAAATAATTGTAATAGTAAGTGATAAATACAGTCGTAAGAGTTGGATTCTTAAAGCCGATGTAAACCCATCCATTAGACCGTTTCAAATAAGTTACATTTCCGGCACATGCCAGGAATGTAACCCTCCCATTGGTTGTGCTCTCAACCAGACTGTCAAACCATCCAATGGCTGGTGTCATAACTGATCACATGTGCAGCATCAGGCAGAGATGGCAGGTTCCTTGACTGAAAATGATAGGGGGGTTTACTTCTACTTTAAAAGCAGTATAGACCTGTGTATTTAAGCACAGAGATCTCATTACCAAAACCCCTTCTGGACACATTGGGGTTGATTTACTAAAGGCAATTGCACTCTTCAAATGAGTTAAAGCTTCACTTTGCAATGAATACCTAATCACGTGCAAGGAAAAGAAAAAAAGACAGCATTTTTGCTTGAACATGATTGGATTATGGAAGTCAGCAGAGCTTCTGCTCATTTACTAAGCTCCGGAGCAACTGCACTTGCAAAGTGCACAGTCTATTTGCCTTTAGTAAATCAACTAAGTAACAAGTGTAATGCTTAGCTCCAAGCACAAAACACAAAATTATTGCAGCTCTGTATTCATTTATATATTATTGTATTATATATACAGTATATATATATCATTTTTATTTTTATTTTATTTTTTTTAAATGCAGTGTGTAGCTGAATCAGGCCTGTTATCGGCCTCTTGCAATCCACCGTACAGCAGTGCTAAGAGTGAGAGAGGAAAAGGAGCCAGTCAGTTGTGTTGCAGTGCACAAGGTACCATACTGAGGAGTAGAGAACAAAGTGACAGACATCTGAGCTCTTCAGTGTCCTTCTTATCTTTTCACTCTCCACTCAAGGACTGGGGAAAGGGGGGATGGGGAACAAGCCCTGTAAGGTTGCATTCACACCTGAGCATTGCGATTCTTCAGGCATTTTTTTTGAGCGTTTTGCAAGCATACACAAGCATTTTAGAAGTGTATTACATGTGTGGTCAAGCTTCATGTGTTTTTCTTTCAGCCAATCAGAAAGCACTAGGGGGAGGAGTTTAGGGGTGGAGAGCAGCTGTTTGGCATGAAAATGTGCAGCAAAAAACTCAAACACGTGTTATGGGTTTTGGTGCATTTCCATTGAAGTCTGTGGAGCTAAAAACACTAAAGTCTGCCTGCAAAGAAGCTCATGTACTTTTTTTAGGGCGGTAGGCATTTTGCTACAGATGATAAAACGCTCAGATGTGAACATGGGCCTTTGGAATAATTGGGGTTTTGCTTATTGTGCAACTTTGAACTTTGAGCTACAAAATGCTCAGGTGTGAATGGGGCCTTAGTTTTTCTTACAGCTTTCCCCGCTGTCCACTTCTCTCTCATATTGGTGCAACACACCATTAAAAATGAAAAACAAAATTGTATACATACCTTTTTTCAGGCTCTGTGAGTCTGGATGGGGGGGTGGAGCCAGGACACCTTTGGCTCAGAGCAAGTGGTTGAATAATGCTGCATTGAATGATGGAGGGGTAGCAACGCTGGATTGGAAAGTATGTTGCTGACTGCTCTGGAAATCAGATGCCATGTGTTTTCATCTGATGCTGAGGATTGAAATTTTGCATATTTAGCAAAGAGAAATCAGGTCTACTGCCCTGCTAGATAGCTCTACCACACCACATACAGCAGCGCTATGTAAATTTCAAATCTGGATGGACAGAAACACAAATACTTCTATTCCTATGGCTACTTCCTTCAGCAACACTCCAATCATATTCTCTGCATTATCCTGTCTACTGGTATTTATTGCAATAAAGCAGGAGGGGTCATGCAGTAAAGTAGGGAAATAACAGAAGTTGGGACACAAAATAGGAGAACAAGAGATATGTCCCCATCACACCAGGGAATTCCATACAAGGGTCCAAATTTGGACTCTTTTATCACAGGGGCGTAACTAGAAATCACAGGGCCCCATAGAAAAATCTTGTATGGCCCCCCCCCCACAAAAAAAAATGGCGGGGCTTAAATTAAATAGTGGGCGTGGTTTAAAGGGCGGGGCTCAAAGGGTGTGTGGTTTGAGTCTGAGAAGAAAGAAAGAAAGAGCCCAGATCCTACACCACAATAGCAATATATGTATTCCAGAAAGTTTAATCAACAGATAAAGATACTCCAAACACCTGGTGTTAGCGCTTCAATAATCCTCACCTGTGCCCAATGCAGCGTGGTCTGCCCATGCCCAATACTGCCTCACCTGTGCCCACTTGCACCCAATGCAGCGTGGTCTGTGCCCAATACAGCATGTCCAGTGCCCAATGCAGCCTCACCTGTGCCCAATGCAGCATGGCCAGTGCCCAATTCTGCCTCACCTGTGCCCAATGCAGCATGGCCAGTGCCCAATACTGCCTCACCTGTGCCCACTTGTGCCCAATGCAGCGTGTCCAGTGCCCAATGCAGCCTCACCTGTGCCCAATGCAGTGTGGCCTGTGCCCAATGCAGCCTCACCTGCCTGTGCCCAATGCAGCATGTGCAATGCCCAATGCAGCCTCACCTTTGCCCAATGTAGCCTCACCTGTGCCCAATGCAGCGTGGCCTGCCCATGCCCAATACAGCCTCACCTGTGCCCAATGCAGCCTCACCTGTACCCAATGCAGCCTCACCTGTGCCCAATGCAGCGTGACCCGTGCCCAATGCAGCCTCACCCAATGCAGCCTCACCCGTGCCCAATGCAGCCTCACCTGTGCCCAATGAAGCCTCATCTGCCTGTGCCCAATGCAGCATGTTCAGTGCCCAATGCAGCCTCACTTTTGCCCAATGCAGCCTCACCTGTGCCCAATGCAGTGTGGCCTGCCCGTGCCCAATGCAGCCTCACCCGTGCCCAATGCAGCCTCACCTGTGCCCAATGCAGCCTCACCTTTGCCCAATGCAGCACGGCCTGCCTATGCCCAATGCAGCCTGACCCGTGCCCAATGCAGCCTCACCCGTGCCTAATA
>CM053027.1:130152202-130266032 GCA_028564925.1 Lithobates sylvaticus
CTGCTGTCTTTTTTTTTTTTTTTTTGTGTATTGTTTTGTTTTCGTTATAAATAAAACTTTTGTGTTAAAAAAAAAAAAAGGAGGTGCAGCTTATTACATTAAACATATAATTTTTTATTTTTATATTCCGTGTACAAAAAAAGTGTAAATCTAAATTCCAGGGAAAAGGTAAAATTTCTTCAAGAGTGTTTTTCTCTCCTGTGTAGGCATCTGTACCTTGTTCTTGAAGGACAACTGAACCTGTGGAGACATAAGAGGAACAAGTTCAAGTATACAAATCTCCTTTTTTGAGTAAAATAATTTTCTATAACATATAATATGCTACAACTGTTCAAAATGGATTAATGGCTGGTTAACTACTCACCCAGTGTAATATGCAGTAATCCTTAAATCAGTGTGAAAAGATTTCATGAAATATATCTCCTAAATTGCTAATTTCACTAAAAGGAACTTCTAAGGCCTCTTTAACACGGGGCGGATCAGTGCTGATCCGCCCCGTGGATATCCGCTTGCTCAGCGGGGATCGCCGGAGCCATCTCCGCTGAGCAGGAAGATGACAGGTCCGTCTCTGCACACTGCGCAGGGACGGACCTGTCAGAGCGTGCTCTCCCCTATGGGGGATCAGATGACGACGGACCGTAGAGTCAGTCGTCATCCGATCCGATCCACAGACAGATGGAAAAATATCTTTTTCCTTCGTCACACTTTTTCGGGTCGGAGCGGGTCGAATGTCAGCGGACATGTCACCACTGACATCCGACTCTCCATAGAGGTCTATGGAGTGTCCGTTCAGGTCCGCCTAAAAAACTGACAGGCGGACCTGAACGGACCGCCCGTGTGAAAGGAGCCTAAGACCTCATTCACAAGGGTGAACACCTGCATACATCAGATTCCAGCGGCAAGAACGCATGTGACTGTGTCCAGGCTTGGTCATTTGTCCCTAACCGTAAGAACCAGCTTGGTGTGCAGAAACATGCGAACAGCAAAGGTTTTTGTCAGCCAGTCATTACTTTGTACAGGCTGAGTGGCTGCCACTATTTGCATACCCCTGTCATCCCAGCAATAACAGTCCGCTGATTCCTACCACTGGAATCTAGTGTATGCAGGTAATCGCCCTTGTGAAGGAGGACTAAAGTAAGCACTGTGATTGTGAAAATGCTTAGGTTGGAAAAAAAATGATTTGCATAAAATTTCATCACTAACCTCTCAGTTGATATTCTGAGAGTAACTGCAAGTAAAGCATGCTCATAAAACTCGAACCCATTCTGTGAGACTCCTGTTTTTATGCAAGCAATAAGGAGTGGCCACAGAAGGCAGATGGGAGGGAGCGTTTGTCCGATACAGTACTCCAAGATTAGGAATTTACAGGCAAGTCAAAATTTTCATTTATCTTAATCTTACAGTACAAAACACAGGTAATCATGGACCATGGGGTGTCCCAAAGCAATAAACGGAGGGTGTGGGCAACAACAGACAACAGAACTGCCAACAGGCCCACAGAAAAAATAAGGATCTAGAAACCCGAAAACACTCATATGAGAGCTTGATGCACCTTGCAGCAGGCCTGAATATCTACCTGGTAAATCGTATATGTTTGGAGCATTATGTGATTATGCCAGGCTGAGCATTGCTAAAACTAGTTGTGTAGCTTACTCCACCTGTGTGCTTTTTCCCCAACATCTTCATTAACAGAAGTATTACAGGATCCTTTCCTGTTAGGTTAGGAAAATGCTGTAAAAGTTCTATCAAAAAAAAAAAAAAAAACAACTTACATCACGGAAGATATCCTCTATTGAATAGTGGTGGGCATCTTTTTTTATGTGCTCAATCAGATGTTGGATGAACAAAGAACCTTTTATTGGATCTCTCCAGGAAACAGTATCTAAATACAAAAATATAAAGTCAGACACAAAAGGACATATTCTTACGGCTTTTAATGCCTGAAAAACTGACCTGAATATTTTCTTATACACTTTTTTTTTTTTAACAAGAAAATTCTTATACGCTTTACTAGGGAATTCAACAAACCTTTTCCTGACAGACTCCATGGCAGCCTACTTGTGGATTTACACTGCCCCCTCTCCAATGCTATAGGACCCTACTCCCATAAATTTGAGCTCACAGCCAGGGACTGCGTTCCTTTTTTGTCCTCCTCATTGGACCTATCCTGGCCTTTGGAGTAGATGCCCTGACAGATCGGTGGAGCTTCAGCAAGGCATAGGCCTTTCCCCTGTTCCAGGTCATTCTCAGATTTCTGCAGAGACTCCGAGCGGAAGCAATCGAGATGGTGGTAATAGCTCCTTACTGGCCAAACAGGCCATGGTTTCCCCTCCTGACCTAGCTCAGCTTTTGAGATCCGGTACCTCTTCCCCTCAGGCTGGACCTTCTATCTCAGGGAGCAGTCCTGCACCATTGTCCAGCGCTATTAAGACTGATGGTCTGGTTCTTGAGAGGGAGGCTGGAAATCCTCGGCTGTGCGTCAGGTGTAATTTCCACTCTCGTGAGTTTGAGAAGGGCAAGCACAAATAAGCTCTATGGGAGAATATGGGCCAAGTTGCCAAGTTCGTGGGATTCTCATCCTCTACGGGAAGATCATACAGAGATCCGGGATTACAAGCCTAGAATTCTTCCAATCTGGTCTAGATCTGGCTCTGTCCATCAGCTCCCGCAGGGTTCAAGTCTCAGCCCTGTCAGCCTTCTCTGGAGCGTCATGGACCGTTCACCCTCTAATCCGACAGTTCTTCAGAGGGGCGGAAAGACTCAGGCCCCAAAAGGAGGCCAAGATTCCCCAAGTGGGATCTCCCTCTTGTTCTCGACTCACTTGCTGGACTTAATACCACAGAATCCAGTTTCTATCAAAGATCTTTCCGCAAGAGTCACCTTCCTTGTGGCCATCACATCAGCCAAGAGGGTCTCTGAGATCGGGACTTTTGGCCATAAAGAACCGTTCCTGACTTTCTTTCCGAATTGGGTGGCCTTCATCCCTATGCTCGGTTCAAATTCTAAAGTCACGTTAATGTGTTCCATGAGAATCAAGAGATTGTCCTGCCTACATTCAGGGCTCCGGGGGCCGCGGAGGCTCATCTACTGGATGTAGGGGAAATAATGAAGCAATACCTCCAAGCTACTTCCTCCTTTAGACATTTGGATCATATATTTATCCTACACTCCGGCAGTAACAAGGGGAAACGGGCTTCGACCAGAACGATTGTGGCCTGGCTCGTCCAAATCCTCCAGCAGGCTTATAAGGCTAAGGGATTGGCTCCTCCGGAGGCGGTGACGGCACATTCAACCAGGGGGATGGCGACTTCCTGGGCAGCAGCCTGACACGTGGCTCCAGATGTCATCTGCAGGGCAGCCTCATGGGCCTTCATTAATACTTTCATGTCGCATTATTGCATAGAACCTGCATCCATCTTCTGTAAACTTTGGTCTAAGAATCCTGTCGGTTGAATGGGCAAATTAAAGTTTTGCTTGATCACCATGTGGTTTGGCTAGTTATTTCCCATACGTAGGCTGCCATGACTGTAGTAATATGACTGAACAGAAGTGACTCCATTTTGTGCGGCCATAAAGTCATATGGATTCATATATCTTAACTTGTATCAGACTCAAGTTAAGTCAACTAGTCAAGTCAACTAGTTTATAACGGGTTTTCTATAAAGCATACATATAAGAAAATATAGCTTGCGTAAGCAGTTTTATTCTGTACCGTCTAAAATAAAGAATTGTGGCTAAATATGCCTGGGCCTCTTTCCTGTGTAATAAGACATGTAAACAGGGAAGCAGGACTCATGACTATGAGTCATTAAAGCAGATGGCATAATTAATGATATGTAATGATGTGACATGTACACCTCTGTATTAACCACTCCCAGCTTCCCTATTATGATTGGCTAATAATAACGTATATAAGTTGTATACCCGCCCAGAATTAAATCAGATAGCTTTGAACATCAATTCTGCATCATCTCTTTTGTGTTCACTAAGACGCTATCTCCTCAGTACTGAGAGGGTTTTGTGAGTGTGGTAATTGCTGTGATTATACCTATCTGGTCTTGTAAGGTATATGGAAATACCGTTTTATCCACTTCAGTTTGGATAAAAGGATTTTTGAATTTAGGACTGAATTTAGATAAGGCTCACCTGTGGTAAGGTTCTTCTTGCCTCAGCTCTGATAAAACCTTAGTCTTTTGAAAAAAGGGAGAAGGACCATGCTGATAAGGGTTAATAAGGCAATTACTACCGGGATCCCACAAACTTTTGCTCTATCTGGCTTTTCTTGTCTATAGCATTTGCATAAAAGTAATAAGATATCTTTTGTGTGGGATAAGGGGCTGTATGGGGTAAGGCAGCCATGTACCCCTGTTTTCACTGTGTTATATGATGTCCCAAAAGGGGCAAATTAAATTAGAGTGAAGTAAATTTACCTTGTTATATTCAGGTATCGTGGAAGTGGTGAGTACTGTTATACTGAATAATATGACTTCTCCCCTTTGCTAGTATTTTGATTATAGAGCTGTAGAATTATAAGTGCTAGATTCTGCTTGAAAAATGCGTAATTTGTTGGCTCATGTTTAACATGTTTTTGGTGACTCTTGGTGTGATGAGATAAGTAAGTGAGTAGTTTAAAGGTGTTTTAATAAAAACAGGTACAGTGTATAAGGGCGCTCTGAGCATAAGGACCAAGCAGACATTATCTCTAGAGAGGCAAGGGTCCAATGATATATATCCAACACTAAGGGCTGCACTCAGAAAAGAGGACCTTACCTTACCCTCAACAATGTAGGATGTTTTTATTAAAACAAAACAGAAGAGAGAGGCGCCTCTAAGTGCAGAATTAGTAGCTGTTTTTTTCCCCCAAACAAGATTAAAAACACTTACAAAATCTGGCGAATTAAAAAGCGTGTAGTCATTGATAATGCAAATGGTCTGGCAGGCGGATAGGTCCCCGGCATTGAGAGACTCTCACAATTGTGTACTGTGCTGTACCAAAAACATAGAGCTACTAGTAAGCTGATGAATGGGTACACACACCGAGTTCATGATGGATGAAGATCCCGGAAGTGATGTCAGCAATGAGAGATGGGAGCCAGCATGACCCGGATGTAGTCATCAGTAAGAGACGCATTTCGGAACATTAGTAAATTCCTTTTTCAACCTAATGACTGCAAGTGTCCAGACAGGTGAACTTATACTATCTTGGGTGGGAACATAGGCGGGGACATGAACGAACACAAACAAGGAATACAGGAAGTGATAATTGATATAATAATAATAATGAGAAACATTCTCTGAAAGATATATAATAATGGGTATACTGATAAAAATAAAAATAATAATATAAAAAAAAATATATATATATAAAAATAAAACTGAAAATGAATGAATGAATGAATGACTTGTGTAGCGCTACCTATGCGAACTGAATCGCCTCAGGGCGCTTTTGCCACTGGTGTCCATCTGTGGTATAGTGCGGTCCTTGCCCTGTGGGATCCCGACACGCTTACAAACACATACAACATACATATATTTGGCCAATTTTATCGACAGGATCTAAACCTACCAGCATGTCTTTATAAGTCTAAAATAAAATTATTAATATTAAGAATTAGTAAAAAATGTTTATTTTAATAGGAGAGGAAGGGTAGAGAATGCATATCCCATCCAAAAAAAAACATGAAAACAAAAACACGCAACAAATAGTAATAATAGCGACCAATTATAATGGGAAAAAGGACAATCTCAGATATTATAAAAATATTATAGAAACTATTTAGGAATGTACTTGAGCATATGCACATTAGTGTGCATCCCAAAAAGGAACATGCAAACCACGTGCACACGATCTCTAACGCTCACACATACATGTGTCCCCATAACACACATACATGCATATATGTATGGGACAAATGTAAATGTCTCATAAAAAGCCTACACTGGCAAAAAGAAAAGACCATTATATTGCTAAACGGGGAGGGGGAAAAGGAGGAGCTAGAGAATAGCACTGATTTCAAAATCCTCTTTCAACCCCCCCAGGGGCCAATAAATTTAAGAAAATCCAGAACATTTCTCTATGGCAGAGTCTTCTGAAACGCTCAGCTGGGGGAAGGTCTCCAGGCATTGCCTCAATAACCCAGACCCTGAGGCCATCTGTAGATTTTCCATGGTGATTGAGGAAATGCCTAGGGACACTATGGAAGTCCAAACCATCAGTGATGAAACGGTGATGTTTTACCAAAACGCATACAAAGCGGCCGAATGGTTCGCCCCACATAAAAAAGCCTGCGGGGACATGTAAGGCAATACACCACATGGTCAGAGGAACACGTGTGAAAACCCTTTATGAGGTATATGTTGCCTTTCACACAAGTCCTTCTGACCATGCCTCACGAAGCAACAAGGTTTACATAGAGGTTTGCGGCATTGATACATGCCAGATATAGCTAAAAACTTAGGGATAGAGTTACCCAAAGATAGAGGTTTTTTCTTTAGTTTACTTGGTCCCACCTTACTTTTGATGTTTGGTGCTTTTCTATACGCAAACTTTGGTTTGTGGGGTAGAACAGGAAGGTGCTCATCCTGAAGCAGCAGAGACCAATGTCTCCGCACAATACTCTCCATTTGTCTATGGCGAAAATGGAATTGGGTAATAAAATGCAGATCGTTTTTATCTTCGTTATTTCTATTATTTATCTTTTTATTTTTATCGTTTTTATCACCATGGACAGAAGGAGATTGTATTTTTATATTGGAGATATGCTGTTTCCACAAGATCAGCTGGGAACCCTTTATCAAGGAATTTTTCTTTTAAAGTCTTCCCTTGATTGTCATAATCACTATGGCAGCTTTTGTAATGAAGGAATGAATTTCCTGCTGTAGGTTTAGTGAAATTCTTGGCATGGATTTCCTTACCAACAAAAAACAATTCTAAGTCAAGGAAGGCTAACCTTTCTTTACCCATGACAGAAGTAAACTGTAAACCCATACTATTATTATTACAATGAGTGACAAACTCCAGGATTAGGGAAGCATCACCATCCCAGATGATCACATCATCTATATATCGTCCATTGAACATGATGTGGGAAGAGAACGGGTTAATTTTCCAAATGTGCAAGGATTCCCATTGACCCATGGTAAGGTTAGCATATGAGGGCGCAAAATTTGCCCTCATAGCTGTCCCATTTACCTGTAAGAAAAAGTCATTATCAAATAAAAAATTGTTATGGGTAAGACAAAAGGAGGTAGCCTCAACAATAAAGGAGGCTAGTCTAGGATTCAGCATGGGGTCTTGGCACAGGAAGGATTGTATAGCACCCAATCCCACATCGTGTGGTATGGAGGTATATAGAGAGGTATATAGAGATTGGACATCTAAGGAGACCCAGAGATAACTGGGCTCCCAAGAGTAGGAGGAGAGTAATTCCAGCAGGTGAGTGCCGTCTCTAATGTATGACTGGAGAGATTGAGCAAGTGGCTGGAGAAACTGGTCGACATATTGTGAAAAGCCACTAGTGATACTATATTATGCTGACTACTAGATTCTGTATTATGAGCATATAATTCTTCTAAGAGAGCAAGGCAGCCTAAATCACTATGGGTTACAGTATCGTCACTAGTGGAGGCAACAGGAATAATAGCCTGAGGATGATTATGATTATGTTTCACAGATTGGATGTTATAAAATCTTTTAAGAGTAAGACGACATACAAATTTATTTAAATCCTTGAAAAGGAAAAAAGGGTTGGGCTGGGCAGAAAGTGTAAAATGAAGGCATCGACTAAGTAGGGACATCTCATCATTGGTTAAAAGATGAGTGGAGAGATTAAAGATTTTTATAGTACTCTCTTTTTTTCTGGGATCCAGGCTTGGGTCTACCTCCTTGTGTTGCGTTTGTTAAAAAATATGATTTTTTTTATATTAATCAGACATAAGATACATGGGACAATATTACAATAGTGAGTTGGTCGGATTACTGTCAGTTTTTTGGTTTGAGTAGATTTCTCAAACAAATGCTGTTTCATACAATGGGGTTAGATACCATTGTTGTATTCAATTGACAGTTTTCAACAGGCTATTGTCTCTATAGCTACAGTAAACAAGTAAGACATTACTTGTTTTAGATTCTTTCAGCTCTCAAACTGAAAGAATGACTGTTAGATTACTGTCAGGTGTTGGTTTGAGTCAGTGGCGGTGCGTGCATAGAGGGCGCAGGAGCGCCGCCCCCCCTCTCCTGCACCGCTCTATCACCAATAGATAGATTCATGCATTGCATGAATCTATCTATTGTCACCGCTGCCGCCCCCTATTCAGGTGTCCGGCCCCTGATCGGGCGCCGGGCATCTGAATTACAGTGGGGGGGTGTTGCTGGAAGCGCCCCTATTAGAGCTGTAAGCTCTAATAGGGGACCCTATTAGAGCGGTGTGCTCTAATAGGCTTCCCTAAGTGTAAACAGCGGCGCACGGCTATGCGTTCGCTGATTACACAGTACTGTGTTAAGGAAGCGAATACATCGCTTCCCTAACACAGACCCGCCTCTCAGCCAATCAGGTTGCCAGGTCTGTTACCTGTCACCTGATTGGCTGAAGTCACAGGCGCTGTGATTGGACGCTAGGCGTCCAATCACCTAGCGTCCAATCACAGCAGAAGAAGACAGGAGGAGCGCGGGAGAAGACATCCGACGGAGACACCGCTCGTCGCCTGACGCCGTCACCAGCTGCACACCGGGACAAGGTAAGTGCAGAGGGCAGGCAGGGGGCACAGTGGCAGCACTTAAGGGGCACAGTGGCAGAACTTGGGGCACAATGGAAGCACTTAAGGGGCACAATGGCAGCACTTAAGGGGCACAATGGCAGCACTTAAGGGGCACAGTGGCAGCACTTAAGGGGCACAGTGGCAGAACTTGGGGCACAATGGCAGCACTTAAGGGGCACAATGGCAGCACTTAAGGGGCACAATGGCAGAACTTGTGGCAGAACTTGGGGCACAATGGCAGCACTTAAGGGGCACAATGGCAGCACTTAAGGGGCACAATGGCAGCACTTAAGGGGCACAATGGCAGCACTTAAGGGGCACAATGGCAGCACTTAAGGGGCACAATGGCAGCACTTAAGGGGCACAGTGGCAGCACTTAAGGGGCACAGTGGCAGCACTTAAGGGGCACAGTGGCAGAACTTGGGGCACAATGGCAGCACTTAAGGGGCACAATGGCAGCACTTAAGGGGCACAATGGCAGAACTTGTGGCAGAACTTGGGGCACAATGGCAGCACTTAAGGGGCACAATGGCAGCACTTAAGGGGCACAATGGCAGCACTTAAGGGGCACAATGGCAGCACTTAAGGGGCACAATGGCAGCACTTAAGGGGCACAATGGCAGAACTTAAGGGGCACAGTGGCAGCACTTAAGGGGCACAATGGCAGCACTTAAGGGGCACAATGGCAGCACTTAAGGGGCACAATGGCAGCACTTAAGGGGCACAATGGCAGAACTTGGGGCACAGTGGCAGAACTTGGGGCACAGTGGCAGAACTTGGGGCACAGTGGCAGAACTTGGGGCACAGTGGCAGAACTTGGGGCACAGTGGCAGCGTTTGATGGGCACAGTGGCAGCGTTTGATAGGCACAGTGGCAGCACTTGGGGCACAGTGGCAGCGTTTGATGGGCACAGTGGCAGCGTTTAATGGGCACAGTGGCAGCGTTTGATGGCACAGTGAGGCTGTTTGTTTGCGCCCCCCCCAAAAATTTTGAGCACCAGCCGCCACTGGTTTGAGTAGACAATGGGTAGATACCATTGTTGTATTCAATTGACAGTTTTCAACAGTCCATTGTTTCTACAGCTACAGTAAACAGGTATGTTTTCTGTTTGGCATAAGACACACACATCATCATGCTGTAACATCAGAAGCCACTCATGATAGAAGAAAGCTGCCTGATTTCCAGAAGAATCGTTGCCAATGGAGATCACAAACATACAGTAACAGAAGATAAGTAACCTTTAAGTGTATTTGTACTGATATAGACCATATGGTGTTCATTTGCTAGGCATTTTGCTTGTCATAGATAGCTGTCAGTCTTGTATTGTATTCCTAATATTGTATGTATGTACAGCATCTTTGTATAGTAAAAGCACATTTACACGTAGTAAGGTCTCAGCTTCCTTGTTATACCATGGAGTAACCTTGCTAGATAGACGCAAGAAAAACATCATTGGTTAAAAGATGAGTGGAGAGATTAAAGATTTTTATAGTACTCTCTTTTTTTTGGGATCCGAGCTTGGGTCTATCTCCTCTACCTCTGCAACCTCTCCTTCGTGTTTTTCTTTTTAGAGGTCTTTTCCGAGGGAGGTTGGGTACTAAAAAAGAGACCGCAGTAAAGTAAGAAGAATGAGCAGTAGCAGGAGGTGTCACAAGAAGAGAGTTAGAGCCAAAAGGAAACTGATAGACTAGGTGGCACCATATCCGCAGAGGGGGTAGGCATAGATGTGGTATGTGGATCTCAGTATCTCCATTGATACAAGTAGAAGGAATAACTGTAGGACAGGATAAGGATTTTGTATGTACCAGTGAGATGGGAGGTAAGAGTCGACTGTTTTGACTTAGGATAATGCCCTGTACACATGATAGGCTTTTCCGACAACAAAATCCATGGGATGTTTTCCGACGGATGTTGGCTCCAACTTGTCTTGCATACACACAGTCACACAAAGTTGGTCGGAAATTCCCAACGTCAAAAACACAGTGACGTACAACACGTACGACGAGCCAAGAAAAATTAAGTTCAATAGCCAGTGCGGCTATTCTGCGGCTATTCTGCTTGATTCCGAGCATGCGTGGCACTTTGTGCGTCGGAATTGTGTACACACGATTGGAATTTCCGACAATCCAGATGTCAAATTTTGCGTGACGGAAATTTCTATGGAAAATGTGTGATAGAGCCTACACACGGTCGGAATTTCTGACAACAAGGTCCTATTACACATTTTCTGTCGGAAAGTGTGTACAGGGCATAAGAGTCCGCATCAGGGGTAGATGACGTAGCTAATAATGAAGACGAGGGAATGGTAATTTCCTCTTGACTATGTTTTTTATAATTTTTATGTTTTTTGTGCATATGTCGCATCAAAGGTATTTTTTTCTTTTGTGCCTAATCTGTTTGCTGATGGACCTTATGTGGGGCGAACCATTCGGCCGCTTCGTAAGCGTTTTGGCGAACATCGCTGTTTCATCAGTGATGGTTTGGACGTCTATAGTGTCCCTAGGCATTTCCTCAATCACCATGGAAAATCTACAGATGGCCTCAGGGTCTGGGTTATTGGGGCAATGCCTGGAGACCTTTCCCCAGCTGAGCGTTACAGAAGACTCCATAAAGAAATGTTATGGATTTTATTAAATGTATTGGCCCCTGGGGGGTTGAGCGAGGATTTTGAAATCAGTGCTATTCTCTAGCTCCTCCTTCTCCCCCTCTCCGTTTAGCAGAATAATGGTCTTTTCTTTTTGCCAGTGTAGGTTTTTTGTGAGACATTTACATTTGTCCCATACATATATGCATGTATGTGTGTTATGGGGACACATGTATGTGTGCGCGTTAGAGATCGTGTGCACGTGGTTTGCATGTTCCTTTTTGGGATGCACACTAATGTGCATATGCTCACGCACATTCCTAAATAGTTTCTATAATATTTTTATAATATCTGAGATTGTCCTTTTTACCATTATAATTGGTCGCTATTATTACTATTTGTTGCGTGTTTTTGTTTTCATGTTTTTTGCGGATGGGATATGCATTCACTACCCTTCCTCTCCTATTAGTAAAACATTTTTATATTTTATTTTAATTCTTAATAATATTTTTATTTTCAGTTTTATTTTTATTTTATTTATATATATATATATATATATATATATATATATATATATATATATATATATATATATATATATTTTTTTTTTTTTATATTATTATTTTTTATTATTATTATTATTATTTTTATTTTTATCAGTATACCCATTATAATATATCTTTCAGAGAATGTTTCTCATTATTATTATATCAATTATCACTTCCTGTCTTCCTTGTTTGTGTTCGTTTATGTCTCCGCCTATGTTCCCGCCCTTCTCCTTCCCTTCAGAAATTGCTGGTTTGTTGTCTCTACTTCCTGAGTACCTGGCTCCTGTATCCTGTATCCTGTTTCTTGTACCTGCCTGACTACTTGTGCTTGACCCGGACCTCTTCTGACCACCGCTGCTACTCTCCAGTGTTTGACCCCTTGGCTTGCCTCTTGGATATCCTTCTGCCTGATCACCTGTGTTTGACCCTCGGCCTGCCTCCTGGACATTCTTCTGCTACTTACCAGTGTTTGACCCCTTGGCTTGCCTCTTGGATATCCTTCTGCCTGATCACCTGTGTTTGACCCTCGGCCTGCCTCCTGGACATTCTTCTGCTACATACCAGTGTTTGACCCCCTGGCTTGCCTCTTGGATATCCTTCTGCCTGATCACCTGTGTTTGACCCTCGGCCTGTCTCCTGGACATTCTTCTGCTACTTACCAGTGTTTGACCCCTTGGCTTGCCTCTTGGATATCCTTCTGCCTGATCACCTGTGTTTGACCCTCGGCCTGCCTCCTGGACATTCTTCTGCTACTTACCAGTGTTTGAACCCTTGGCTTGCCTCTTGGATATCCTTCTGCCTGATCACCTGTGTTTGACCCTCGGCTTGCCTCCTGGACATGCCTCTGCTTGCTTACCTGTGTTTGACCCTCGGCCTGGCTTCCTGGACTTCCTACTACCTCTAACCTAGGTTCACCCACCTATGCACCCCAGGACTATCTCCCAGTGTGTGACCTGGTTCCTCTACAGCCTCTGCCTTGTGTTGGTCCTGCCAGGTGTCTACTTCCAGTGCAGCTTCATCTACACACGGTCAACATCCTTACTGCAACCCACCTGCTGGCAACCCGTGCATCTTTGTGCTCGGTGCCTCCTGTACCCATTCCAGGGGCATCGTGCACTTAGTCGCAAGGGGAGCAGCTCTCAGTATTTCGGCCCGGGTGAGTACCTGTGACATTAGTAATGAAAGTTTCCATCGTACAAGCCGATTTCAGAGCAGTTTTAAAGAAATGACACGCAGAGAAAAATAAGGACTTTTAAAAAACGGGAAGTTAGCAGAAAGTTATTTGAGATTTAAAGGGGACGTTGAATGTTGGGACATTTTACCAGCATTGCATACCAAGCTTGAAGGATTTTTTCATGTTTGCTGTAGCAATGTGGAGATATTCGTTTTCATGTATTTATTGATTATGCAGTATCTTTGAGGAACGATTTTAACCGCTTCCCGACCGCCCACTGCATATATACGTCAGCAGAATGGCACGGGCAGGCAAAACCACGTACCTGTACGTGGCCCTTTAAATGCCTGCCCGTGGGTCGCTCGCGACCCGGTCGGGAGCTCCGTGACCCCGGCCGCGGGACCAGCGGACCCGATCGCCGCTGGTGTCCCGCGATCGGGTTACGGAGCTGAAGAACGGGGAGAGGTTTGTGTAAACAAGCCTCTCCCCGCGCTTCCTACTCTGCCTGTCATTGATTGGCTGTTCCCGGTCATCGGGAAAGCCGATCAATGACGTCAGACGTCAGCCCCGCCCCCTAATGTAAAAAAAACACACACACGTCAGAGCCCATAACCCCTCCCCTCCCCCTAGTGGTTAACTCTTTCACTACAACTGTCATTTATACAGGAATCAATGCATTTAAATAGCAATGATTGCTGTATAAATGACAATGGTCCCAAAAATGTGTCAAAAATGTCCGATGTGTCCGCCATAATGTCGCAGTCACAATAAAAATCGCTGATCGCCACCATTACTAGTAAAAAAAAAAATATTAATAAAAATGCTATAAAACTATCCCCTATTTTGTAAACGCTATAACTTTTGCGCAAACCAATCAATAATCGCTAATTGAGATTTTTTTTACCAAAAATATGTAGAAGAATACGTATCGGCCTAAACTGAAGAAAAAAATATGTTTTTTTTATATATTTTTTGGGGATATTTATTATAGCAAAAAGCAAAAAATATTGCATTTTTTTCAAAATTGTCGCTCTATTTTTGTTTATAGCAGAAAAAATAAAAACCGCAGGGGCGATCAAATACCACCAAAAGAAAGCTCTATTTGTGGGAAAAAAAGGACGCCAATTTTGTTTTGGAGCCACGTCGCACGACCGCGCAATTGTCAGTTAAAGCAACGCAGTGCTGAATCGCAAAAAGGGGCCTGGTCCTTTGGCTGCCAATTGGTCCGGGGCTGAAGTGGTTAAAGGACAGCCGAGACAGGAGGTTTTGGGCAGTTAAGGAAATTAACACAGAAAGAGTTTTGTTTAAGATAAGGAAGTTAAAGTGTTACGGCCATGTTTAAAATTTGGATTATCAGTATGTTGTTAAAATAAGGATTTTTGTGTAAACGTGCTCCATTTGTTTGTTTATTGTTGCTTGCTGAAGTTATAATGGTTATAATGGTACAGGTGTGTCGGTAAAATGTGCATATCAGTGCAGATCACTGTTCGGCAACAGGCACAGGTACAGAGGGTGGTGGGGACTTATTCCCAGGTGGCATCGGGACATGGTGTCTCTACTGCACCAGAAATATCTGATGTAGGGGAAGAGGACTGTGAGACAGAGGCTTCGGAGAGGGCACCCACACCTGCTTGTACAGGAAAAGGTTCAAGCAAGGGTAAAAAGAGAGAGAGCTGGTGGGGAGGCTAGAACCCTTGTTGAAAGCACCCCACCTCGTGCAGGGAGCGGCCCCTGATGCTGGGGTATCATGAGACTTTGCAGGATTACGGTACCAGAGATTCACAGAAACACCAAGATGTTGGTTTATTGGGCAGTGATAAAATTGTCGCTGCTGGATGCACTGACAGGGGGACATGGTTACTGTTTTGGGGGGTCCGAATGAGGTAGAGGGAAGTTAAAAATCTTCCTCCTTCCCCCTCAGATTCCCTCTTCACTCCCCGATTCTTCACTTCTGAGCTGGTGAGTCTGGGGGTGTGAGTTCTGACACGGATCGCCAGTGAGGCGCTGAGATCGCAGCTTCATGGACTGGCCGTTTCTGTGTCGATCAGTGAGGATTCTCAGTGTGCAGAGATCATCGGATGGAGAACATGTTTAAACACTTCTCCCACGATTGTCTCTGTTTCATGGACTGTTTGTGGACTGTGATCAGTGGCAATCCTTGGGGTCGCCGCTGTTCGCAGTTTCATAAGACGGACACCTAGGTAGAGGAAAGTCGTTGTTAATAGAGAGAAACGCTTAATTTTATGTGTATGTGAATTTTTGTCTTGTCTTGGAATTCCAATTTAGAGTATAAGTTGTTTTTTCTTCTCAATGCAGATGAATTATTGGGTAGTTGATATATGTCCTGTGGTCCTGCCAAGACAGAAAGCGTTGCTAAAGTGGGCAGGTGAGAGGGACAGGGTAGGGTACTCATCTGTGTGTGGTGCTTTAAGAGGATTGAATCGTGGATTTGGACAAGGACAAGTTACTATTTGAGTGATTCCTCCTGTCCAAAGTATTGTTTAGCACAATGCACGGTGGTACATATCTGCTCGCAGAGATCTGCTGTTTTGCTTCAGGTGGAAAAGGGGATCAAACCACCGACCAGGCCTTCACCAGTGCTTTTGTGGAGAGCATACTGCTATATTTGCATTCCATAGTCAGCGAGTCAGAGAGACTTGCTGAGGTGGAGAATGAATGTTAAAGCGGTTCTGCTTTTTTTTTTTTTTTTTTTTTTTTGGGCTATATGCCAAGGGCATATAGCTCAATTGGGGGACTTACCTGTTCCATCTTCCATCTCGATCGCCGCCGGTTTTCGTCCGATGAAGTTCTTCATCTTCTTCTTTTGTGCTGGGGGCCATCTTGCCTGTGGGCATGTGAAACCCCCACAGGCACTTTAGATGGCCCAGCATGCACTGCCGTTACTCGCTCGTGCGCAGTAACGGCACATCTGCCGACATCTCACGAGATTTCAGAAGATGTGTCCGAAATCTCGCGAGATTTCGGAAGATGTGGCCGAAATCTCTTGAGATTTCGGAAGATGTCCGCACTGATTCATGGGAACAATGACACCAGATCCCAGGAGACAGTGCGGCCTGACGATGATCGACGCAGAGACCCCGCCCACCCCCGAAGAGACAGAAGACCGGGAGTCATCAATTACAAGGTAAGTAAAAAAAAAAAAAAAAAAACACATTTCATTTAGTACTCTTTGCCTGATTTGGAAGGCAAAGATATTTACTAAATGAAATGGGTGCAGAACCACTTTAAAGAAGGATTTAATTCAGAAAAGTTATCTATAAAAGTACATGTTTATTGTTAAAATGTTGCAACTATCGTCAGTCTATTCATGAAATGTGTTGGGCACATATTAAGCCCATGCCCACTGCATAGTAAATTGGGAACATTAAAAGGAGAATGTGACACGTCACTGATAAATTACATGTATGCTCTGGTACCAATTGTTTTTTTGAGGAATCTAATCAGATACAAATTTTTAAAAGTAGCATTTCAATTTATGTATAGGGTATCTTGATTATTTCAGTTAGAGTCTGACTTTAATTACTGTTTTAGTTGTAGTTGCCTATCCTTACATTGTTGAAGTTAAAAGGTGTTTCTTTTCTAGTAACAGCAAATGTGCTGTATTTGTGCAAATGGTTTTAATTGTGTTTAAGCTGTATTAACAATGATTGGGGATTTTAAAATGTTGATTTTAACCAAATACAAGTTTAAGAATATTATAATTGTGAAGTATATCTATGCTAAGAATAAGGAAGTTATAGATTCCAGGCGTTATGCCAGATGAATTGTGGTTGGTAAAGAAAAGGGAAGTGACTTTAAGGTTGTGTAATTCTATGCACTAGAGAAAAAATACTAAGGTTTTAAAAGGTGTTTAAAAGTGTTCAAAGAGAAAATATAAAAAAAAACTGGAGAGTGAATGGACTGGCCAAATGAATGTGGAATGAGAAAGTAGTAGTATTATGTTTAATGAACGCATAGGGCAGGCATGTCCAAAGTCTGGCCCGTGTTCCGGTTTGATGTGGCCCCCACTTGGAATTTGCATATATATATATATATATACACATCTGTGGCCCCCAAAGCTCGAGCGTGTTATGTTTTTTTTTATGCTGTTAATATATCTATCTTCTTTAGCCTGACAAATCCAGAGCGCCGCGTTCATTCTTAGCATGAGCCGGGGCATGCTGGTAGCCCATGTTTATTAAAGGGAAAAACAAAACAAAAGTCCATCCAGGAATCCCACGCAGGGGTTTAACTTCATTCAGCACTCATAAATGAAAAAATATCACTGGACTCACTGGCTTCCGTAGTCTTCCTAACTCTCAAGGCTGGCCAGCCTTTCCCAGTCCCTGGGCAAAGAATCCCCCTTACACGGTCTACAGTCTCTCACAGGGATGACCACTCTACAGACACAGGTCCGTCTTAATACAGCAGCAGCAAGCTGCTCACGCTCCACCATCCTCCACCTTCTACTCTCAACAGCCCCTCGTTATATGGTCTATGTGCAGCTGGGCACACACCCTGCTTGCTATCCTCAAGACCCGGACACAGGGTTGGAGATCCCATCCCACCCATGACTCTCAGGGATCTCCAAGCTACAGACTCCCATCCAGAACTAGCAAAACCTGGAGAAAACCGACAGAGCAGTTTTCTCCATTTAAACTCTGCACTCTGTAGGCAGTCCGCAGATATGCAAACTCTCTGTCTCTTTTACCTCATATTTCATAGGGACAGAGCCTCGCTCTGCCACTAGAGAGAGAGAGAGAGAGAGAGAGAGAGAGAGAGATTTATATATATATTTTTTTAAACCTAACACACCTGAGCTCATTGTTACCCTGAGCGGAGAAGAGTGTAAGTATATATATATATATTCTATATCATCATATATTGTCATCAATGTTATGAAATTAATAGTATGCCGTTTTCAATAAACTTTGCATAAAATATTTAATTTGCATTTAATTTTAATGATTCAAAAAATGTCAGGCAAAATGGTCGGCCCTCACGCATGTTCATTTCATGAAATCTGGCCCTCTTTGAAAAAGGTTTGGACACCCCTGGCATAGGGTATCATTTTGATTAGTAAAGTATTTTAAGTGTGTGTTTAGAATGTACACAACAAGTTGTCTCATATTGTGTTCAGGCCCATGTTATATTTTCACTAAAAGTTTGGGGTTAAATTAAAAAAGTGATAAAGGGATGTTGGTAACAAAAGGGTGAAATTTGGGAAAAATGTTTGAAGAGTTACTGAAATTAAGTAACCGGAATCGAAATACATTGCTGCATATATTGAGTCCATGGGGTACTAAAATGTGATGGGAAGGATTTGTTTGAAATGAGCAATCAGAATGACTATTCTGGATATTTACCTTTTGAATTCCCAGAGTGTCAGTCATGAAGTCATGAAGTCATTGATGATGATGTAATGTTGTTTATTCATCAATGTATTGTTTGTTGCTGATGATCAGACATATTTGCAAAGTTGGGAGTCAGAATACATGTTTGGGTAAAATGTTCTGTTCTAAGTTCCTCTGGTCCATTTGGGTCCCAGGAATAGAATAAACTAAAGGGGTTTAAGTTTTGTTGAAGTTCTGCTGTAATACTGGATTTGGAAAAATGTGAGATGGCTAGGCTACTTTCACAGCTTGCCCTTGCAGGATTCTCTGAAGGTGCCCTACGGGTCCTTAATCACTTTCAGACCGGACCATTTTGCTGGTTTAAGACCAGAGCACTTTTTGCGATTCGGCACTGCGTCGCTTTAACTGACAATTGCGCGGTCGTGCGACATGGCTCCCAAACAATATTGACGTCCTTTTTTTCCCACAAATAGAGCTTTCTTTTGGTGGTATTTGATCACCCCTACGGTTTTTATTTTTTTGCGCTATAAACAAGAAAATAGCGTAAATTTTGAAAAAAAAGCATTATTTTTTACTTTTTGCTATAATAAATATCCCCCAAAAATATATAAAAACATTTTTCTCCTCAGTTTCAGCCGATACGTATTCTTCTACATATTTTTGGTAAAATAGTCGCATTAAGCGTATATTGATTGGTTTGCGCAAAAATTATAGCGTTTACAAAATAGGGGATAGTTTTATAGCATTTTTATTAATAATTTTTTTTTTTACTAGTAATGGCGGCGATCTGCGATTTCTATTGTGACTGCGACATTATGGCGGACACATTGGACATTTTTGACATATTTTTGGGACCATTGTCAGTTATACAGCAATCAGTGCTATGCAAATGCACTGATTCCTGTGTAAATGACACTGGCAGTGAAGGGGTTAACCAGGAGGTGGCAGTGTAGGGGTTAAGTGTGTCCTAGGGGCATGTTGCTAACTGTGGGGGGCGTGGCTGTGTGTGATAGGCACTGATCTCTGCTCCAATCACAGGGAGCAGAGATCAGTGTCACTTGTTGCTAGGCAGAACGGGTAGATGCTTGTTTACTTCAGCATCTCCCCGTTCGTTCTCCCCGTGAGATGATTGCGGGTATCCCCGCGGCGATCGAGTCCGCGGGACCCGCGATCAGACTCACGAAGGTCCCAGCCGGCGGGCGCGCGCCGCCGCGCACGCGATGGCACGACGGCACATTCAAAGGGACGTACCTGTACGCCCTTATGCCTGTCCGTGCAATTCTGCCGACGTACATCGTCGTGCGCCAGTCGGGAAGCTGTTAAGCAGACAGCCACTGGCCTTGGGCAACAACACGTACATTTGTTGTGGAAGAACATGCCATCCATGGATTCTGAGTGATCCCAAGGGATGGTGTTACTTGGCCTCATTGGTTCCAATAATGGGAATTCTCTGGGACAGGGAGGAACATCACTTGTTCAAGGCTAGTATTCATCCTAAATGCCCCCTCAAACACCATTATGCCAGGTCATTGTTTTTGGAAAAGGACATGACCTGGGCATGGTTACCCTCGGGAACCTAAGGGGGTATTGACATGATGAAAAGGCTAAATAATTACTTGGGAACCCCCTGGGTAACATGGGATGGTTTGGTTTCAATGGAGTATTTTCCTGGATCAGGGATGTTGCTGTGTGTATGTAGTGACTTTGCTCCTGGCATTATTTCTGTGTGCCTGCTTTGAGTTTGTTATGTGTGTGTCACAATGCAGATAAGTCAGTCACCTTCGTGTCTGAAAGAGGGGGTTGTAGTAATATGACTGAACAGAAGTGACTCCATTTTGTGTGGCCATAAAGTCATATGGATTCATATATCTTACCTTGTATCAGACTCAAGTTAAGTCAACTAGTCAAGTCAACTAGTTTATAACGGGTTTTCTATAAAGCATACATATAAGAAAATATAGCTTGCGTAAGCAGTTTTATTCTGTACCGTCTAAAATAAAGAATTGTGGCTCAATATGTCTGGGCCTCTTTCCTGTGTAATGAGACATGAAAACAGGGAAGCAGGACTCATAACTGTGAGTCATTAAAGCAGATGGCATAATTAATGATATGTAATTATGTGAAATGTACACCTCTGTATTAACCACTCCCAGCTTCCCTATTATGATTGGCTAATAAAGACGTATATATGTTGTATACCCGCCCAGAATTAAATCTGATAGCTTTGAACATCGACTCTGCATCATCTCTTTTGTGTTCACTAAGAAGCTATCTCTTCAGTACTGAGAGGGTTTTGTGAGTGTGGTAATTGCTGTGATTATACCTATCTGGTCTTGTCAGGTATATGGAAATACCGTTTTAGCCACTTCAATGACGTCTGTCAGGAAAACTAAAAATTTTCTACCAAATACCGTACTTTTCCTTTCCTGATGGACTCCATGGCAGACGGAGTTCCCACCCATCGGTCAAGAGTTGCTAGTTACAAAAAGCAGTCCCTGGCTGTGAGCTCAAATTTATGGGAGTGGGGTCCTATAGCATTGGAGAGAAGGCGGGGTTTACCCACATGTATGCTGCCATGGAGTCCATCAGGAAAGGAAAATTATGGTAAGTGTTTGATAGAACATTTTCAGTTTCTGACACGTTTCTAGCAGTAATTCAAAAAGAATTACTGTCAGTTCCCAGATTAGGAAACTGGCGGTAATTAACCACTTCCTGCCCGGTCAATAGCAGATTGACGTCCGGGAAGTGGTTTCGTTATCCTGACTGGGCGTCATATGACGTCCTTCAGGATAACAGCCGCCGCGCGCCCGTGAGCGTGCATCGCGGCGATCGGTGGAGCGGTGTGTCAGTCTGACACACCGATACACTGATCTCGGTAAAGAGCCTCCAGCGGAGGTTCTTTACCACGTGATCAGCCGTGTCCAATCGCGGCTGATCACGATGTACACAGGAAGAGCCATTGATCGGCTTTTCCTCACTCGCGTCTGATAGACGCGAGTAGAAGAGAGCCGATCGGCGGCTCTCCTGACAGGGGGGTATGCGCTGATTGTTTATCAGCGCAGCCCCCCTCAGATGCCCACACTAGACCACCAGGGAAGCCCCCAGGACCACCAGGGAAGCCCTCAGCATGTGGATGGCCAGGTACATCCCCCATGGCCATCCACATGTTAAAAAAAATGCACAAAATATGCCAATCAGTGCCCACAGATGGGCACTGATTGGCACATCATATATATGTTTTAAAACAGGAATGCCCAGCAATGCCACCCATCAGTGTCATCAGTGCCACCCATCAGCGTCCATCAGTGCCACCTATCAGTGCCCATCCATGCCCACCTATCAGTGCCTATCAGTGCCACCTATATGTGTGCATCAGTGCCACCCATAAGTACCCGTCAGCGCCGCCTATGAGTGCCCATCAGTGCCGCCTATGAGTGCCCATCAGTGCCACCTGAGTGCCCATCAGTGCCGCATACCAGTGCCACCTATCAGTGCCCATCAGTGCCGCCTATTAGTGCCCATCGGTGCCACCTCATTGGTGCCCATCAGTGCCGCCTTATCAGTGCCCATCAGTGCAGCCATATCAGTGCCCGTCATTGAAGAAGAAAACGCACTTATTTACAAAAAAAATTAACAGTGACAAAGAAAAACTTGTTTTTTTGCAAAATTTTCGGTCTTTTTTGGTTTGTTGCGCAAAAAATAAAAATCTCAGAGGTGATCAAATACCACGAAAAGAAAGCTCTATTTGTTGGAACAAAATGATAAAAAATTTGTTTGGGTACAGTGTAGCATGACCGCGCAATTGTCATTCAAATTGCGACAGCGCTGAAAGCTGAAAATTGGCTTGGGCGGGAAGGTGTCTAAGTGCCTGGTATTGAAGTGGTTAAGTCAACAATGAGCTGACATACCAAGAGACGCCAGTGCTCAGACTGGGGCATGTCTATGCTAGGAAGCTGTCATAAATGCGACAGCTTTTTGAACAGGGATGCATCCCTGACCCTTATTTAGCTGTTGGTTAGGAGATTTTCCTGCCGAAAGCCTAATGTACACACAAGGAATAACGGCTAATGGCTAACGGCTAATGTCATTAGCCAAATTTGGCACTATAAATATATGGGCTATGATGAGTCACACGGTAGGCAGACCTGATGTCCCAGAGATCCCGATCAGGCTCCACCTGCCCAACCCCACACCCTCCCACTCCCATGCACTGTCAATCACAGGCAGGGCAGGCCTGACAGGAAACTAGCTTCTCAGTTCTCCATCAGGCTTTGTCCACTCCATAACAGAATTCATCAGCTGTTGGTGTGATGGGCACAGTGGCCAGGGAGGGAGCTCAATGCTGCACCCAAATCTCAGTGCCGATACATCCTATGACAGAATCATGCACCTGTTCCCAGCAGGTACATGACTTTAAAATGGACTTTTGCAGTGGATAGGGCTAACACTCTTTGACCAAAGCTTGGCAATACTTGTTGCCAATGCATCAAAACACGTGTTATATGTCGATGTGTTTTGATGCGCTGCCATTTACTTCTATGGGTCTCCCAATACACTAAAGTGAAGAAAAAAGTTGACGTTTTGTCTACTGCAGCGCTGTGATAGAAACAGACACAACTTTTATTATGCATTTTAGCGTGTTAGAATGTGTGCATTAAAACACAACAGTGAAACTGAGCCCAGGGCCTTCTTTATTATTGATTGGAACCTGGGCAAACAATTTCTTGGGCCACACCATGGTAGGTAGTTTCTAATTGCTCAGTCTATAGCGGTGGTAGCAAGTAGCGGCAACAATTCTCTCTTACCAGACCTACGACACAGCAGCAGTGGGGTTTTAGTGCCCCTTAATCGCACGAGTAAACGAGGCCTAACTGCTGCATTGCTGGAATGCGGAGGTCTGTATTTCTGCGAGTTTAGTTCCACCTTAAAATGGAGCTTTAGTCATAAAATTAGGTCCAGCTAATTTACTTCAGGCCGGCCCCTTTTGCAGGTATAGCTATGTAAAACATTAAAAATAAGTGCCTATACTGTTTAAAACATAGTAATGCACTGTCTCACCCTGTGCTGCACATGCTCAGTTGCTTTCTATTCTTCGCTCAGTGCCTAAAATCAGAACAGAATAAAATATTTCCTGCTGGTCAGGGGCTCTGGGCTTCAGCAAAATGGTAGCCTCTGGCAAGAAGAAACAGGAGCAATGCTGGAGACAATTTACAGCACACATTCATTTTGGTAGCAGAATTGATAATGTGGAATGTATGTTCCTTGCTAAAGAACATAATTTTTTATCAAGGTATTATGGGTAAAGTTCCGCTTTAAGGCAGAGCGGTCTTTAAAGCAGGGCAAAAGGGGCAGCTGCCCTGGGCCCTAAAGCAGCTGCCTCATACTTGCCAACTATCCCAGTTTAAATTCCCTTGAAGTTTTAGTCCTGTGCTGTGTCCCGATATCTCGATGTAAAGTGCTGTTACTAATGCTGCCCAGCTCTGCTCTATTGTGTACAGATGACTCACCTGCAGACCCTGTGTTTACATGTAAATAACCAGAATTCATATGTAAATAGCGGCGGCATTACTAAGTAAATAACTGCGGCCGGTGGCCTTGATATGTAAATAAAGGCGGCATATCATGCTCCCCTGCAGTGAGGAGATGATGTGCTGTAACCTCTAGCAACCAATCAGTGAGCAGTATTACTGTACAGTAATCTCTACAGCAAGAAATCATTTGCTGTAACCTCTAGCAACTAATCAGTGAGCCTTAATGTGTGCTGTAACCTCTAGCAACCAGTCAGTAAGCAGTAATGATATGCTGTAACCGATGGCAACTGCTGCCTGATCTGATACAGTAAACTGATTTTAAGTCTAGCTGCTATTTATTGTATGTCTCAAAGCAGGTGGAGAGTGAAATTGCATGGGGGGGGGGTCCAGAAAAATTTTGCCCAGGGTCCAATCAATATTAAAGACGGCCCTGCTTTAAGGTCTACAATAACTGTGGTATGAGGGCCTACCTGAATTATCTAATAAATCCTTGCACTACATACTTGTGCTATGCAATCTGATTATACAATCTTTTTTTCAGATCCACCAACATCTATATAGTGCAAGGGCCTGTCTGATTTGCTACTGTGTGAATGGCTTATTAAGGTTTGTCCCTATAGTAATCAGTTATCAGTTGATGATAATCCTAAAAGGGATTGAACAATCAGATTGTATTGTGTAGAGACAGTTTAAAATGGTCCTAAAGGCTGAAGGTTTTCTTTTTACCCTAATGCAATCTCTGCATTAAGGTAAAAAACCTAAGTGCAGCTGTGCAGACCACCGCCCTTTGGGCCTGTGTTCCCGTTCATGCTTTTTATAAATACTTCTTTGCCAGGCAACTAGTTTTTGCTCATCATTGGCTAACTACTCCCCAAGATGATGGTTCGCGTCTCTAGAACCTGCCTGTTTGGGATCCTACGAGGCCCTCAATAATTTATTATATAGAGGTTAAAAGTCTCTCTATAATCTCACTTGTTCAATGCATTCTGTTCTTAAAGCTTGGAGGGTGGTCCAGGGTAATACTCCTGAGTTTTCTTCCTGTTTATCCCCTCATGTCCCCTTGTGAAAAAAAAAAAAAATCAAAATTTAGCGCATTTTTACACGTACCCTGACCCAGTGGTTTGGACAAAATATGGTATTATGACATTGCAGCAAATAGTGTCCCTTGACACACTAATGACCTTCAATGCACTGAAAGAGCATCTTTTGGTTGCCTAACTCAATTTTTTTAGGTACAGTAAAACCTCAGATTGTGAGTGACGCGGTTTATGAGCGTTTCGCAATACGAGCTGTTTTAAAAAAAAAAATCCTGACTTGGCTTGCGATCGTTGTCTCGCAAAACGAACAGGATTCAAGCCTCTGGGGTGGGCAGTACCACATTTGGCCAGGGGTGGCGGTGATGCTCGGAGACCTTCGGAGCTGCTTGGAGACACTCGGAAACAGTCCCGAGTGGCCCCCCACCTCTGGCCACATGCGGTACTACATAGACAAGCAGTGGCTGTGGAACAAATTATCTGAGTTTCTATTGATTCCTATGGGGAAACTCACTTTGATATACAAGTGCTTTGGATTACAAGTATTCTTCTGGAACGGATTATGCTCGTAATCCAAGGTACTACTGTATTTACAATTGCGACACACATTCCAGTCCCAATTTGGCAATGGTCCCCTTACCTTGGAGTCTAGTGATGTGGAATTATTCATCAGGGATGAATCGGTGACCAAGCCACCATCCACCATCTACAAAGACCTCTTCCCCGAAACTGCTAAATTGCTGAGGCTATGTATGTCAGCTTGGGATGCTGTGGCTCCTGGCCTAGCCCGAGATGACTGGGATGGTATTTGGGATGCCCCTTTTACCAGACTAGTAGAGACCATCTAATACACTATACATTTTTACATAGGGTCTATTTTACACTGGCCAGACTGGCTAAAATATATAGGGCTCAGTCTTCTCTCTGCTGCCGCTGTTCCATGCCCACTACAGACTTTATGCATATATTCTGGGAATGCCCTGCTATTAGACCTTTCTGGCGGTTCTGACCTGTATGAGCTCAATCAAGTTTGACAAAGTGTGGGGTGGTTGGCTATCCTCCTCAGACACGGTTTTAGGTTGATATGCTTGTGCACTTTTCTGCTCCAGCATGATATTTGCCCACATTTTTTCTCTCTATTTATCTTCTAGAGGGCGCATTGTGTGCTCAGATGCTTGTGGATGAGGAGGATTAACTGATACCTCCTGCTTGTTTACTATTGTATAAGTTGATTTTGTTGTTGCTATTTATTGTATATCACCTGGCATTACTGTCTTTGATGGGGGTGGGCAGGATGGCCCAGAATGTTTATCCTTATATTACTGTTGTATGGGAGGGTGGCACTCTACTGGTCACTGGTCTCTGACCAATACATTGACAGAGACCCTGAAGTTGGTATGTCATTGCCGAGGCTGTTATTGTACTTTTTTTTTCTGTTCACCTGCTACTTTCTGTTCTGTTCACCTGCTACTTCAGATGCAGCTGAAGGCTTATTATCCAGTAAAAGGTTTCTAATATGAACATGCATGTGTTCAGTATCAGTAAATAAATGAAGCCAGAATGGGTTCAGCTTCCAATGGACAGGTAGTCTAACCTTATGGAAATGTAAACTGAGTTGCACTGGGGAATGGTCAGATAGGCCCCTGGCCAGGTATGTTACCACAGGGTCAGAACAGTGAGTCATGACATTCCCCAGTGCAAAATCTATACACGATAGCGTAGAGTGGGTCAATGAATGGCAGGAGAATTGGGCCTTGAGAGGAAACTTACATCTCCAGAGATCCATCAACCCAAGTTCAGCTATAAATGTAGCTATGGCAGTAAATGTTCTGGTGCCCCGTGGGCAGTATTTTTTGTGTACATCAAGTGAGGTATCCAGTGCACTGTTAAAGTCGCCTAAAACATACACTGGGAGCTGGGGATGCCTAGCCAAAAACCTAGACAAACATTGTAGTACTACTAACGTAAAAGGTGGGAGCACATAAACACTAGCAATTACACAAGCATGAGATTCCCACATACCCATCAGAATAAATAATCTGCCCTCAGAGTCTATTTGGGCATCGAGTTTAGTGAATGAGGCAGTCTTGGAGAATAATATACTAACCCCTCTAGAGTATCTGGTATGCACAGAATGATATTGTAAGGGTATTTAGACATATCCATTAGATTGGTAGTGTCACTAGTGAGATGAGTCTCCTGTAAGCAAATAACAGCGGGAGCCTGGTTTGAGAGAAAAGTAAATACTGCAGTCCTCTTTTTAGGATCATGCAAGCCTCTAACGTTCAAGGAGAGGATCGAGTCTACCGGTTTACCCATTTAAAAAGATAGATGTGAAAAAGTTCCAAAACCAATGTGGGTCCGGTCTGTGGATGGGGGACCCGGAGGTCTGGTCAAGCAGTTTACCATGATGGCTCGTGTGCAGGAGCACTCCATGTGGCTGGCATTAGTCGTCTCACTCTGAAGCACAGAGTCGTGTGGTAGAGCAGTGCTGGAAAATGATCTGCAGAAGTAGAGCCCATCTAACCAGGGCTGAAAAACAACAAAAAATAAATAAACAGTCTTCCAACCAAGAAAACGGAAGTTCTTGGTTGGATCAATGGGTCCCCCCGCAGGACTATGTGAGGGGGGACAAGCGAGGGCCAGGACCCCGTGCTGTGAAGCCAAGTACACAAGTTGCTGGTAAGAGATGTAATAAACCAGCAAATCCAAAGTGTTTCTCTTTGAGCTCCATTGTTAGCAAGGTGAGCAAACAGAATATATGTAGGCAGGTTAACGCATGATTCTAGCTCGGGCCATCATCTCGAGCAGCCACTCTCATGACGATCAAGCCAGTTAGTAGCTATAGCCGGGTTTTTCAAAAAAGTGTACAGAACCATCTGCTACTACATGTAGTTTGGCCAGGTAAAGCATGGAATAAATCACTGATTTTGCTCGCAGGCGTTTCTTTACGTGAATCTAGCCCTCTGCTTTTGGACTGCTGCTGAGAAATCCAGATATATAGATACTTTGGTGCCCTGTATTTCCAGATTAGCCTTTTGTCTAGCCATGCCAAGGATAATATCTCTAACTTTATAGTGTAAGAGTTTCAGCAGGAAAGGTCTATCATTGCCCCCTGGTGGTGGTGGGCGAGAGGGCACCCTGTGAGCTCTTTCCACAGAGAAAAATGGAGTGAGGTTATTTTTACCAAACGTGTCAGCTAGCCAAGTTTCAATGAAGTCAACAGGGTTCTTCCCTTCAGGTTTTTCAGGCATGCCAACTATGCAGATATTACTCCGTCTCAGCCTGTTTTCCATGTCTTCTACTCTGGCAGCCGTATCTGTTGTTTTAGCAGCAGTCATTTGAACATCTTGCAAAAGTGGAGGCAGCTCATCCTCTATGGAGCTCACCCTACCCTCCAAAGCAGTGGCCCTTTCTCTGATCTTTTGCATGTCATGTCTAATTTGCTGTATACGTTCTTTCATACTTCTAACTTCTGTGGACAATTAAGTGAGTGAGGAGCCATAGGTATGGACTGCAGTAAGGATATCCTGCAGAGAGGGTTCTCTATGCTCAGGTCAGAGGGGTCTGCTATTCCAGGAGGAGGGAAGGGAGACAAGAGGGTACTCACTGTGATTCCATTTGCTGCCAAAACCATTTTCTCTGCTGCATGCTGTTCAATGTGCTGCTGTTTCACAGTGGGGCTGTTTTTTGCCGCTTTTGCTGCATATGATGTATGTGGCTGCTGCATTGATTTCTAGCCACCCGGATCATGGGCATACTTTTCCAGCATGGACACGGGCGAGCTACAGCGGTTCTTTGCCGTGCGCTGCTGGAGCGGGGATCTGCCATGTTGGATCTGCCGCTCGGCATGCAGGCTCTCCTCCTGCCGTCTAGTCATCCCTGCCTTAGGTCGATTTCGACCGGGAGTCGCAGTAGGGGTAGCTCCACGCCGGGATCGGAGTGTCTGGTCAATTTCTGCAGGGATATACACTTACACAAAGATGAATTGTATCAGGATACCGGAGCCGATGTGAGGCACATCTGCTCACATATACGTCCAAGCCACGCCCCCTACAAATCCACTTTAAGTAATAGTCTTCTATAGCGGTTATTTTCTTTTTACATGTAGCCTCCATTGGGGATTTTTACACCTTCTGATAACATATTCTACAGGAACCTAAATATTTCTGAGCATCAGAGAGAACAAATGAGTACAGGTTGCCAGGAGGAAGTGGGGAGACCAGGATAAGGTAAGTAACACTGCTAGGTACCCTAGGAAAATGAACATTTAACTTGTTGGAGGCGCCCCACTGCAAGAATATTTTTTTTAATATTTCCAGAGTTCAGCTTTAAGAAGACTTGGTACCTGGCGTAGTAGAACAAAAGCAGATAAAGTCGGTTTCCTTCTGAAGCATTCGCATGGCATCATCTTCCAAGTTTTCTTCAACATCACTAGGGTGGGCATAAGTACTGTCCGATACCAACAGTCGACTACGTTCACCTGAGATGACAAAAAAAAAAAAAAAACAGGGCTCGACAAACCCAGGGCGCCAGGTCGCATTTGCGACTAGAATTAGCGACCTGGCGCCTGGGGCAGCACAGCTGGCGGGTATCCTGTCTCCATAGTGCACCCTCCCGTGCGATCGCGATGGGCCGCGTCGGCCGGTAATTGAGGCTGCGGCTTTGCGGCCTTGTGCAGTCCTATGGTTCCTTCTAGAATCTGGCGCCCTCTTGTGGTGGCCGTTGGTATGACATCCAGCAATGCTAATGGAGCTGTTTGTTTTCACTGCCTGCCCATCTCCTTCCCTTTACTTAGAACCCCCAAAATTTATATATATTTTTTATTCTAACACCCTAGAGAATAAAATGGCGGTCGTTGCAATACTTTCTGTCACACCGTATTTGCGCAGCGGACTTACAAGCGCACTTTTTTGGGAAAAAATATGTTTTTTTAATTAAAAAATAACACAACAGTAAAGTTAGCCCAATTTTTTTTTTTTATATTGTGAAAGATAATGTTACGGCGAGTAAATTGATACCCAACATGTCACGCTTCAAAATTGTGTCCGCTCGTGGAATGGCGACAAACTTTTACCCTTTAAAATCTCCATAGGCGACGTTTAAAAAAAATTCTACAGGTTGCATGTTTTGAGTTACAGAGGGGGTCTAGGGCTAGAATTATTGCTCTCGCTCTACCGATCACGGCGATACCTCACATGTGTGGTTTGAACACTGCTTTCATATGCGGGTGCTACTCACTTATGCGCTCGCTTCTGCAAACAAGCTCGGCGGGACGGGGCGCGTTTAAAATAATTTTTTTTTCTTATTTATTTTAACTTTTATTTAAAACATTTTCACTGTTCTTTTGAAAAAAAAAATGGTGTCACTTTTATTCCTATGACAAGGAATGTAAAAATCCCTTGTAATAGAAAAAAGCATGGAAGGACCTCTTAAATATGAGATCTGGGGTCAAAAAGACCTCAGATCTCATATTTACACTAAAATGCAAAAAAATAAAAAAAAATTTTCATTTGAAAAAAATAAAAATAATAAAATGTCCCTTTTAAGAGCTATGGGCGGAAGTGACGATTTGAAGTCGCTTCTGCCCTGCAATGACTTGGAGACGGGCGGGGGCCATCTTCCCCTCACTCGTCTCCATGTCAGGCCAGGGACAGGTCCGGATCGCCTCCGCCGTTACTGACGGCCATGGTAAGTGGTGGAGGGCACCAGAGTGCTGTGGGAGGGGGGGCCCCCTCTCCCACCACCGATAAAATCTCACCGCAGAGACCACTTTTATCTGAAAGAGAACCGCCGGCTCTTGAAGAGGATACCAGGGTTATGGTAGCTAGCTGCTACCATAACAACGGTATTCCTCTTCAAAGACAGGACGTTTTTAGTTGTCCTGCGGGAAGGAAGCGGTTAATTAAAATGAATTTATTTGTCATATCCCTGCTTGGCCCCTTTCACACGGGCTGTCGGATCAGGTTCGCCTGTCAGTTTTTCAGGCGGACATGATCGGACCCTTAGCGGGGATATGGCGGGGGATATGGCGGTCTTGTGTCCCTGCAAGGCAGGAAATAAAAGCAATCACATTCGTTCTATTTGTCTGTGTAAATTTAAGATTTAGATTGAAAATAAAGCTTTGTCGGTCGTAAAAAAAAAAAAAAAAAACCTGGCTCCTAACTTTTTTAGCTGGCTCCTCGATTCCAAGCAAATTTGTCAAGCCCTCAACCTTGTGACCTAGGGTTTCCAACATCACTACCTGATCTCACAAATGCTCTTTTGACTGAATAGGCTCACTTATTGGCATAAAAACTGTAAAATCTTGGAAAAACCTTCCTAGAAGTGCACACAAAAGATGTGTGTTGGGGGGGGGGGAGTTGAACTGCAAATGAATGCTCATGGTAAAATGGGAGAAAAGAGGCGCACCAACCTTTGTCTAATAAATAAATGGCGAAAAGGCAAGAATGACAGGAACTTACAGTATGATCGTCATCTGCCTGGAGGCAATGCTGGAGCTGGATGGTGCAAGTGGGCCTTACTGCACTTTTCTGGAACTTGGAAAAACATAACAAAATTCAGGTCCTGCCGATCTATCAGATGCAGTGCAAAGCTGTGGTGCCTTCGGGTCTGGAGCAGAGAAACCTTTCTGGGTAGTCGGTGGTTGCTGGGTAATGTGTTTTCGGAGGGGTCTCCTCTTGTCAGGCATCAGGTGTCCACAAATTTTCAAACACAGAGTGTATATGTGGTGGGACGCCCACATTGTTCATTCATAGTTGTTGGGAACAACTTATTTATTTTCAGGCATTAGGCTGCACATTTAAAGTGCAGATGCATCAGTTATGTATGTGAAGAAACAAAGCACAGTTGTAAAATCACTTTGGGATTGATATCTTTAAACTGCAAACCAAAGTATTGAGGCACTGATCTACCATTTTTTAACCTACCATACCCTGATCTGTTTTTTGAGGATTACTGTTAAAGCAGAAATTTTACTTACTTCCACGACAGGCCTGAATAATGATAATTTTTGGTTTATCTCGCAGTACACGGCAGTTCTTATTGTTGAATGTAGAGAAGATCTCATCAACATGTAGCGCATTTTTTTCCCCCTCTTTAGAGTCTTGGCTGTCAGTCCCACATATAACATCTCTTTGACCATGAGACATAAATACTAAGAACGTGCTATCCGAAGTCATATGTTTCTCCTCAGCAGCAAAATCTTTCATTGTTTCCCGCATCTCCTAAAAGAATTTCATATAGGAATAGTTAAGAAAATGTTAAGGAGAAAAAATACCACATCTTTAATCTCACAGGGTTTCATGTAGAAAAACTGAAGGAAATGAAATCAAAACTCAAAACTTTTGGAGAAAAAAAAAAAAAAAACACACCTAAAATTACAATTGGCGTGGTAATAAATTATTATTATTTTTTACTTGTTCTCATTTTTGTGCTATTGTGAAACAAATGTAATGTTGACTGAACATCAGTTCTATAAAGGGATTATCACTGCACTGAAATCTGTATATCAATAAAATGAAAACTAACAGTTTATTTTATAGATAAAATATGTATGCTGCTCTGGGTGGGTCCGCCGCACACTCCCTTTCACCTCCTGTGTATTCAGGTGTAGGCACTGCTCTACCAGCCATATGGAACACGTGCAATAGGATCCAAAGGGTAGCACACTTGAAAACTGCATCCATTTTATTCATAATCTTCAAAACGCCATATACAACAAACATAAACATCATAATGAAGCCACAGCCAGCATGTTTTGTGCTGCTAGGGCTTATTCATGACTAATGCGTTGACTGTGTTTCTTTGCTCCCACAATGTCTACGCTTGCTGTATATGGCGTTTTGAAGATTATGATTAAATTGGATGCAGTGTGCAGCCTATTGGATCCTATTGAACGAGTTTCCTATAACATTTTCTTTTAAAAAAGCATCACATTTAATTTATTTAGTATTAATCCTAGAGGTGCCCAGGTTGTATCATTATAAAACAAGCAATCAATTATTGAGAGCAGCCTTTTTCATCCAGGGTTTCTCTACCATGGCTGCATAGTTCTCATTACCAATGTCACTTAGCAGAGCCAGTGGCATTGCACGAATGCAGCCTCTCTTTTCACTTTTCTGCCCTTTAAAGTACAGGGCATTCTTCCCCTATGGCCATCAATGTGAAGAACTACACTAACCATCAATGTATGGGGCAGTCTTCTCAATCACCAGCAATGTAAAGAAACACACATTTTTTATGTTTGAAAAACAAGACATCCTGCATTTCCTACCAGTACAACCACCCACTTGTTTTCTAGTACAAATTCCAAATTGTAATTGTTAGTGAAAATAATGCTGTATACAGCAACAAAAGGTGTAAAACTGATCTGCTCCGAGTGTCAATGATTGACTACAGGCAGCCATTACCCATCTCCTGAAAGTTGTGCCAATTCCAAGGCAGACCTATCACTATGTACAATGCTGCAGAGGTGTGTTCAGGGCTGGTGCAAGGATTTTTGACACCCTAGGCAAAACCTCATTTTGCCGCCCCCCCTGGCTCCACCCCTGACCCCACCCCCTTTGCCATGCCCTTGTATACTCCACCTTTTTAATGAAGTGCCCATCAAATGCAGCCTACCAGCTTCCATCAATTCAGCCTCACCAGCGCCCATTATTGCAGCCTCACCAGCACCCATTAATGCAGCCTACCAGTGCCCATCAATACAGCCTCCCCAATGCCCATTAATGCAGCCTCACCAGTGCCCATTAATGCAGCCTCACCCGTACCCATCAATGCAGCCTACCAGTGCCCATCAATGCAGCCTTACCAGCGCCCATTAATGCAGCCTCACCAGCACCCATCAAATGCAATCTACCAGCGCCAATTAATACAGCCTCGCCAGCACCCATCAATGCAGCCTACCAGTGCCCATCAATGAATGTTTGCTTGCTTCAATTCATTCGGGAGACAGGAGACAGACACAGTCCTCCACCGCCGCTGCGCCTCTGGCACAATCTGCGAATGGAATGGCGGCTGCCTGCTGATGCTGAGACTTAGTTGCTTGCTGCAGAGAGAAGAGAGTAGGAACACCAGTGGCCAGGCGCCCCCCAGGCACCAGGGCGCCCTAGGCGGCTGCCTAGTTTGCCTAGTGGTAGCACCGGCCCTGGGTGTGTTCTGCTCTGGAGCTAGCAACAATCCAGGATTTCAAGCAATGAAACACTTAATTTGTGCAATCTAACAACTCAGTTGTGACATGCAACAGCTGTCCTAACAGGCTGCCTGTAAAGTGTAACTTTAGCTTTAGGGCAAAGTACCCCACTGTGGGTGGTACATAGTATGCTTTAACGTTCAGAGAGCAGAAAGCTAAGATGGTATAAATATCTCACCTATGCCAGAAGATCCATTGACTCCCTGATGGCAGTGTGTTCAAAGTGAGCAGTGTGAATAAGACTCCATGCCCTCTTAGGGGATAACCATTACATTTAGGCATACACTTGAGCCAGACCTTTTCAGTTCAAAAATCATAGATATGCCCATCTAAGTGCATTTAGGAAGTTAAATTTACTTGGCATAGAAACAATGCAAACTGTGAATATAAAGCACACCAAAAAACTTGCCAAAGGCCTAAAATAAAAAATGTATAGTAAATTACCTGCACGGTCAGGTTGTTTTTTATTACAACTTTGTATCCGAGCCCTTCCAACAGTTTCTCCATCCCATCCACATCACAGTCTGCTCCATTTCGTTGGCTACAATGTTCAAACTTGTCATTACAAATGATCAGAGCAAGACGTGTACGCTCCTCCTGAGGCTTAATAGAGTAAATCTAAAGAAAGCCGACATTAAAATAGAGGTTTGAAAATACCATTTGCACAAGTTAAAACGTTTAGGCCCCTTTCACACTTATACGACTTAACCCACGATTTGGGACTGCAAAGTAGCATGACAAGTCGTTCCCCATGATTTCCAATGACAGACATTCATATTAGTACAACTTCAAGTCATTCTGACTTCAAAGTAGTTCCTGCACTACTTTGGTCCGATTTTGATGCCACTTACACAGGAATTCCTTGAAATCGTGGTAAAATCACGCGACTTTGAAGTCGCACAAGTGTGAAAGGGGCCTTAGACTTACAATTGGCGTAAATTCTTGAAATCCACTTTGGATTTTAGCCCACCAATGTTCAACAGTAATAAAATCTGTCTATATCTACCTGAAACTGTACCCCTTATGAATATTATTATATTAATACTCAAGTCTCATGAAAACAGGACATGTACTGTATATGTACAAAAGGAAATTTGGAGAGACTGATCAGGTCCATAAAGGCTTATTTGGAATATCTTACTTGTCATTATTAGTGGTCAAGTGCATAAGAGAAATACAACTTACCACCCTAAACATTCTCATAGTCAACTTGCTTAATACAACAACATAAAGCTGTCATAAGCAGCAGATGTCATTGGTTCAATCATACACAGAATCGGATACTTGTACACGTAGAAGCCTGCTTCATTTCTCAGCTGAGCTGTTCTATAAATGAACAACCATTCATATTATTAGAGAGATGATTGGAGTCTGTAAAATAAATGATGGACCTGCTGATGTTTATGGAAATTCCAGGCAGTAAGCTGCATATCTATGACACACTACCACGCCAATTTTAAAGAAATGTGGTGGAGGGAAAAATAAATTTGCTGTTTGAAACATCCCACTGATCACAAAGTTTGCTTGCCCCATCTGCTTTCCTGTATTTTCAAGAGGAGGTCAGCAATGGCAGCATGAATATTTTTTCCAGCAAAGGATTCCTTGGCTATGTCAGATCTCTATTTATTAGCTCTACCTTTATAGCCCCATCATAAGTGACAATAGGCCAATTATCTAAGTGACTGATCAAAAAAAATGAGTGGGAGTTGGTTTAGTGGCACATTCCGACACTACCTGGAACAGCCAAAGTTTTGTCTGGCAGGAGAACCTTGGGGTTGGCCATGATAAGAGGGTTTAGATGGCTGCTGCCAACAATCTTATGCCGCGTACACACGGTCAGAATTCTCGTCGGAAAAAGCTCTGATGGTTTTCCCGTCAGGATTCCGACGGAATTTTGCTTAAACTGTCTTGCCTACACACGGTCACACCAAATTCCGACGGTCTGTAACACAGCGGCATAAAACACGTTCGACAGCACTATAAAAGGGAAGTTTAATGCTTCCGAGCATGCGTCAAATTGTTTCCGAGCATACGTCGGAATTTTGCGTGTCGGAATTGCCTACACACGATCGGAAAATCCAATAGAAAGGTTTTCCGTCGGAAAAATTGAGAACAGGTTCTCAATCCAAAGTCCGTCGGAAATTCCAACAGAAAAAGACCGTTGGGCATACACACGGTCGGAAAATCCGATGAAGAGCTCCCATCAGACTGTTACCATCGGAAATTCTGACCGTGTGTACGCCGCATTAGAGTAAAACTAAGGGTAAGGCTCAATTCACACTGAGCGTAGTGATTTACTGGCATTTTTGCAGCTTTTACAAGCGCTTTAGAAACATATTATAAGCATTTTACAGCTTCAGGAGCTTTTGTTTAGCCAATAGAAAGCACTAGGGGGAGGAGAAGGAGAGGAAATTAGGGTCTGAGAGCTGCTGTTTGAGCAGAAAACGAGTGACAAATCGCTTATAAAATGCTCAAGTCAGGCATTTCTATTGAAGTTTATGGGGCTTGTAATCTGCCAAAAAGAAGCTGATGTACTTTTGAAAGCAACAGGAGTTTTGCTTCAGGCAACAGTGCTCATATGTGAACAGGGGCTATTGAAATGAATGGGATTTGGCTTGTTGAGCGTTTTAGAGCTACAAGAAGAAAAATCGCTCATCAAGGTGTGAACAGGGCGTAAAACTTCAAAACAAAAAGATGTAAAGCAGCCTTCAAAGTATATTAATCTGGGAAAAAAAATTGTGATTTTTTTGTTTTTATGCTGCCAACATCCTACTATACATGAATTTTAGCATGTACATCAAAGTGCAAGACAGGGGCAGCCCCCTTGAACTTTTAAGGCAGAAATAGTCGTAAAAATAGTAATTATAGTAAAAGGCAATATATGCCATTTTTATTATATACAAAACATATAAAATTTAAACATGGTCTATTTAGGCAGGGTAGTATAAAACACAGTACATACAGTTGTGCTCATAAGTTTACATACCTTGGTAGAATTTATGATTTCTTGGCCATTTTTCAGAGAATATGAATTAGACTAGTGCACAACGGAAAATTTTGTTTCGTTTCGGTTCATTATCATTTGTAAAATACACAATTTCGTTCTGTTATATTCGTTATGTTACGTTAATACGTTTTCGTATAATTAGTTATTTCTGTAGAGTGTCGATATTCATTATACTGAATCTCGAATCATGTCGAATTCATTCGTTATATGCGCTATAATTTCGTTCATATTCATTGAATTACGATATTAATGTATGTATATAGATTTGTGATAATGTTTCGTAGTTTGGAAAGTCGTTTGTATATTGAATCTTTTAACACACACATTGAAAATATCTCTTCTCCTCTGCTCAAATACAATACTGTTACAATACCTTCTCACTCAGTTCTCAGGAATGCACTTTGCCAGTAATCCAACCTCCAGCACAAAATTAATCAGCTGATTGGACTGTGAGATTTACTTTGAGTTGACCTTTTGTTTAATTAGCTCTTTAACGAATTACCGAATCATGTCAAATTCATTCGTTATATCCGCTATAAATTATTTCGTATTAGTTGAAATTCATTATTTTTTTATGCATTCGGATGCATCCAAATGTCCGAAAGATGCAAAATTCAGCCGAATTTCAATTCGTTGCGAAACGAATTGCACAAGCCTAATATAAGTGATATCACAAAAACATTTCTTTCACTCATAGTTGATGTTTGGCTAAAGCCATTTATTATCAACCAACTGTGTTTACTCTTTTTAAAGGAGTCTCAGGAGACTCACCAGAACCTTCACTTTATTCTGCTGTAGCCAATGACAGATCGACTTGGCCTTGTGTTTTGGATCATTGTCATGTTGGAATGTCCAAGTACGTCCCATGCGCAGCTTCCTGGCTGATGAATGCAAATGTTCCTCCAGTATTTTTTGATAACATACTGCATTCATCTTGCCAACAATTTTGACCAAATTTCCTCTGCCTTTGTAGCTCACACATCCCCAAAACATCAGCGATCCACCTCCGTACCTTTCATCATAGGCGTTGTTGACTCCTCTCCAAATGAAGCATTTATGGTTGTGGCCAAAAAGCTAAATTTTGGTCTCATCACTCCAAATGACTGTGCCAGAAGGTTTGAGGCTTGTCTCTGTGCTGTTTGGTGTATTGTAAGCGGGATACTTTGTGGCATTTGCATAGTAATGGCTTTCTTCTGGCGACTCGACCATGCAGCCCATCTTTCTTCAAGTGCTTCCTTATTGTGCATCTTGAAACAGCCACACCACATGTTTTCAGAGAGTCCTGTATTTCACCTGAAGTTATTTGTGGGTTTTTCTTTGCATCCCGAACAATTTTCCTGGCAGTTGTGGCTGAAATTTTAGTTGGTCTACCTGACCGTGGTTTGGTTTCAACAGAGCCCCTCATTTTCCACTTCTTGATTAGAGTTTGAACACTGCTGATTGGCATTCTCAATTCCTTGGGTATCTTTTTATATCCCTTTCCTGTTTTAAACAGTTCACCTACATTTTCCCACAGATCCTTTGACAATTCCTTTGCTTTCCCTATGTCTCAGAATCCAAAAAGGTCAGTGCAGCACTGGATGAAAGATGCAAGGGTCTGTCAGGAGTTCAGAAATGCATTGACCTTTTATACACACAAACTAATTACAAGCAAACAGATCACAGGTGAGGATGGTTACCTTTAATTGCCATTCAAACCCCTTTGTGTCAACTTGTGTGCATGTTATCAGGCCAAAATCACCAGGGTATGTAAACTTTTTTGATCAGGGTCATGTGGGTAGTTTCTGTTGCCATTATGATTTAAAAAGAGTAAACACAGTTGATTGATAATAAATGGCTTCAGCCAAACCATAACCATGAGCGAAAGAAATGTTTTTGTGTTATCATTCATATTCTCTGAAAAATGGCCAAGAAATCATAAATTCTGCCAGGGTATGTAAACTTATGAGCACAACTGTATATAAAGAAAATGGTACATCAAAACATTAGGTCAAACCCAACAAAAAACAAGTGTGCCCTGTGCTGCCAGAGACAACCTGTGGTCAGTCAGTAGGGATTTCTTGCACGTAGCCCAACATGTTGTTCAGAATGAACAATCTGTATTACTTCATCAGGGAAAGTTTATAAAAGAATAAAAGCATGTCAAAGTTTAACTTTCAATTTTGACTGGGGCGTACCTATAACTGTAGAGTATCTTTGTATTTGAATAAAAAAAAAAAACTAAAACCACAACTATAAGGCTGCTTTCACACTGAAAGCGCCGGCCGTTAGCGGTAAAGCGTCCCAAAGAAGGGGTTAAAAACGCCCACATTGCGGAGCTTCCAAAACGCTTTTCAGGAGCTTTGAAAGCACTGCCCATTCATTTCAATGGGCAGGGTGTTTTGGAAGTCTTGTATACAGCGCTCTCCCAAAGATGCTGCTTGCAAGACTTTTCCTAACGTCCCGCAAGCGCACCACCCCAGTGTGAAAAGACACACTGAAATGAATGGCAGGCAGTTTTCAGGTGCTATTTAGGGGCTATTTCTAGCGCTAAAACGCCTGAAAACCCCCTCAGTGTGAAAGGGGTCTAAGGTAGCCAAACCAATGTTGAGGTAGACATAGAATGGCATCTGGAAGATCCAACTTCAGCATGATCATTCTGTAGAACAAGCATGTCATTAACAGGTAAAATGGCACTGGCCTGGTATACATGTTTTGTGCCCCGTAGAGACACTTCCAGTATAACACGGGGAAGACAAAAATAAATCAATGAAGAAATGCTTCCTAAGGCTCGATCTATGCATGTTGCTTTTGAGCGTTTATGCAGTGCTTTTTGCGGTGCTTGCCGCATTTTTGGACACGCATTTTTACTGCGATTTTGCAGCGATTAGCTTTTTTTTTTCTTTTTACACTGTATATAGCTGGTTGCTAAGGAGGGGGCCTGGAAGCTGGCAGCCACATCCTTAACAACCGATGAGTCATGAGTTGTCAGCGGGCTTCCCACTCAATGTAAAAAAAAAAAGAATTACTGGTGTGGGGGTCCCCCCAAAATCCATACCAGACCCTTATCCGAGCATGCAGCAAGGCAGGTCAAGAAAGGGAGGGGACAAGCGAGCGCCCCCCCCCCCTGAACCATTCCAGGCCGCATTCCCTCAACATGGGGGGGTGGGTGCTCTGCGCCCCCCACCCCAAAGCCCCTTGCCCCATCTTGATGGGGACAGTGGCCTCTTCCCAACAACCCGGTTGTTGTCTGGGTCTGCGGGCGGGGGGCTTATCGGAATCTGGAAGCCCCCTTTAACAGCTCTTCCTCTGCCGCCACTCCCGAAGTTGACCCTCCACCGATGCTACGTACCGCTGATCTGTCGGTGCGGATGTCCTGCACTTCTTAAATAATGATGGGGGCGTGGCAACCGGATTACGCCATCACTGCTCGGGGCATGATGGGTCTGTGACGTCACACAGGGGGCGTGGCCTCCGGGTGACGTAATACGATTGCCACGCCCCCCATCGTTATTTAAGAAGTGCAGGACATCAGCGCCGACAGATCAACGGGAGGGTCATCGGCTGGAGCGGCAGCAGAGGAAGAAGAAGACTGGACAAAGCAGACAGAAGAAGAGCGGAAGAAGAAGCAGGGGGAGAAGAAGAAGACCGGAGGAGGAAGATGCGGGAGAAGATGGAGGAAGACCGGAGGAAAAAGCGGAGAAGAAGAAGATTTTTAATAAAAGACTTGTCAAAAACTGTCTACCGTATTTTTTAACACTACACAATTTTTTTTTAGTGAATGGGTAGGGGGGAGGTATGTACCCCATACTCATTCACATAGGGGGGCGGGATATGGGGGCCCCCTTGTTAAAGGGGGCTTCCAGATTCCAATAAGCCCACCCCCGCAGACCCCGACAACCACCGGGCCCCCCTCCCTGCCCCAAAGCACCCATCCCCCCATGTTATGGGCATGCTGCCTGGTATGGTTCAGGAGGGAGGGGGCCGCTCGCTCGTCATGCGATTTGACCTGCCAAATCGGATGACAAATCGCTCCAATGTGAATGAGGGCTTAGTGCTTTGGCCCTTGCAGAGTTTATTTAATAAGCTTGTCAGAGTTATAATCATCTTCACAATCAATATTTATACATACGTGATCCCGTTCTTCGGTGGAAATTCTCTCATATACCTCCTTTGAACACAGTGTGATGCCATTAATGGCTAAAAATCAAATGATTAAAAAACATTAGTAAATGCTTACAATTCATATCGCCCTACTGCCTAACAGGATTGAGATATCTTTTAGCAGTTAGGTACCATTACAGAATTATAACTGAGCACGTTTGTGATTTCTCCTTTTCAGCATGTACTAACAGAGAATTTCTAAACCAGAATAAAATAATTTTTACTTGTGTTTTGTAGCCATAAGACCCCTTTCACACTGGGCGTTTTTCAGGCGCTTTAGCGTTAAAAAAAGCGCCTGTAAAGCGCCTGAAAGAAGCCGCAACTGCAATCCCAATGTGAAAGCCCGAGTCCTTCCACACTGAGGCGCTATGCTGGCAGGGCGTCAAAAAAAGTCCTGCAAGCAGCTTCTTTGCAGCGCTTTTGGAGCAGTGAATACACTGCTCCTAAAGCGGCCCTTCCCATTGAAATCAATGGGAAGCGCCTGCAAAACGCCTAAAAATCAGCGCTTTGTGGACGCTTTTAACCCTTTATTTGGCCACTAGCAGGGGTTAAAAGCGCCCCACTAGCGCTCGAAAAACACTGGTAAAGCTCTGCTTAAACAAGCATTTTTCGGGCGCTGGCAGTGTGAAAGGGCTCTTAAAGTACTCGGGTTTTCACATTGGGATTGCAGATGAGGCTTCATTCAAGCGCTTTACAGACGCTTTTTTTAACGCTAAAGCGCCTGAAAAACGCCTAAAAAACGCCCAGTGTGAAAGGGGTCTAAAGCTAGGGGCAGATAACACAAAAATGTTTATAAAGCCTCATAATGGTGCAAAACATACTATAGCACAGGGGTAGGCAACCTTTTGAGCACAGTGTGCCGAAAAAATGTTTTCAAAGAAATTGAGAGTGCAGATTTTATAACCAAAAAATTTAAATTTCACACTCAGAATTTCAAAAATTATTTTTATAAAGTAAATGCTATAAACTACTTGAGTAATAGTGAGAAATTAACATTCTGCACTCTCACGCCCCAATTCATGCAACTTCACACCTCAGATCACTTTCGCCCCTGCACATCTGCCCCACCTCTGTACCCCCGTGCTCATCTGTCCCACCACTGTAACCTCCTGTATATCTGCCCCACCACTGTACCACCCTACTCTTCTGTCCCATCAATATAACCCCCTGGTAATCTGCCCCACCAATGTTCCCCCTTTCTCATCTGCCACACCAATATTCCCCCTTTTCTCATCTGCCCCACCACTGTACCTCCCTACGCATCTGCTCCACTGCCGTACCCCCATGCTCTTCTGTCTCACCGCAGTTCCATCTTCTCATCTGTCCTAACACTGAACTTATCTGCTCATCTGCCCCACTACTGTAACCCCCTTTCTCATCTGCTCCACCACTGAACCCCCTGCACATCTGTCCCACCTCTGTTCCCCCTGCTCTTCTGCCCCACCACTGTAACCCTCTGCCTAAGTGTTCCACCAATGTAACTCCTTTCTCCTCTGCACCCCTCTGTACATCTGCCCCACCTCTGTACCCCCTGCTCCTCTGCCCCACCTCTGTAGCCCCTGCTCCTCTGCCCCACCGCTGTGACCCCCTGCTCATCTGACCCACCAATGTACCTCCCTTCTCCTCTGCCCCACCACTGTACATCCCCACCTTTGTACCCCCTGCTCTTCTGCCCAACCACTGTAACCCCCTGCTCATGTGTTCCACCGATGTATCTCCTTTCACATCTGCCCCACCGCTGTACCCCCTGCTCTTTTTTCCCACCACTGAACCCCCTTCTCATGTGCCCCAACATTGAACCCCCCCTGCTCATCTTTCCCATCACTGTAACCCCCCCCCCGCTCATCTGTCCCACCACTGTAACCCCCTGCTCATCTGCCCCATCACTGTACCCCCCTGCTTTTCTGTCCCACCGCTGAACCCCCTTCTCATCCCTCCCACCACTGTACCTCCTGCACATCTGCCCCACCACTGTACCCCCCTGCTCATCTGTCCCCCACTGTACCCCCCTGCTCATCTGTCCCATCACTGTAACCCCCTGCTCATCTGCCCCATTAATGTACCCCTTTTCTCATCTGCCCCACCACTGTACCTCCCTGCACATCTGCTCCACTGCCGTATCCCCATGCTTTTTTGTCTCACCTCTGAATCACCTTCTCATCTGTCCTAACACTGAACCCATCTGCTCATCTGCCCCACCACTGTAACCTGCTTTCTCATCTGCCCCACCAATGTCCCTCCTGCACATCTGTCTCACCTCTGTACCCCCCCACTGTAACCCCCTGCTCATCTGACCCACCAATACACCTCTTTCACATCTGCCCCACCTCTGTACCCCCTGCTCCTCTGCCCCACCACTATAACACCCTGCTCATCTGTCCCACCAATGTTCCTCCTTTCTCCTCTGCCCCGCCACTTTACCCCCCCTGTACATCTGTCCCACCTCTGTACCCCCCCTGCTCTTCTGCCCAACCACTGTAACCCCCTGCTCATGCGTTCCACCGATGTACCTCCTTTCACATCTGCCCCACCGCTGTACCCCCTGCTCTTCTTTCTCACCACTGAACCCCCTTCTCATCTGCCCCAACATTGAACCCCCCCTGCTCATCTCTCCCACCACTGTAACCCCCCCCCCTTCTCATCTGACCCAACACTGAACCCCCCCTGCTCATCTGTCCCACCACTGTAACCCCCTGCTCATCTGCCCCATCACTGTACCCCCCTGCTTTTCTGTCCCACCGCTGAACCCCCTTCTCATCTGCCCCAACACTGAACCCCCCTTCTCATCTGTCCCACTGCTGAACCCCCTTCTCATCTGTTCCACCATTGTACCTCCCTGCACATCTGCCCCAACGCTGTACCCTCATGCTCTTTTGTGCCACCTCTGAACCCCTCCTGCTCATTTTCCCCATTGCTGTACCCTCTTGCTTATCTGCTCTACTGCTGTATCTTCTCATCCATGATATGCGTGATATGCAGAGTGGTGAAAGGAAGCAGAGATGAGACACATCTACTTCTCCTGGCACACTCATCCAGCTGATCCACCTCTTGCATCCAGCCCACATGCTTGTATGTGATGTATGTGATGTCACATACAAGCATCTGGAATGGATGCGCAATGATGAGCTCAGGTCAGGGGTGTTTTCTGAAAGCAGGGGGCCTGTGTGCAGGATCATAAGTTGGGCCCCCGCACCTGAGAAAAAGTGCACTGTGGCAAAAGTTGGGTGTGATTTTCATTGCGCTGAATACTGGCTCTGGCTTAAAGGGAGATGGAGTGTAGGGGTTCAGTAGTAAGTGATGCAAAGGTTCAGGAATAATTTCAACAAAGTTCCCAGAAGCTCAACAGTAATTCCACACACTGTCACCCGATTGTGGTTTTCTCAATCACAGTAAAATCCCTTCTTTCTGAGATTGGTAATGGCAACCAAGGGAGTCATCTGCCTCCAGATGGTGGGCGGGGCTAGCAGGACTGTGATTGGCTTTAGCAGTGGCCAATGACAGTCCTACTCCTCCTGGAAACAGAACTGTACCCAATCTCTTCCCCATCACAAGAGCTGACGATCTCAGCTACAGCAAAGTTAGAGAACCAAACAATGTTTTCCATCTTTTACAATGCACAGTGTCTCCCCCTCAGTGCAGGTGCGGTGTGGGGAATTCTAAAATTGGAATGCATTAGTGTATCACTGACAATTCCCTGCGCTTCTCTGCTGATGGGGAGGGAGTCGAGTTCCGGCAAAACAGGGTTTGCGTGCTGCTTGCGGCACCCATGCCGGGGGTTGCCTACCCCTGCTCTAGCAGCTACAGGTAGTCATTAAAATGTATCTAATGACTGGTTGAGCAGCAGAGAGGAGCGGCTTGGGGGAACCAGTTCTGCAAAAGGAAGAAAACCAGTGGGACTGGGAATTAAGGAAAGTATTCCACTTAATTTCTGATCCACCTAGACCAGGGGGTCTCAAAACTTTCTAAAGAAAGGGCCAGTTTACTGTCCTTCAGACTTTAGGATGACCGGACTGTGCGTACTGTTCTCTCAGTTCCTGAAAGAACTTCAAGATGCTGTCTTTGTACAACTGATTAAGGCGGTGAGTGTTACGGCTGTTTGGAATCTGCAGTGCCAATATATTCAAGCTCCTGAAGAAGCTACTTTTTGGTCACAAAATATGTTGAGCAGAATTCTTTTATACTAGGATGACCAGTGGAACCCCAAAATTGAGAGGAGTATATATGCGGATGCGACAATATGAATTGTCACTTAGTATATTGTATCATATTCTCTAGGGTTAACCACGTAGGGTCCTACCTATTTTAGATGCTTTATTTGACGTTGTATATATTGTGGAATATATTTCTAATGTAATTTAATAAATTGTTATATTTGTTATACGTGCCTTTAAAGTCCATACATTTTTTCTCTATTTAATTCATACAGCATTGGGATAGGGCAAGTGTATACTATTATTAGGTGCCCTTTAGCCACCTTAGGGCACTGGTATTAATCCAATAAATTATGAACATGTCACATGTTATTTCTTGATGCCCGCTTTATATATAAAAAATAATTAAGTAATGGTCAAAATAAAAAAACAGGCTGCCCCTCTTCCGCAACTGTTTCATTATTTAACACTACATAGCACTTACTTGTCTGGCTGGGTGGCTTAACATTCTGTTCCTGCTTAGGCAATGGGGATTCTGAAGGTGCTAAAAATATAGGAAAAATTGGTGTAAATCAAACTGGTTCTTAAATACTGAATGATGAAACTGAAACATAAACAAGCTTTCATAAATAGAGGGAAAAAAATTATTCCTAATGCAATTTTTCTGAATAGATTCAGCATAAACATTTCAGTACGTTGGAAGATTTCTGCAATGGATGCTAGTATTTAGTTGTATATCACTCATCCTTTAATTAATAAACTACCTATTTACCGTAAAGGATAGTCATAGTGTAACTGCAAACAAAACCTTCTTCTTTCTCTCTCATTTGCTTAGTTTTGTAACGAGTGTGAAAGAACTTTTGTCAAGCTTTTTACTGCTGTCTGGGTCCATATTCAGGAGATTTCTTTTCACTTACTGTACTTGTATCCCCAAGTGGCCCACAGCATTAAATACAAGACAGAGGCACTAACTCTATCTAAACCTACAAGAAGCAAAAGTGAGGGACAGGACAGACATGGCTGGAAGGACCAGGAAGTGAGGGGATATCCTGGACAAACAAATAATAATAAAAAAAACAACACAGAATAAAAAGGATTTTTATAAAAGTTGCTTTAAATGCATGTGAAAAATATATATTAAGGGGTATTGGTCAAGGTTTGTGCCTGCTGTATCATCTTCAGCTAATTAATAACGTAGTCATCAAAATGCTATAGTAATATATAATACTGAAATATGATAGAATAATGGGATAAATTTGTGTACACTGTAATTTAAAAAAAAGAAAAAATCTAAAATATGCACTTCCATCTAAATTGGGTTGTTTTTTGATTTGGGAGCATACAAACTGTAACACCAGATCATCTTCCAGGGCAATTATTGAATTCTGTACGGCACAATGCGTCTACATCTTTAAGCAAAACTGCCCATGAACATACAGATATCACAATCAAACATTTTTCCTTTTAAGTGGCTTTTGGTTTCATCTGAAACAGATACAGCCACTATATTAAAGAGGAAGTAAACTCTCCCACTCTGATGCTTCTTTTCATTTAGTCCATTATAATAAGTAATTATCAAACTATAGCCACTGTAATCCAGCCCAAATCGCATATTACTTACTGTTTAAAGAAACTTAAAAAAAATTGTTTCCAGGGATTAGGCAGCGCCATCTTAAGTATTGTTTTCTGAGTCCACAGTGGAGTGCATTTCTGCCCTTACATTTTGCACTTCCTGTACTGTTAACCAAGCCTCCTTCTCAATCCAACGTTTCTATGGCAACCCTGCTTCCCTGTTTATAGCTGACTTGTTTTATTTCATAGTATATACTTGTGCTGATTATCTAGTGTTTGCCTTTGTCTGTCTTATCAGCTTCAGCTGATAAGACTGCAGTAATGCTGTCCGATGCCCTGGTTTACACTGCATGTGATGTCACATGGTCACATGGAGTGTAGGAGGAAGCTCTGAATCATTCTGCAGTCTCCTGGGATTTCAGTGTTGTGTGCCGTAGAAAGTCCTGATAATAGATAGACAAGTACACAGAGTGTGCCGTAAATCAGGGGAAATCTGGGCATGCTCAGTGACGTCATTCTAAAGAACAAAAAGGATTACAAGAATACTAAGCAAGTAAGGAGATATCTACAAGCAGTGTTCATTAGGGTTTTTTATACTGATTTACATGGGACAAAGTTGTGGGGGAGAGTTCACAACCACTTTAACTACCAAACCTGACATATATGGGTAGTCAGGATGGGTAAAAACCTTTATTCTTCAGGGGACAATGAATATAAACACCTGACAACTGCATACAGAGACCAGTAAGGACTCAGTCATCACACCTTTCATCCTGCCCAAATAATTTGTTATGCAGAATATTATTTACTGCTTAAAATTTCACTGATTGATACCATCCACCGAGTTGCTAAAATAAATAGCATGAAACATGCATCCTTTCAAATACTGTGAAAAAATACATGCATATTGAGACCGTATGATAAAACATTTTGAATGAGCAAGTGCAGTCACTGTTAACACACACACGCTGCAGCCCACCACAATGCACCGAGCATTGCAAAAATCATGTAGGGATAGTTTCATTTATTGTGGTGTCTTGGCAGCCTATTCAAAATAAATGGGCAGTGTTAAGTGCAAAGCTCATTCATGTGCAAAATACTGCATGTTATCATATTGTCTGGTAACACACCACAGGAAAAGAACGAAAGGCTGCACATCAATAAAAACAATCCAACGTAATTTTATTGATCCAACATGAGCCACGCGCAACAGCCACCAAGACTAAGACACAGGAGGTGACGCGTTTCACACTGTCTTTAGTGCTTCTTTAAAGAATTTCAAAGGTTTGAAGAAGCACTAAAGACAGTGTGAAACGCGCCACCTCCTGGGTCCTGTGTCTTTGTCTTGGTGGCTGTTGTGTGTGACTCGTGTTGGATCAATAAAATGATGTTGGATCATTTTCGTTGGTGTGCAGCCTTTCCTTCTTTTCCTATTGTCTTCGGTGGCGAGCTGCGGCTAGCACCCAGCACATCCGCATTACAATGATTTGCTCACCTGGAGCGGCACTCCTTCTTCTTGAACTTTTTTGGTAACACACCACAGTAGATTGGAAAGTCTGAGTTCACACTGGTGCGAACACAGACATTGCATGTGATTCACACCACATTGCTGTGCAGATCACATGCGATGTCTGTGCGATGCAAATTCAGCCATACAAACTGTATGGCTGAAATCACATTTGCATCAAAATGGTGCAGGACCTTTTTTTTGGTCCGTACTGGAATCAGATCGCATGGGTGTTCCGATCTGAGGGTGTCATTAACTTTCTATTGACACACGCAGTGGTTCGCAGAGGGCAGTATGAACTGCATGCAAGTTACATGCAATGCGGGAACCCGAACGGGAATCGCACTGGTTCCTACATCGCATATGTGTGAGCCCACCCTAAGGGTTCCATACATAATTAAACATTTAAATATTTAAAACACATTGTAACACTTACTTTTTTGGCTAGGTGGCTCAGCCTTAGTTTCTTGTTTGGACAATGGGAGTTCTGCAGGTGTTAAAATACAAACAAAATTAAAAAAAAATCTATGTGAAAACCCACATAAGTTAATGGTCTGTGGACAGGGTGGATTTGATTTAAATCATGACTTATATCACTAGTAAAAAGGTTTGATTTAAATCATAATTTTTAAAGAGCAACTGTCATCTCTGTCCTGCAGCGGCTCCTTCTCTTTCACACTGGAGACACAGCAGCAGCTGTTTCGGGTCGGTTTGTAGGCGCTATTTTTAGCGCAATAGCGCCTGCAAACCGCCCCAGTGTGAAAGCAGCCTTATAGGTGATTCTTTGAAATCTTCCTGATGCTCAAGCCGGTTTTAACATGAAAAAGAGAAAAAACCTACAAAAACCATTGCGCAATATTGCTAACTATAAACTCCCCATGAGATGCCTCAAGTTGTATGCACTCACGTGTACCCGGTGGATATAGTGCAGATAAAAAGTGTCAATGGTCAGGCTTTCGCTCCTGGACTGTCATCCCTTCTCCTCCTTTGCTGAGCTTGTGTATCACACGGTGTCACCTAAGCTCCTCCTCCTGACGCGTTGCATCACAGGTCACGTGACCTTTTCAAGGGAAAAAGTCACGTGACCTGTGATGCAACGCGTCGGGGGGAGGAGCTTAGGTGACGCCGTGTGATACACGAGCTCAGCAAAGGAGGAGAAGGGATGACAGTCCAGGAGCGAAAGCCTGACCATTGACACTTTTTATCTGCACTATATCCACCGGGTACACGTGAGTGCATACAACTTGAGGCATCTCATGGGGAGTTTATAGTTAGCAATATTGCGCAATGGTTTTTGTAGGTTTTTTCTCTTTTTCATGTTAAAACCGGCTTGAGCATCAGGAAGATTTCAAAGAATCACCTATAAGGCTGCTTTCACACTGGGGCGGTTTGCAGGCGCTATTGCGCTAAAAATAGCGCCTACAAACCGACCCGAAACAGCAGCTGCTGCTGCTGTGTCTCCAGTGTGAAAGCCCTGAGGGCTTTCACACTGGAGCGGTGCGCTAGCAGGACGGTAAAAAAAGTCCTGCTAGCTGCATCTTTGGAGCGGTGAAGGAGCGGTGTATTCACCGCTCCTATACCGCTCCATCCCATTGAAATCAATGGGAGACCGCGGGGATACCGCCATATTTTACAAAATAGCAGTCTTTTTGTTTCTCTAAACAGTGGGAGTTTAAACCAGCTGTCTTAATTGTTATTATCAGTAATGCACCACTGCACTTTTAAAACACCAATCGCCTGGTGTATATGTTTATCTGGTTATCGTAGCAAACAGATTGCATACAATAGGATTGTATGGTGTATGGCACCAACCTTGCAATTAGAGTAATTGCCTGGTGTATCTGCATATTGTTGCAATTAGATTGTATTCAACACTAATTGTCTGGTGTATGGTACCAATCTTGTAATCAGAGCACCTGTTGCTACGCCAGAGTTCTTTCACTCTTTCTAACACAGGACACAATTCCCAATCATCTTGATTGCTATCACTGAATCGTCGTTCACTTTTTTTCATTTTACCAACACAACAAATACTTTCACCTATTAAATAAGATTTTATATGCACGTTTGGCATTTCTTTTATAATAAGGATCACATACTCACATATTAATTTATATACAAGGATTGTATATTTTATTTCACACACCTCCAGCACAATATATACGGAGTGTATATATATTTTTTTTTATCACTTGTGCACTATTGACCACAATTGACATTGTGGCAATAATTATTATTTTTAAAGATCTATGCTCACATAATTAAGGTTGAATTGCGCACCATTTATACGCTATTTGTATATCTTTTACCATAGGTTTTTCAGAGTGGTTAGCATCTATGGGTTAGAGGCACAGAGGTTTCTCCATATCAGGCATGTATGGCTCAAGTCCCAAATCAATTTGGAAATGTACAGGTTCTTACAATTTTACTATGCCTTGAGATTTTTCACTATGATTTAATGTAGAAATATTGTTTAAGCTTTAAAATATATATCATGTTTATATTGTTCTGAGATGCAAACCAAAGATGCCAGATATTACCACATTTTGCACCATCGATCTAAAGTGACATCGTGGAGTGTTTTCCACTATCCACTGTCATTAGGTGGGATAGTTTTCTCCTCAAAGAAAGAGCCATTCCCTCTGAGATACTCGCACCTTAACATTTTACAACTCTACTTCCCCTTCTCCTCTTCCTTTCTCTGTTGGGGTCCCCCAAGGTTCCATTCTTGGACCTCTCCTATTTTCAATCTACACCTCCTCCCTGGGTCAGCTGACAGCCTCCCATGGCTTCCAATACCACCTCTACGCTGACGACACCCAAATCTATTTCTCTACCCCTCAGCTCACTCCCTCCATCTCCTCACGTATCACTAATTTACTATAAGATAAATCAGTATGGATGTCACACTACTTTCTCAAACTCAATCTAATTAAAACCAAACTTATAATTCTTCCTCCCCCATGTGCCCCTTCCCCTGATCTCTCTGTCAAAATTGATGGCACAACTATAAGCCCATCCCCGCATGCCAAGGTTCTAGGTGTAGTCCTGGACTCTGAACTCTCCTTTAAGCCCCACGTCCAATCACTGTCCAAATCTTGCTGCCTCAACCTCCGCAACATCTCCAAAATATGCCACTTTCTAACCAATGACACAACAAAGCTCTTAAAGGGGCTGTAAACCCTCGCACTTTTTAACGTTAATGCATCCTATACATTAAGGTGAAAAAATACCTGGCAGTGACCGGCCCCCTAGCCCCCCCCCCCCCGTTTTACTTACCTGAGCCCCATATTTCCCTCGGTGGGGACGCGCTGTCCCTCTCTCTACGGGGTCCCCTCTCTTGATTGGATAGATTGATAGCAGCGCAGCCATTGGCTCCCATTGCTGTCAATCATATCCAATGACGCGGGCGCCGGCGGCGGGCCGAGTCTGGCATTCGTGTTTAATGACGCAAATGCTGGACTCGGGAGTGCGCCCGTAAGGTAACCCCCCCGGGAGATCGCTTCTCCTAGGGGGTTATCTGATGTGGGGAGGAGCCGTGAGAGCCGCAGAGGGACCCCAGAAGAGGATGTTCGGGGCCACACTGTGCAAAACGAGCTGCACAGTGGAGGTAAGTATGATATGTTTGTTATTTAAAAAATAAATAAAAAACAAGCCTTTACAATCACTTTAATTCACTCCCTGGTCATCTCTCGCCTTGACTACTGCAACTCCCTTCTCATTGGCTTACCTCTACATAGTGTATCCCCCCTTCAATCCATCATGAATGCTGCTGCCAGACTCATCCACCTTACCAATCGCTCTGTGTCTACTACTCCTCTCTGTCAATCCCTTCACTGGCTTCCGCTCACCCAACAAATTAAATTCAAAATACTAACAACTACTTACAAAGCCATCTATAACTTAGCCCCCACCTACGTCAGTAGCCCTAGTCTCTAAATGCAAACCTATTCATTCTCTTCATTCCTCTCAAGACCTCCTGCTCTCTAGTTCCCTCGTCACCTCCTCCCATGCACAGCTCCAGGACTTTTTCAGAGCCTCTCCAATCCCATGGAATGCCTTACCCCAATCTGTCCGATTATCTCATACTCTATTAGCTTTTAGACGATCCCTGAAAACACATCTCTTCAGAGAAGCCTACCCACACCTAACAACTGTATTTCTATTTTCTCCATCAGCTCATGCCCCACAGTTATTACCTTTTGTTCCACTTGACCCTCCCTTTTACAGTAGATTGTAAGCTCTAACGAGCAGGACCCTCTGATCCCTCCTGTATTAATTTGTATTGTAGGTGTACTGTTTTAAAGCACTGCGCAGACTGTTGGCGCTATATAAATCCTGTATGATAATAATAATACTAAAGCAAGGCTCAGCTTTTATATGTAATATTGAAGAAATAATGTCACCACAACTTAAAAGTTCTTGTTGCATGTACCTCTTGGTCCAATGCTGATCCATGCTGTAATTACTGACAGTGCACCCCAATTTGACCACGCTGCTCAGAAGGAGAAGAATGTTTAATGATGTCTCATTTACAGTGGTTGTGTGGTCAGCCAGCTGCTAGTAAAGAACAGCATCCATGGTTGCCTGGATGTGCCTAGGAGAAGTACATACATACTATTTTGCCAGAGTCATTGCAGTTCTTTGAGGTTATTTGCCCAGCTAAAACACTGGAACAATCCTTTTCAAACACCTTGCTAAGACAACAAGAGCTAAACCAGGACACACAGTATGTGTGTGTATTACCCCACAGTAAGTAATCTGATTTTGCATTTTAATGTTATATTTAGCAAAGTGAGAGGGAGCGATGTCTACAGTTCTGTGCTGTAGTTTCCCCTTAGGAACGCCCATAAACTGGGCTTCAACGTGGGTGGAGTGGTCTGCAAGCACAAACAGACATAAAGATTTGCTTTTATTGCACAACACAGCCATGGATCACAACAGGACCAAGTGCTACATGCACTTGGTCTCTTGGGAGATTCAACAATTCATTTTAAGTTGTAGAAGGAATAGCCTCACAATAACTCACCAATTAAATGTTGCTGCCCTTAGCTGTGATCTGCCCTATACAGTATACATGTAATAAATTGCTTCCTGAATACTGTTTTTTTTTTTTTTTTCCATGTGGTGTTTCTCTGTACAGTGGCGGATCCAACAATAGTGATGACTATCAGGGGGGTGTGATATCATCCTGCCAGCATCCATAGCTCCCTGAGTTCCAAGCATTGTAAGTTGGGAGAAGAGGTCCCACCAACCAACCACAGAGAGAGGGAAGTATGCTGGAGTGCCTGAGCTTTGGTGTGACGTGACCACATAGAAAACAAAAACAGTGTTCAGGAAGCAATTTATTACAAAATACAGGGCGTATCAGGATGAGCAACATTTGTACCTGGTGGACTGGTGTCTGCTTTTCCTTTCCTCCAACTTTAAATTAAAAGTACAGCTTGTGTTTTTCCATAAACCTTTGAGGTGTAACCCCTAAGTTAGGAAGAATTGAGGTTAAGCGGACGTTTTATGTGCAGGTCAGTTTACCAGGAGTTTTTAAGTGCAGGCTGAACAGACAGAATTCATCCAAGCTCACCCATTTAAAATTTGAATGGTGGTGTTCTTTGTGGTGAAATTCCAATCCAAACTTTTTGGAATGGGAAAGGATTAGGACCTCTGTTAAGCCCCATAAACACGGTCGGATTTTTGCATGGATTCTGTCCGATCGGACAATGTTGTTGAAAAATCAGACCGTGTGTATGCACCATCGGACAGTGTACGTCGGATTGTCCGACGGACAAAGTCCTATCTCCTGCTGGATAGATTTTCCGACAACACGGTCCGATCACACCAAATCCGATCGTGTGTACGGTTGTCCAACGGACAAAGTGCTACGCATGCTCAGATCACATTACAAGACCAAAGCTATTGGCTACTAGCCTCTACGTCAGAGGTCTCAAACTGGCGGCCCTCCAGCTGTTGCAAAACTACAAGTCCCATGAGGCATTGCAAGGCTGACCATTACAAGCATGACTCCCACAGGCAGAGGCGTGATGGGACTTGTAGTTTTGCAACAGCTGGAGGGCCGCCAGTTTGAGACCTCTGCTCTACGTAGTCCCGTCGTAGGCAACAAACGTCACCACGTTCAGAATGATCGGATTTTCCGACAACTTTGTCCGACCGTGTGTACGCAAAACCAACAATCGGACAAAGTACGACGGACAGGATCCGACCGACCTGGTCCGCGGATAATCCGACCGTGTGTATGGGGCTTAAGTCTAATGCCGCGTACACACGAAGGGACCTAGTCCAGCGGACAAACCGCCGGACTTTCCAGCTGGGCTTCGCCGGACTTAAAAGCGAATGGACTTGACCACACATGATCACGCTAAAAGTCCGGCGGTTCACGTGATGACGTACAGCACGTACGACGGGACTAGAAAAAGAAAAATACTTGCTACTGAGCATGTGTCCTTTTTGGTCCGCCGGACCATACTACAGATGGCCATATTGTCCGCCGGACTGCCAAGTCCAGCGGATAATTTTAAAACAAAACTTAAAACCTAGTCCGCCGGACTTTTGGGAAAAAAAGTCTGTCGAAGGCCCACACACGAGGGGATTGTCCGGCAGACTCGAGTCCAGCGGACAATCCCGCGGGAATGTCCCTTCGTGTGTACGCGGCATAAGGCCCCATTTACACTTGCATTAGATGTGGGAGACCTAGCAGGGGTTCCCGGCAAATAGCTGAGGGCAGAAGCCCAAAAGCAATAGGAGGCCGACAGCTCTTGCAGCTATTTGCAGCCGCTCACATGCAATCGTTAAAACAGCGATTACCTGTGAATGTTTAGGCTGGAAAAAGGCTGTTTGCAGCCAGGGTTGATCATTCGCAGGTAATCACTACGGCTGGCTTCACACTGGGGCGGTGCGGGGCGGCGACGGTAAAGCAGCGCTATATTTAGCGCTGCTTTACCATCGTTTTACCCGCGGTATGCGGCCGCTAGCGGGGTGGTTTTAACCCCCGCTAGCGGCCGCAAAAGGGTTAAAAACCTCCGCAAAGCGCCGCTGCAGCGGCGTTTTGCGGGCGGTATCCCCGCGGTTTCCCATTGATTTCAATGGGAAGGAGCGGTATAGGAGCGGTGAACACACCGCTCCTTCACCGCTCCAAAGATGCTGCTAGCAGGACTTTTGTTGCGGTCCTGCTAGCGCACCGCTCCAGTGTGAAAGCCCGCCGGCTTTCACACTGGAGTGAATGGGGCCAGTTTTTTCAGGCGGTATACAGGCGCTATTTTTAGCGCCGTACCGCCTGAAAACCGCCCCAGTGTGAAAGGGGCCTACTTGAGCTATTACATGTGAGTGGCCACAAATAGCTGCGTAAGCCGTCAACATTGCTTTCAACTTGGCTTCTGCCTGTAACTAAGTGCTGAGAACACCTCCTGGGTCTCCTGCATCTAATTGCTAACATAATCCATGAGATATAATTACAGATAATTGCAGAAGATCACCTGATATCCCCAGTTTTTCACTAAGCATCGGGTCTATTTTTGCCACTTTCTGAAAGAGAGGAGGGGCCAGCGGGGAGCAGCGCGCCGTTAGCAGTATTATTACAGCAGGCATGGGGTGAGTGAAGCACCTGCGATAATACTGCTAACGGCGCGCTGCTCCCCGTTGGCTCCTCCTTCCCTGCCGTTAGCGGTTATATATTACAGCCGCTTCAAGGGGCCTCTCGTTGGGCCGGGCACAGGCCCTCGGGTGACGACCGAATCACTGATCGGTCAGTCCGCCCCTGCGCGTACATGTATTTTTTAATGAATTAAATTTTAACTACAGATATTTAATACAAAGTTACATATAGTTACATAGTAGGTGAGGTCGAAAAAAGACACAAGTCCATCAAGTCCAACCTATTTGTGTGATTATATGTCAGTATTACATTGTATATCCCTGTATGTTGCGGTCGTTCAGGTACTTATCCAATAGTTTCTTGAAACTATCGATGCCCCCCGCTGAGACCACCGCCTGTGGAAGGGAATTCCACATCCTTGCCGCTCTTACAGCAAAGGACCCTCTACGTAGTTTAAGGTTAAACCTCTTTTCTTCTAATTTTAATGAGTGGCCACGAGTCTTGTTAAACTCCCTTGCACGAAAAAGTTTTATCCCTATTGTGGGGTCACCAGTATGGTATTTGTATATTGAAATCATATCCCCTCTCATGCGTCTCTTCTCCAGAGAGAATATGTTCAGTGCTCGCAACCTTTCCTCATAACTAATATCCTCCAGACCCTTTATTGGATTTGTTGCCCTTCTTTGTACTCGCTCCATTTCCAGTACATCCTTCCTGAGAACTGGTGCCCAGAACTGGACAGCATACTCGAGGTGCGGCCGGACCAGAGTCTTGTAGAGCGTGAGAATTATTGTTTTATCTCTGGAATTAATCCCCTTTTTAATGCATGCCAATATTCTGTTTGCTTTGTTAGTAGCAGCTTAGCATTGCAGAAAATTTAACACAGCTTATCAGCACTTCCTGTCAACCTTGGCCAATCAGTGGGGCCATGTCGCAAGCATAAGCCAAATGCATTAGTCTCTTGTAAATTGCTGTTCGGCAAAAAAAAAAAAAAAAAAAAACGGGCATTCAGAAGGTGGCAGGATTGCCTCCCGAACGCCTGACAGAGGCTTCTTAGCCACACTCTGAAAAGCAATTTGACCAGATTGGCTAGTGTGCACTTGGCTTGAGTATATCTGGTGGACCACTGTAGAAGCTGGCAGTCAGTCTCTCTAGTGGTCGGCACTAATACAGTGAAAGCCACGATCTTCAGGGTCCTGTGCAGAGCTGCTACCCACTGCATACTGACCACAGGAGGTCACTTACTTGCTCAGCACCGCCATTATTCACAGAATGCCTTGTATTTTTTTTTTAGGCTGGGTTCACACCTATGTGAATTGGATGCGGGTTTTCCCGCAGGAGAATGTGACCGGCTCTCTATGGAGCCGGTTCACATATCCCTGGGGGACTGTGCGTCTTTTGGCTCAGTTTCAGGGCCGAATTCAAAGATTCGTCCCTGATTCGTCCCTTAACCAGAAAATGGGGAAGCACGGCATTCCTGTGCGATCCGCAGTCGGTTCCAGTGTGAGCCGAGCCTCAATGTATACAAGATTTTCTTGGAATGGACATGATGGTGAGGTGAGGCAGTGATGTCACGATCTCCTCCTCATTCAGTCAGAGAACCTCTTGTATTCAATGGAAAAAATACAAGGCGTTTTGTGAATGGTGGCGTGTTGTGAGCCAGTGGCCCCTTGTATTCTGTGTGCAGGGGGGAAGCCACTTGCACAGGAACCCAAGCAGGACCCAGAAGATCATGGTTATCCCTGTGTAGAGCTGCACGATTTTGGCTAAAATGAGAATCACAATTTTTTTGCTTGAAATAAAGATCAGGATTCTCGCAGCGTAACATCATCCTTCACATTATACAAAAAAATTGGGCTAACTTTACTGTTTTTCTTTTTTTTTTTTTTTTTTATTCATTAAAGTGTATTTTTTCCACTGCACAAATACAGTGTGATATAAAATATTGCAACAACCGCCATTTTATTCTCTAGGGTCTCTACTAAAAACATATATATAACATTTGGGGGTTCTAAGTAATTTTCTAGCAAAAAATACTGATTTTAACTTGTAAGCAGCAAGTGTCAGAAAAAAGGTTTAGTCTTTAGAGAAGAACTGCAGTCACATAATTTGTAATAAAAACATCTTTTCCATTCTAAAGCTTCCCTCCAACCAAAATATTATTTTCTATATACTGTGATTCTGTACTTGCCAAATATGCTGCAGAAATCTCCCTCCACTAAGTCTGGCTGCATCTATTTTAACTGTGGGCAGCTGAAGCTGCTGCCTGTTCATGTCCTGGATTTACACAGACACACAGAGGCATACCTCCATCCCTGCAGCTCTCATTGGCCCTCTTATGACTCAACCCCCCTCCCTTCCTCGCAAACTCTCAGGAGAGTGAGAGAGAGCTGTGTATGGTGTCAAAAGCCTAGGCTAATGACCAGACAAGAATAGGTGCTGCAAGGGCCACCTTGATTGATCATAACTAAAGAAATGTAGACTAGGAAATACTATCTATGGCCAATAAATTATTATAATATGTTCAATCAACGCAATACATGTTTGACCACACTGGATTTAGATTACGTTAGAAAACACAGACATTTAAATTGCAAGCTTTGTAAAATAAACATAAATGTAATGACTCTTAAATCCTCCATCACCATATTATTAGGTGTAAAAAGTGAGCCTGTCGTTTATTGAATCAATATAGTAATTATCTGACATCCTTATGAATGCACGGGAACGACGATGGCCAATGCCCACTATTGCATTCAGGCATATTTCCGCTGCACAGCAGTCTTCTATGGCTACCACATAAGCTAGATAGTGATCAAATCATTTGCCCCATGTGTGCTGTATTTTTCTGTGTTTTATTTAAATTTTTTACAAACCAGTTTTCTTCCTATATAATATAAATATTTGTTTTCCAGATCAACTACATAGACTAAGAAAGGGATTAGTTGAAGGCTGCAACAAGGCACTTATAAAGGGTCTCCTGGATGACTTACTTGAAGAAAAAATATTAAATTATGGAGAGGTGGAATATATTGATGAAGAACACCGTGTTCCAAGTGACAAAATGCGGGCCCTGGTTGATTCTGTGAGGAAAAAGGGAGACGCATCTAGCAACTTCCTGATTCAGAAAGTGGCAAAAATAGACCCGATGCTTAGTGAAAAACTGGGGATATCAGGTGATCTTCTGCAATTATCTGTAATTATATCTCATGGATTATGTTAGCAATTAGATGCAGGAGACCCAGGAGGTGTTCTCAGCACTTAGTTACAGGCAGAAGCCAAGTTGAAAGCAATGTTGACGGCTTACGCAGCTATTTGTGGCCACTCACATGTAATAGCTCAAGTAGTGATTACCTGCGAATGATCAACCCTGGCTGCAAACAGCCTTTTTCCAGCCTAAACATTCACAGGTAATCGCTGTTTTAACGATTGCATGTGAGCGGCTGCAAATAGCTGCAAGAGCTGTCGGCCTCCTATTGCTTTTGGGCTTCTGCCCTCAGCTATTTGCCGGGAACCCCTGCTAGGTCTCCCACATCTAATGCAAGTGTAAATGGGGCCTTATGCCGCGTACACACGAAGGGACATTCCCGCGGGATTGTCCGCTGGACTCGAGTCTGCCGGACAATCCCCTCGTGTGTGGGCCTTCGACAGACTTTTTTTCCCAAAAAGTCCGGCGGACTAGGTTTTAAGTTTTGTTTTAAAAATTATCCGCTGGACTTGGCAGTCCGGCGGACAATATGGCCATCTGTAGTATGGTCCGGCGGACCAAAAAGGACACATGCTCAGTAGCAAGTATTTTTCTTTTTCTAGTCCCGTCGTACGTGCTGTACGTCATCACGTGAACCGCCGGACTTTTAGCGTGATCATGTGTGGTCAAGTCCATTCGCTTTTAAGTCCGGCGAAGCCCAGCTGGAAAGTCCGGCGGTTTGTCCGCTGGACTAGGTCCCTTCTTGTGTACGCGGCATTAGACTTAAGCCCCATACACACGGTCGGATTATCCGCGGACCAGGTCGGTCGGATCCTGTCCGTCGTACTTTGTCCGATGTTGGTTTTGCGTACACACGGTCGGACAAAGTTGTCGGAAAATCCGATCATTCTGAACGTGGTGACGTTTGTTGCCTACGACGGGACTACGTAGAGCAGAGGTCTCAAACTGGCGGCCCTCCAGCTGTTGCAAAACTACAAGTCCCATCACGCCTCTGCCTGTGGGAGTCATGCTTGTAATGGTCAGCCTTGCAATGCCTCATGGGACTTGTAGTTTTGCAACAGCTGGAGGGCCGCCAGTTTGAGACCTCTGACGTAGAGGCTAGTAGCCAATAGCTTTGGTCTTGTAATGTGATCTGAGCATGCGTAGCACTTTGTCCGTCGGACAACCGTACACACGATCGGATTTGGTGTGATCGGACCGTGTTGTTGGAAAATCTATCCAGCAGGAGATAGGACTTTGTCCGTCGGACAATCCGACGTACACTGTCCGATGGTGCATACACACGGTCTGATTTTTCAACAACATTGTCCGATCGGACAGAATCCATGCAAAAATCCGACCGTGTGTATGGGGCTTAACAGAGGTCCTAATCCTTTCCCATTCCAAAAAGTTTGGATTGGAATTTCACCACAAAGAACACCACCATTCAAATTTTAAATGGGTGAGCTTGGATGAATTCTGTCTGTTCAGCCTGCACTTAAAAACTCCTGGTAAACTGACCTGCACATAAAACGTCCGCTTAACCTCAATTCTTCCTAACTTAGGGGTTACACCTCAAAGGTTTATGGAAAAACACAAGCTGTACTTTTAATTTAAAGTTGGAGGAAAGGAAAAGCAGACACCAGTCCACCAGGTACAAATGTTGCTCATCCTGATACGCCCTGTATTTTGTAATAAATTGCTTCCTGAACACTGTTTTTGTTTTCTATGTGGTCACGTCACACCAAAGCTCAGGCACTCCAGCATACTTCCCTCTCTCTGTGGTTGGTGTTGGTTGGTGGGACCTCTTCTCCCAACTTACAATGCTTGGAACTCAGGGAGCTATGGATGCTGGCAGGATGATATCACACCCCCCTGATAGTCATCACTATTGTTGGACCGCCACTGTACAGAGAAACACCACATGGAAAAAAAAAAAAAAAACAGTATTCAGGAAGCAATTTATTACATGTATACTGTATAGGGCAGATCACAGCTAAGGGCAGCAACATTTAATTGGTGAGTTATTGTGAGGCTATTCCTTCTACAACTTAAAATGAATTGTTGAATCTCCCAAGAGACCAAGTGCATGTAGCCCTTGGTCCTGTTGTGATCCATGGCTGTGTTGTGCAATAAAAGCAAATCTTTATGTCTGTTTGTGCTTGCAGACCACTCCACCCACGTTGAAGCCCAGTTTATGGGCGTTCCTAAGGGGAAACTACAGCACAGAACTGTAGACATCGCTCCCTCTCACTTTGCAAAATATAACATTAAAATGGAAAATCAGATTACTTACTGTGGGGTAATACACACACATACTGTGTGTCCTGGTTTAGCTCTTGTTGTCTTAGCAAGGTGTCTGAAAAGGATTGTTCCAGTGTTTTAGCTGGGCAAATAACCTCAAAGAACTGCACTGGCTCTGGCAAAATAGTATGTATGTACTTCTCCTAGGCACATCCAGGCAACCATGGATGCTGTTCTTTACTAGCAGCTGGCTGACCACACAACCACTGTAAATGAGACATCATTAAACATTCTTCTCCTTCTGAGCAGCATGGTCAAATTGGGGTGCACTGTCAGTAATTACAGCATGGATCAGCATTGGACCAAGAGGTACATGCAACAAGAACTTTTAAGTTGTGGTGACATTATTTCTTCAATATTACATATAAAAGCTGAGCCTTGCTTTAGTATTATTATTATCATACAGGATTTATATAGCGCCAACAGTCTGCGCAGTGCTTTAAAACAGTACACCTACAATACAAATTAATACAGGAGGGATCAGAGGGTCCTGCTCGTTAGAGCTTACAATCTACTGTAAAAGGGAGGGTCAAGTGGAACAAAAGGTAATAACTGTGGGGCATGAGCTGATGGAGAAAATAGAAATACAGTTGTTAGGTGTGGGTAGGCTTCTCTGAAGAGATGTGTTTTCAGGGATCGTCTAAAAGCTAATAGAGTATGAGATAATCGGACAGATTGGGGTAAGGCATTCCATGGGATTGGAGAGGCTCTGGAAAAGTCCTGGAGCTGTGCATGGGAGGAGGTGACGAGGGAACTAGAGAGCAGGAGGTCTTGAGAGGAATGAAGAGAATGAATAGGTTGGCATTTAGAGACTAGGGCTACTGACGTAGGTGGGGGCTAAGTTATAGATGGCTTTGTAAGTAGTTGTTAGTATTTTGAATTTAATTTGTTGGGTGAGCGGAAGCCAGTGAAGGGATTGACAGAGAGGAGTAGTAGACACAGAGCGATTGGTAAGGTGGATGAGTCTGGCAGCAGCATTCATGATGGATTGAAGGGGGGATACACTATGTAGAGGTAAGCCAATGAGAAGGGAGTTGCAGTAGTCAAGGCGAGAGATGACCAGGGAGTGAATTAAAGTGATTGTAAAGGCTTGTTTTTTATTTATTTTTTAAATAACAAACATATCATACTTACCTCCACTGTGCAGCTCGTTTTGCACAGTGTGGCCCCGAACATCCTCTTCTGGGGTCCCTCTGCGGCTCTCACGGCTCCTCCCCACATCAGATAACCCCCTAGGAGAAGCTATCTCCCGGGGGGGTTACCTTGCGGGCGCACTCCCGAGTCCAGCATTTGCTTCATTAAACACGAATGCCAGACTCGGCCCGCCGCCGGCGCCCGCGTCATTGGATATGATTGACAGCAATGGGAGCCAATGGCTGCGCTGCTATCAATCTATCCAATCAAGAGAGGGGACCCCGTAGAGAGAGGGACAGCGCGTCCCCACTGAGGGAAATATGGGGCTCAGGTAAGTAAAACGGGGGGGGGGGCTAGGGGGCGGTCACTGCCAGGTATTTTTTCACCTTAATGTATAGGATGCATTAACGTTAAAAAGTGCGAGGGTTTACAACCCCTTTAAGAGCTTTGTTGTGTCATTGGTTAGAAAGTGGCATATTTTGGAGATGTTGCGGAGGTTGAGGCAGCAAGATTTGGACAGTGATTGGACGTGGGGCTTAAAGGAGAGTTCAGAGTCCAGGACTACACCTAGAACCTTGGCATGCGGGGATGGGCTTATAGTTGTGCCATCAATTTTGACAGAGAGATCAGGGGAAGGGGCACATGGGGGAGGAAGAATTATAAGTTTGGTTTTAATTTAGATTGAGTTTGAGGAAGTAGTGTGACATCCATACTGATTTATCTTATAGTAAATTAGTGATACGTGAGGAGATGGAGGGAGTGAGCTGAGGGGTAGAGAAATAGATTTGGGTGTCGTCAGCGTAGAGGTGGTATTGGAAGCCATGGGAGGCTGTCAGCTGACCCAGGGAGGAGGTGTAGATTGAAAATAGGAGAGGTCCAAGAATGGAACCTTGGGGGACACCAACAGAGAAAGGAAGAGGAGAAGTAGAGTTGTAAAACGTTAAGGTGCGAGTATCTCAGAGGGAATGGCTCTTTCTTTGAGGAGAAAACTATCCCACCTAATGACAGTGGATAGTGGAAAACACTCCACGATGTCACTTTAGATCGATAGTGCAAAGGTGCAAAATGTGGTAATATCTGGCATCTTTGGTTTGCATCTCAGAACAATATAAACATGATATATATTTTAAAGCTTAAACAATATTTCTACATTAAATCATAGTGAAAAATCTCAAGGCATAGTAAAATTGTAAGAACCTGTACATTTCCAAATTGATTTGGGACTTGAGCCATACATGCCTGATATGGAGAAACCTCTGTGCCTCTAACCCATAGATGCTAACCACTCTGAAAAACCTATAGTGTTATGCCCCGTACACGCGGTCGGATTTGTTTTGCAAATCTCTGTACACTACAAAGTGTATGATTGAATCTGTTCTGATATCGCTGTTTTACTAACCTGACAGCTTATTATTCTAAATAGGAAACCTTCATTTTGTTTGCAAATATTAAGATTCTAACTACCAGCAAGAATGAGTCCTTAAATTTAAGGAGCACCTGTCATTTATGACCCATCATGGCAGCGCCTGTTAGTGGGCATCCACTCACCTGCTGCTGCCACATCCCTCACCTTCTTGTGTCACTGCCGCATCACCATTAAAGTGAATGGGACTGTCGGTGAGCCAACATTGGGTCAGAGAAGGAGCCGCTGCAGGACAGAGATGACAGTTGCGCTTTAAAAATTATGATTTAAATTAAGCCTTTTTACTAGTGATATAAGTCATGATTTAAATCGAATCCACCCTGTCCACAGACCATTAACTTATGTGGGTTTTCACATAGAATTTTGTTTGTATTTTAGCACCTGCAGAACTCCCATTGTCTAAACAAGAAACTAAGGCTGAGACACCTAGCCAAAAAAGTAAGTGTTACAATGTGTTTTAAATATTTAAATGTTTAATTATGTATGGAACCCTTAGTCCCCTTTCACACTTATACGACTTGTCCCACGATTTGGGACTGCAAAGTAGCATGACAAGTCGTTCCCCATGATTTTCAATGACAGCCATTCATATTAGTACGACTTCAAGTCGTTCCGACTTCAAAGTAGTCCCTGCACTACTTTGGTCCGATTTTGATGCCACTTACACAGGCATTCCTTGAAATCGCGCGACTTTGAAGTCGCACAAGTGTGAAATGGGCCTTAGGGTGGGTTCACACATATGCAATGTGGGAACCAGTGCGATTCCAGTTCGGGTTCCCGCATTGCATGTAACTCGCATGCAGTTCATACTGCCCTCTGCGAACCACTGCGTGTGTCAATAGAAAGTTAATGACACCCTCAGATCGGAACACCCATGCGATCTGATTCCAGTACGGACCAAAAAAAAGGTCCTGCACCATTTTGATGCGAATGCGATTTCAGCCATACAGTTTGTATGGCTGAATTTGCATCCCACAGACATCGCATGTGATCTGCACAGCAATGCGGTGTGAATCACATGCAATGTCTGTGTTCGCACCAGTGTGAACTCAGACTTTCCAATCTACTGTGGTGTGTTACCAAAAAAGTTCAAGAAGAAGGAGTGCCGCTCCAGGTGAGAAAATCAGTGTAATCCGGATGTGCTGGGTGCTAGCCGCGGCTCGCCACCGAAGACCGTAGGAAAAGAAGGAAAGGCTGCACACCAACGATAACGATACAACATAATTTTATTGATCCAACATGAGTCACACACAACAGCCACCAAGACTAAGACACAGGACCCAGGAGGTGGCGCGTTTCACACTGTCTTTAGTTCTTCTTCAAACCTTTGAAGTGCTTTGAAGAAGCACTAAAGACAGTGTAAAACGCGTCACCTCCTGTGTCTTAGTCTTGGTGGCTGTTGTGTGTGGCTCATGTTGGATCAATAAAATTACATTGGATTGTTTTCATTGATGTGCAGCCTTTCGTTCTTTTCCTGTGGTGTGTTACCAGACAATATGATAGCATGCAGTATTTTGCACATGAATGAGCTTTGCGTTACCACTGCCCATTTATTTTGAATAGGCTGCCAAGACACCACAATAAATGAAACTATCCCTACATGATTTTTGCAATGCACGGTGCATTGTGGTGAGCTGCAGCATGTGTGTGTTAACAGTGACTGTACTTGCTCATTCAAAATGTTTTATCATGCAGTCTCAATATGTATGTATTTTTTCACAGTATTTGAAAGATAAGTGGATGCATGTTTCATGCTATTTATTTTAGCAACTCGGTGGATGGTATCAATCAGTAAAATTGTAAGCAGTAAATAATATTCTGCATAACAAATTATTTGGGCAGGATGAAAGGCATGATGACTGAGTCCTTACTGGTCTCTGTACGCAGTTGTCAGGTGTTTATATTCATTGTCCCCTGAAGAATAAAGGTTTTTACCCATCCTGACTACCCATATATGTCAGGTTTGGTAGTTAAAGTGGTTGTAAACTCTCCCCCACAACTTTGTCCCATGTAAAATCAGCATAAAAAAAACCTAATAAACACTGCTTGTAGATATCTCCCTATTTGCTTAGTATTGTTGTAATCCTTTTTGTTCTTTAGAATGACGTCACTGAGCATGCCCAGATCTCCCCCTGATTTACGGCACACTCTGTGTACTTGTCTATCTATTATCAGGACTTCCTATGGCACACAACACTGAAATCCCAGGAGACTGCAGAATTATTCAGAGCTTCCTCCTACACCCCATGTGACCATGTGACATCACATGCAGTGTAAACCAGGACATCGGACTGCAGTCTTATCAGCTGAAGCTGATAAGACTGACAAAGGCAAACACTAGATAATCAAAGTAAATACTATGAAATAAAACAAGTCAACTATGAACAGGGAAGCAGGGTTGCCATAGAAACGTTGGATTGAGAAGGAGGCTTGGTTAACAGTACAGGAAGTGCTCAATGTAAGGGCAGAAATGCACTCCACTGTGGACTCAGAAAACAATACTTAAGATGGTGCTGCCTAACCCCTGGAAACAAGTTTTTTTAAAGTTTCTTTAAACAGTAAGTAATATGTGATTTGGGCTGGATTACAGTGGCTATAGTTTGATAATTACTTATTATAATGGACTAAATGAAAAGAAGCATCAGAGTGGGAGAGTTTACTTCCTCTTTAATATAGTGGCTGTATCTGTTGCAGATGAAACCAAAAGCCACTTAAAAGGAAAAATGTTTCATCGTGCAATCTGCATGTTCATGGGCAGTTTTGCTTAAAGATGTAGACGCATTATGCCGTACAGAATTCAATAATTGCCCTGGAAGATGATCTGGTGTTACATTTTGTATGCTCCCAAATCAAAAAACAACCCAATTTAGATGGAAGTGCATATTCTAGATTTTTTCTTTTTTTAGAATTACAGTGTACACAAATTTATCCCATTATTCTATCATATTTCAGTATTATATATTACTATAGCATTTTGATGACTACGTTATTAATTAGCTAAAGATGATACAGCAGGCACAAACCTTGACCAATACCCCTTAATATGTTGTTTTTTTTATTATTTCTTTGTCCAGGATATCCCCTCACTTCCTGGCCCTTCCAGCCATGTCTGTCCTGTCCCTCACTTTTGCTTCTTGTAGGTTTAGATAGAGTTAGTGCCTCTGTCTTGTATTTAATGCTGTGGGCCACTTGGGGATACAAGTACAGTAAGTGAAAAGAAATCTCCTGAATAGGGACCCAGACAGCAGTAAAAAGCTGGACAAAAGTTCTTTCCCACTCGTTACAAAACTAAGCAAATGAGAGAGAAAGAAGAAGGTTTTGTTTGCAGTTACACTATGACTATCCTTTACGGTAAATAGGTAGTTTATTAATTAAAGGATGAGTGATATACAACCAAATACTAGCATCCATTGCAGAAATCTTCCAACGTACTGAAATGTTTATGCTGAATCTATTCAGAAAAATTGCATTAGGAATATTTTTTTTCCCTCTATTTATGAAAGCTTGTATATGTCTCAGTTTCATCGTTCAGTATTTAAGAACCAGTTCGATTTACACCAATTTTTCCTATATTTTTAGCACCTTCAGAATCCCCATTGCCTAAGCAGGAACAGAATGTTAAGCCACCCAGCCAGACAAGTAAGTGCTATGTAGTGTTTAAATGTGTTAAAAGTTGCGGAAGAGGGGCAGCCTGTTTTTTTATTTTGACCATTACTTTTTTTTTTTTATATATAAAGAGGGCATCAAGAAATAACATGTGACATGTTCATAATTTATTGGATTAATACCAGTGCCCTAAGGTGGCTAAAGGGCACCTAAAAATAGTATACACTTGCCCTATCCCAATGCTGTATGAATTAAATAGAGAAAAAATCTATGGACTTTAAAGGCACGTATAACAAATATAACAAGTTATTAAAATACATTAGAAATACATTCCACAATGTATACAACGTCACATAAAGCATCTAAAATAGGTAGGACCCTACGTGGTTAACCCTAGAGGATATGATACAATATACTAAGTGACAATTCATATTGATGCATCCGCATATATACTCCTCTCAATTTTGGGGTTCCACTGGTCATCCTAGTATAAAAGAATTCTGCTCAACATGTTTTGTGATCAAAAAGTAGCTTCTTCAGGAGCTTGAATATATTGGCAATGCAGATTCCAAACAGCCATAACACTCACTGCCTTAATTAGTTGTACAAAGACAGCATCTTGAAGTTCTTTCAGGAACTGAGAGAACAGTATACACAGTCCGGTCAGCCTAAAGTCTGAAGGACAGTAAACTGGCCCTTTCTTTAGAAAGTTTGGAGACCCCCTGGTCTAGGTGGATCAGAAATTGGGTGGAATACTTGCCTTAATTCCCGGTCCCACTGGTTTCCTTCCTTTTGCAGAACTGGTTCCCCCAAGCCGCTCCTCTCTGCTGCTCAAGCAGTCATTAGATACATTTTAATGACTACCTGTAGCTGCTAGAGCAGTAGTAGGCAACCCCTGGCATGGGTGCCGCAAGCAGCACGCAAAGCCTCTTTTGCCGGAACTCGACTCCCTCCCCATCAGCAGAGAAGCGCAGGGAATTGTCAGTGATACACTAATGCATTCCAATTTCAGAATTCCCCACACTGCACCTGCACTGAGGGGGAGGCACTGTGCATTGTAAAAGATGGAAAACATTGTTTGGTTCTCTAACTTTGCTGTAGCTGAGATCGTCAGCTCTTGTGATGGGGAAGAGATTGGGTGCAGTTCTGTTTCCAGGAGGAGTAGGACTGTCATTGGCCACTGCTAAAGCCAATCACAGTCCTGCTAGCCCCGCCCACCATCTGGAGGTAGATGACTCGCTTGGTTGCCATTACCAATCTCAGAAAGAAGGGATTTCACTGTGATTGAGAAAACCCACAATCGGGTGACAGTGTGTGGAATTACTGTTGAGCTTCTGGGAACTTTGTTGAAATTATTCCTGAACCTTTACATCACTTACTACTGAACCCCTGCACTCCATGTCCCTTTAAGCCAGTATTCATTGCAATGAAAACCACACCCAACTTTTGCCGCAGTGCACTTTTTCTCAGCTGCGGGGGCCCAACTTATGATCCTGCACACAGGCCCCCTGCTTTCAGAAAACACCCCTGACCTGAGCTTATCATTGCGCATCCATTCCAGAGGCTTGTATGTGACATCACATACATCACATACAAGCACGTGGGCTGGATGCGAGAGGTGGATCAGCTGGATGAGTGTGCCAGGACAAGTAGATGTGTCTCATCTCTGCTTCCTTTCACCACTCTGCATATCACGCATATCATGGATGAGAAGATACAGCAGTAGAGCAGATGAGCAAGAGGGTACAGCAATGGGGAAAATTAGCAGGAGAGGTTCAGAGGTGGCACAAAAGAGCATGAGGGTACAGCGTTGGGGCAGATGTGCAGGGAGGTACAATGGGGGAACAGATGAGAAGGGGGTTCAGCAGTGGGACAGATGAGAAGGGGGGCTCAGTGTTGGGGCAGATAAGAAGGGGGTTCAGCGGTGGGACAGAAAAGCAGGGGGGTACAGTGATGGGGCAGATGAGCAGGGGGTTACAGTGGTGGGACAGATGAGCAGGGGGGTTACAGTTGTGGGAGAGATGAGCAGGGGGGGTTCAATGTTGGGGCAGATGAGAAGGGGGTTCAGTGGTGAGAAAGAAGAGCAGAGGGGTACAGCGGTGGGGCAGATGTGAAAGGAGGTACATCGGTGGAACGCATGAGCAGGGGGTTACAGTGGTTGGGCAGAAGAGCAGGGGGTACAGAGGTGGGACAGATGTACAGGGGGGTAAAGTGGCGGGCAGAGGAGAAAGGAGGAACATTGGTGGAACAGATGAGCAGGGGGTTATAGCGGTGGGGCAGAGGAGCAGGGGGTACAGAGGTGGGGTAGATGTGAAAGAGGTGTATTGGTGGGTCAGATGAGCAGGGGGTTACAGTGGGGGGGTACAGAGGTGAGACAGATGTGCAGGAGGGACATTTGTGGGGCAGATGAGAAAGCAGGTTACAGTGGTGGGGCAGATGAGCAGATGGGTTCAGTGTTAGGACAGATGAGAAGGTGATTCAGAGGTGAGACAAAAGAGCATGGGGATACGGCAGTGGAGCAGATGTGCAGGGAGGTACAGTGGTGGGGCAGATGAGAAAAGGGGTACATTAATGGGGCAGATGAGCAGGGGGGTTACAGTGATGGGACAGATGAGCAGGGGGTACAGTGGTGGGACAGATGAGCAGTGGGGGGGGTACAGTGGTGGGACAGATGAGCAGGGGGGTACAGTGGTGGGGCAGATGTGCAGGAGGTACAGTGGTGGGAGGGATGAGAAGGGGGTTTAGCGGTGGGACAGAAAAGCAGGGGGGTATAGTGATGGGGTAGATGAGCAGGGGGTTACAGTGGTGGGACAGATGAGCGGGGGGGGGGGGTTACAGTGATGGGAAAGATGAGCAGGGGGGGGGTTCAATGTTGGGGCACATGAGAAGGAGGTTCAGTGGTGGGAAAAAAGAGCAGGGGGTACAGCGGTGGGGCAGATGTGAAAGGAGATACATCGGTGGAACACATGAGCAGGGGGTTACAGTGGTTGGGCAGAAGAGCAGGGGGTACAAAGGTGGGGATGTACAGTGGTGGGGCAGAGGAGAAAGGAGGTACATTGGTGGGTCAGATGAGCAGGGGGTCACAGCGGTGGGGCAGAGGAGCAGGGGCTACAGAGGTGGGGCAGAGGAGCAGGGGGGTACAGAGGTGGGGCAGATGTACAGAGGGGTGCAGAGGAGAAAGGAGTTACATTGGTGGAACACTTGAGCAGAGGGTTACAGTGGTGGGGCAGAAGAGCAGGGGGAACAGAGGTAGGACAGATGTGCAGGGGGTTCAGTGGTGGAGCAGATGAGAAAGGGGGTTACAGTAGTGGGGCAGATGAGCAGATAAGTTCAGTGTTAGGACAGATGAGAAGATGGAACTGTGGTGAGACAGAAGAGCATGGGGGTACGGCAGTGGAGCAGATGCGTAGGGAGGTACAGTGGTGGGGCAGATGAGAAAAGGGGGAATATTGGTGTGGCAGATGAGAAAGGGGGAACATTGGTGGGGCAGATTACCAGGGGGTTATATTGATGGGACAGAAGAGTAGGGTGGTACAGTGGTGGGGCAGATATACAGGGGGTTACAGTGGTGGGACAGATGAGCAGGGGGGTACAGAGGTGGGGCAGATGTGCAGGGGCGAAAGTGATCTGAGGTGTGAAGTTGCATGAATTGGGGCGTGAGAGTGCAGAATGTTAATTTCTCACTATTACTCAAGTAGTTTATAGCATTTACTTTATAAAAATTATTTTTTAAATTCTGAGTGTGAAATTTAAATTTTTTGGTTATAAAATCTGCACTCTCAATTTCTTTGAAAACATTTTTCGGCACACTGTGCTCAAAAGGTTGCCTACCCCTGCGCTATAGTAATGTTTTGCACCATTATGAGGCTTTATAAACATTTTTGTGACATCTACCCCTAGCTTTAGACCCCTTTCACACTGGGCATTTTTTAGGCGTTTTTCAGGCGCTTTAGCGTTAAAAAAAGCGCCTGTAAAGCGCTTGAAAGAAGCCTCATCTGCAATCCCAATGTGAAAACCCGAGTACTTTAAGAGCCCTTTCACACTGCCAGTGCCCCAAAAACACTTGTTTAAGCAGCACTTTACCAGCGTTTTTCGAGCGCTAGTGGCCAAATAAAGGGTTAAAAGCATCCACAAAGCGATGATGCCAAAAGCGCTTTGCAGGCGATTTTTAGGCATTTTGCAGGCGCTTCCCATTGATTTCAATGGAAGGGGCGCTTTAGGAGCGGTGTATTCACTGCTCCAAAAGCGCTGCAAAGAAGCTGCTTGCAGGACTTTTTTTGACGCCCTGCCAGCGTAGCGCCTCAGTGTGGAAGGACTCGGGCTTTCACATTGGGATTGCAGTTGCGGCTTCTTTCAGGTGCTTTACAGGCGCTTTTTTTAACGCTAAAGCGCCTGAAAAACGCCCCAGTGTGAAAGGGGTCTTATGGCTACAAAATACAAGTAAACATTATTTTATTCTGGTTTAGAAATTCTCTGTAAGTACATGCTGAAAAGGAGAAATCACAAACGTGCTCAGTTATAATTCTGTAATGGTACCTAACTGCTAAAAGATATCTCAATCCTGTTAGGCAGTAGGGCGATATGAATTGTAAGCATTTACTAATGTTTTTTAATCATTTGATTTTTAGCCATTAATGGCATCACACTGTGTTCAAAGGAGGTATATGAGAGAATTTCCACCGAAGAACGGGATCACGTAAGTATAAATATTGATTGTGAAGATGATTATAACTCTGACAAGTTTATTAAATAAACTCTACAAGGGCCAAAGCACTAAGCCCTCGTTCACATTGGAGCGATTTGTCATCCGATTTGGCAGGTCAAATCGCATGACGAGTGAGCGCCCCCCTCCCTCCTGAACCATACCAGGCCGCATGCCTTCAACATGGGGGGATGGGTGCTTTGGGGCAGGAGGGGGCCCGGTGGTTGTCGGGGTATGCAGGGGGGGGCGCTTATTGGAATCTGGAAGCCCCCTTTAACAAGGGGGCCCCCAGATCCCGTCCCCCTATGTGAATGAGTATGGGGTACATACCTCCCCCCTACCCATTCACTAAAAAAAAATTGTGTAGTGTTAAAAAATACAGTAGACAGTTTTTGATAAGTCTTTTATTAAAAATCTTCTTCTTCTCCGCTTTTTCCTCCGGTCTTCCTCCATCTTCTCCCGCATCTTCCTCCTCCGGTCTTCTTCTTCTCCCCCTGCTTCTTCTTCCGCTCTTCTTCTGTCTGCTTTGTCCAGTCTTCTTCTTCCTCTGCCGCCGCTCCAGCTGATGACCCTCCCGTTGATCTGTCGGCGCTGATGTCCTGCACTTCTTAAATAACGATGGGGACGTGGCAATCGGATTACGTCATCCGGAGGCATCACAGACCCATCATGCCCCGAGCAGTGATCGCGTAATCCGGTTGCCACGCCCCCATCATTATTTGAGAAGTGCAGGACATCCACGCCGACAGATCAGTGGGACGCAGCATCGGTGGAGGGTCAACTTCGGGAGTGGCGGCAGAGGAAGAGCTGTTAAAGGGGGCTTCCAGATTCCGATAAGCCCCCCGCCCGCAGACCCAGACAACCACCGGGTTGTTGGGAAGAGGCCACTGTCCCCATCAAGATGGGGGAAAGGGGCTTTGGGGTGGGGGGCGCAGAGCACCCACCCCCACATGTTGAGGGAATGCGGCCTGGAATGGTTCAGGGGGGGGGGCGCTCGCTCGTCCCCTCCCTTTCTTGACCTGCCTTGCTGCATGCTCGGATAAGGGTCTGGTATGGATTTTGGGGGGACCCCCACACCAGTAATTTTTTTTTTTTACATTGAGCGGGAAGGATGTGGCGGCCAGCTTCCAGGCCCCCTCCTTAGCAACCAGCTATATACAGTGTAAAAAAAAAAAAAAGAAAAGCTAATCGCTGCAAAATCGCAGTAAAAATGCGTGTCCAAAAACGCGGCAAGCACCGCAAAAAGCACTGCATAAACGCTCAAAAGCAACATGCATAGATCGAGCCTTAGGAAGCATTTCTTCATTGATTTATTTTTGTCTTCCCCGTGTTATACTGGAAGTGTCTCCACGGGGCACAAAACATGTATACCAGGCCAGTGCCATTTTACCTGTTAATGACATGCTTGTTCTACAGAATGATCATGCTGAAGTAGGATCTTCCAGATGCCATTCTATGTCTACCTCAACATTGGTTTGGCTACCTTAGACCCCTTTCACACTGAGGGGGTTTTCAGGCGTTTTAGCGCTAGAAATGGCCCCTAAATAGCACCTGAAAACTGCCTGCCATTCATTTCAGTGTGTCTTTTCACACTGGGGTGGTGCGCTTGCGGGACGTTAGGAAAAGTCTTGCAAGCAGCATCTTTGGGAGAGCGCTGTATACAAGACTTCCAAAACACCCTGCCCATTGAAATGAATGGGCGGTGCTTTCAAAGCTCCTGAAAAGCGTTTTGGAAGCTCCGCAATGCGGGCGTTTTTAACCCCTTCTTTGGGACGCTTTACTGCTAACGGCCTGCGCTTTCAGTGTGAAAGCAGCCTTATAGTTGTGGTTTTAGTTTTTTTTTTTTCATTCAAATACAAAGATACTCTACAGTTATAGGTACGCCCCAGTCAAAATTGAAAGTTAAACTTTGACATGCTTTTATTCTTTTATAAACTTTCCCTGATGAAGTAATACAGATTGTTCATTCTGAAAAACATGTTGGGCTACGTGCAAGAAATCCCTACTGACTGACCACAGGTTGTCTCTGGCAGCACAGGGCACACTTGTTTTTTGTTGGGTTTGACCTAATGTTTTGATGTACCATTTTCTTTATATACAGTTGTGCTCATAAGTTTACATACCCTGGCAGAATTTATGATTTCTTGGCCATTTTTCAGAGAATATGAATGATAACACAAAAACATTTCTTTCACTCATGGTTATGGTTTGGCTGAAGCCATTTATTATCAATCAACTGTGTTTACTCTTTTTAAATCATAATGGCAACAGAAACTACCCACATGACCCTGATCAAAAAAGTTCTCATACCCTGGGGATTTTGGCCTGATAACATGCACACAAGTTGACACACAGGGGTTTGAATGGCTATTAAAGGTAACCATCCTCACCTGTGATCTGTTTGCTTGTAATTAGTGTGTGTGTATAAAAGGTCAATGCATTTCTGAACTCCTGACAGACCCTTGCATCTTTCATCCAGTGCTGCACTGACCTTTTTGGATTCTGAGACATAGGGAAAGCAAAGGAATTGTCAAAGGATCTGTGGGAAAATGTAGTTGAACTGTTTAAAACAGGAAAGGGATATAAAAAGATACCCAAGGAATTGAGAATGCCAATCAGCAGTGTTCAAACTCTAATCAAGAAGTGGAAAATGAGGGGCTCTGTTGAAACCAAACCACGGTCAGGTAGACCAACTAAAATTTCAGCCACAACTGCCAGGAAAATTGTTCGGGATGCAAAGAAAAACCCACAAATAACTTCAGGTGAAATACAGGACTCTGAAAACATGTGGTGTGGCTGTTTCAAGATGCACAATAAGGAAGCACTTGAAGAAAGATGGGCTGCATGATCGAGTCGCCAGAAGAAAGCCATTACTATGCAAATGCCACAAAGTATCCCGCTTACAATACACCAAACAGCACAGAGACAAGCCTCAAACCTTCTGGCACAGTCATTTGGAGTGATGAGACCAAAATTTAGCTTTTTAGCCACAACCATAAACGCTTCATTTGGAGAGGAGTCAACAAGGCCTATGATGAAAGGTACAGAGGTGGATCGCTGATGTTTTGGGGATGTGTGAGCTACAAAGGCAGAGGAAAGTTGGTCAAAATTGTTGGCAAGATGAATGCAGTATGTTATCAAAAAATACTGGAGGAACATTTGCATTCATCAGCCAGGAAGCTGCGCATGGGACGTACTTGGACATTCCAACATGACAATGATCCAAAACACAAGGCCAAGTCGATCTGTCATTGGCTACAGCAGAATAAAGTGAAGGTTCTGGTGAGTCTCCTGAGACTCCTTTAAAAAGAGTAAACACAGTTGGTTGATAATAAATGGCTTTAGCCAAACACCAACTATGAGTGAAAGAAATGTTTTTGTGATATCACTTATATTAGGCTTGTGCAATTCGTTTCGTAACGAATTGAAATTCGGCTGAATTTTGCATCTTTCGGACATTTGGATGCATCCGAATGCATAAAAAAATAATGAATTTCAACTAATACAAAAGAATTTATAGCGGATATAACGAATGAATTTGACATGATTCAGTAATTCGTTAAAGAGCTAATTAAACAAAAGGTCAACTCAAAGTAAATCTCACAGTCCAATCAGCTGATTAATTTTGTGCTGGAGGTTGGATTACTGGCAAAGTGCATTCCTGAGAACTGAGTGAGAAGGTATTGTAACAGTATTGTATTTGAGCAGAGGAGAAGAGATATTTTCAATGTGTGTGTTAAAAGATTCAATATACAAACGACTTTCCAAACTACGAAACATTATCACGAATCTATATACATACATTAATATCGTAATTCAATGAATATGAACGAAATTATAGCGCATATAACGAATGAATTCGACATGATTCGAGATTCAGTATAATGAATATCGACACTCTACAGAAATAACTAATTATACGAAAACGTATTAACGTAACATAACGAATATAACAGAACGAAATTGTGTATTTTACAAATGATAATGAACCGAAACGAAACAAAATTTTCCATTGTGCACTAGTCTAATTCATATTCTCTGAAAAATGGCCAAGAAATCATAAATTCTACCAAGGTATGTAAACTTAGGAGCACAACTGTATGTACTGTGTTTTATACTACCCTGCCTAAATAGACCATGTTTAAATTTTATATGTTTTGTATATAATAAAAATGGCATATATTGCCTTTTACTATAATTACTATTTTTACGACTATTTCTGCCTTAAAAGTTCAAGGGGGCTGCCCCTATCTTGCACTTTGATGTACATGCTAAAATTCATGTATAGTAGGATGTTGGCAGCATAAAAACAAAAAAATCACAATTTTTTTTTCCAGATTAATATACTTTGAAGGCTGCTTTACATCTTTTTGTTTTGAAGTTTTAAGCCCTGTTCACACCTTGATGAGCGATTTTTCTTCTTGTAGCTCTAAAACGTTCAACAAGCCAAATCCCATTCATTTCAATAGCCCCTGTTCACATATGAGCACTGTTGCCTGAAGCAAAACTCCTGTTGCTTTCAAAAGTACATCAGCTTCTTTTTGGCAGATTACAAGCCCCATAAACTTCAATAGAAATGCCTGACTTGAGCATTTTATAAGCGATTTGTCACTTGTTTTCTGCTCAAACAGCAGCTCTCAGACCCTAATTTCCTCTCCTTCTCCTCCCCCTAGTGCTTTCTATTGGCTAAACAAAAGCTCCTGAAGCTGTAAAATGCTTATAATATGTTTCTAAAGTGCTTGTAAAAGCTGCAAAAATGCCAGTAAATCACTACGCTCAGTGTGAATTGAGCCTTACCCTTAGTTTTACTCTAATGCGGCGTACACACGGTCAGAATTTCCGATGGAAACAGTCTGATGGGAGCTTTTCATCGGATTTTCCGACCGTGTGTATGCCCAACGGTCTTTTTCTGTTGGAATTTCCGACGGACTTTGGATTGAGAACCTGTTCTCAATTTTTCCGACGGAAAACCTTTCTATTGGATTTTCCGATCGTGTGTAGGCAATTCCGACACGCAAAATTCCGACGTATGCTCGGAAACTATTTGACGCATGCTCGGAAGCATTAAACTTCCCTTTTATAGTGCTGTCGAACGTGTTTTATGCCGCTGTGTTACAGACCGTCGGAATTTGGTGTGACCGTGTGTAGGCAAGACAGGTTAAGCAAAATTCCGTCGGAATCCTGACGGGAAAGCCATCAGAGCTTTTTCCGACGAGAATTCTGACCGTGTGTACGTGGCATAAGATTGTTGGCAGCAGCCATCTAAACCCTCTTATCATGGCCAACCCCAAGGTTCTCCTGCCAGACAAAACTTTGGCTGTTCCAGGTAGTGTCGGAATGTGCCACTAAACCAACTCCCACTCATTTTTTTTGATCAGTCACTTAGATAATTGGCCTATTGTCACTTATGATGGGGCTATAAAGGTAGAGCTAATAAACAGAGATCTGACATAGCCAAGGAATCCTTTGCTGGAAAAAATATTCATGCTGCCATTGCTGACCTCCTCCTGAAAATACAGGAAAGCAGATGGGGCAAGCAAACTTTGTGATCAGTGGGATGTTTCAAACAGCAAATTTTTTTTTCCCTCCACCACATTTCTTTAAAATTGGCGTGGTAGTGTGTCATAGATATGCAGCTTACTGCCTGGAATTTCCATAAACATCAGCAGGTCCATCATTTATTTTACAGACTCCAATCATCTCTCTAATAATATAAATGGTTGTTCATTTATAGAACAGCTCAGCTGAGAAATGAAGCAGGCTTCTATGTGTACAAGTATCCGATTCTGTGTATGATTGAACCAATGACATCTGCTGCTTATGACAGCTTTATGTTGTTGTATTAAGCAAGTTGACTATGAGAATGTTTAGGGTGGTAAGTTGTATTTCTCTTATGCACTTGACCACTAATAATGACAAGTAAGATATTCCAAATAAGCCTTTATGGACCTGATCAGTCTCTCCAAATTTCCTTTTGTACATATACAGTACATGTCCTGTTTCCATGAGACAGTATTAATATAATAATATTCATAAGGGGTACAGTTTCAGGTAGATATAGACAGATTTTATTAATGTTGAACATTGGTGGGCTAAAATCCAAATTGGATTTTCAAGAATTTGCGCCAATTGTAAGTCTAAGGCCCCTTTCACACTTGTGCGACTTCAAAGTCGCGTGATTTTACCGCGATTTCAAGGAATGCCTGTGTAAGTGGCATCAAAATCGGACCAAAGTAGTGCAGGAACTACTTTAAAGTCGGAATGACTTGAAGTTGTACTAATATGAATGGCTGTCATTGGAAATCATGGGGAACGACTTGTCATGCTACTTTGCAATCCCAAATCGTGGGTTAAGTCGTATAAGTGTGAAAGGGGCCTAAACGTTTTAACTTTTGCAAATGGTATTTTCAAAACCTCTATTTTAATGTCGGCTTTCTTTAGATTTACTCTATTAAGCCTCAGGAGGAGCGTACACGTCTTGCTCTGATCATTTGTAATGACAAGTTTGAACATTGTAGCCAACGAAATGGAGCAGACTGTGATGTGGATGGGATGGAGAAACTGTTGGAAGGGCTCGGATACAAAGTTGTAATAAAAAACAACCTGACCGTGCAGGTAATTTACTATACATTTTTTATTTTAGGCCTTTGGGAAGTGTTTTGGTGTGCTTTATATTCACAGTTTGCATTGTTTCTATGCCAAGTAAATTTAACTTCCTAAATGCACTTAGATGGGGATATCTATGATTTTTGAACTGAAAAGGTCTGGCTCAAGTGTATGCCTAAATGTAATGGTTATCCCCTAAGAGGGCATGGAGTCTTATTCACACTGCTCACTTTGAACACACTGCCATCAGGGAGTCAATGGATCTTCTGGCATAGGTGAGATATTTATACCATCTTAGCTTTCTGCTCTCTGAACGTTAAAGCATACTATGTACCACCCACAGTGGGGTACTTTGCCCTAAAGCTAAAGTTACACTTTACAGGCAGCCTGTTAGGACAGCTGTTGCATGTCACAACTGAGTTGTTAGATTGCACAAATTAAGTGTTTCATTGCTTGAAATCCTGGATTGTTGCTAGCTCCAGAGCAGAACACACCCAGGGCCGGTGCTACCACTAGGCAAACTAGGCAGCCGCCTAGGGCGCCCTGGTGCCTGGGGGGCGCCTGGCCACTGGTGTTCCTACTCTCTTCTCTCTGCAGCAAGCAACTAAGTCTCAGCATCAGCAGGCAGCCGCCATTCCATTCGCAGATTGTGCCAGAGGCGCAGCGGCGGTGGAGGACTGTGTCTGTCTCCTGTCTCCCGAATGAATTGAAGCAAGCAAACATTCATTGATGGGCACTGGTAGGCTGCATTGATGGGTGCTGGTGAGGCTGTATTAATTGGCGCTGGTAGATTGCATTTGATGGGTGCTGGTGAGGCTGCATTAATGGGCGCTGGTGAGGCTGCATTGATGGGCACTGGTAGGCTGCATTGATGGGTACGGGTGAGGCTGCATTAATGGGCACTGGTGAGGCTGCATTAATGGGCATTGGGGAGGCTGTATTGATGGGCACTGGTAGGCTGCATTAATGGGTGCTGGTGAGGCTGCAATAATGGGCGCTGGTGAGGCTGAATTGATGGAAGCTGGTAGGCTGCATTTGATGGGCACTTCATTAAAAAGGTGGAGTATACAAGGGCATGGCAAAGGGGGTGGGGTCAGGGGTGGAGCCAGGGGGGGCGGCAAAATGAGGTTTTGCCTAGGGTGTCAAAAATCCTTGCACCAGCCCTGAACACACCTCTGCAGCATTGTACATAGTGATAGGTCTGCCTTGGAATTGGCACAACTTTCAGGAGATGGGTAATGGCTGCCTGTAGTCAATCATTGACACTCGGAGCAGATCAGTTTTACACCTTTTGTTGCTGTATACAGCATTATTTTCACTAACAATTACAATTTGGAATTTGTACTAGAAAACAAGTGGGTGGTTGTACTGGTAGGAAATGCAGGATGTCTTGTTTTTCAAACATAAAAAATGTGTGTTTCTTTACATTGCTGGTGATTGAGAAGACTGCCCCATACATTGATGGTTAGTGTAGTTCTTCACATTGATGGCCATAGGGGAAGAATGCCCTGTACTTTAAAGGGCAGAAAAGTGAAAAGAGAGGCTGCATTCGTGCAATGCCACTGGCTCTGCTAAGTGACATTGGTAATGAGAACTATGCAGCCATGGTAGAGAAACCCTGGATGAAAAAGGCTGCTCTCAATAATTGATTGCTTGTTTTATAATGATACAACCTGGGCACCTCTAGGATTAATACTAAATAAATTAAATGTGATGTTTTTTTAAATTAAATGTTATAGGAAACTCGTTCAATAGGATCCAATAGGCTGCACACTGCATCCAATTTAATCATAATCTTCAAAACGCCATATACAGCAAGCGTAGACATTGTGGGAGCAAAGAAACACAGTCAACGCATTAGTCATGAATAAGCCCTAGCAGCACAAAACATGCTGGCTGTGGTTCATTCTGATGTTTATGTTTGTTGTATATGGCGTTTTGAAGATTATGAATAAAATGGATGCAGTTTTCAAGTGTGCTACCCTTTGGATCCTATTGCACTTGTTCCATATGGCTGGTAGAGCAGTGCCTACACCTGAATACACAGGAGGTGAAAGGGAGTGTGTGGTGGACCCACCCAGACCAGTATACATATTTTATCTATAAAATAAACTGTTAGTTTTCATTTTATTGATATACAGATTTCAGTGCAGTGATAATCCCTTTATAGAACTGATGTTCAGTCAACATTACATTTGTTTCACAATAGCACAAAAATGAGAACAATTAAAAAAATAATAATCATTTATTACCACGCCAAATGTAATTTTAGGTGTGTTTTTTTTTTTCTCCAAAAGTTTTGAGTTTTGCTTTCATTTCCTTCAGTTTTTCTACATGAAACCCTGTGAGATTAAAGATGTGGTATTTTTTCTCCTTAACATTTTCTTAACTATTCCTATATGACATTCTTTCAGGAAATGCGGGAAACAATGAAAGATTTTGCTGCTGAGGAGAAACATATGACTTCGGATAGCACGTTCTTAGTATTTATGTCTCATGGTCAAAGAGATGTTATATGTGGGACTGACAGCCAAGACTCTAAAGCGGGGGAAACAAATGCGCTACATGTTGATGAGATCTTCTCTACATTCAACAATAAGAACTGCCGTGTACTGCGAGATAAACCAAAAATTATCATTATTCAGGCCTGTCGTGGAAGTAAGTAAAATTTCTGCTTTAACAGTAATCCTCAAAAAACAGATCAGGGTATGGTAGGTTAAAAATGGTAGATCAGTGCCTCAATACTTTGGTTTGCAGTTTAAAGATATCAATCCCAAAGTGATTTTACAACTGTGCTTTGTTTCTTCACATACATAACTGATCAGTGTTGCCAACCTACCAGATTAAAATTTACTGACACAACACCCAAAAATTACTGGCACAACCAAGTTTTTACTGGCATTTCCAAAAGTTGCAAAATTACAGTTTTAAGTGCAAATGAGAGTATTTAGGCTACAAACAAATACAATATGCAATTAGCAATATGAATTAATGTAGATAATAAGGCAAAAAACATATTTCTTAGTATCTCAGGGACAGGACAGAAATTAGAATGGGCGGCACACACATAAAATTCACTCTCACAGTGACACTGACAGCAGTGTACAGCAGCACAGATGATGATGATGATGAGACCTCACTGACAAAACACGTCCCCTCCTGAGTCACAGTGACAGTCTCTCTCCAAGCCAAGTGGTCCCTCCTGTCCACTCCAGTCTAAACAGCACTGATGGTTTTGGTCCCAGCCCACCTTGCTCCCATACCACAGACCCGAATACGAGGCTCTTGCCCCTCTGCTTGGCTCCATTGCACCATGACATCACACTGCATGCTCAGGCTCCGCCTCCGCCAGTGCCGCTCAATCACACTGTAGCAGGCACTCAGATGGTCTCAGCCGGCTCCAGACCAAGACGAGTATCACAGCCATATTTTTTACTGGCAACCTTTTACTTTTACTGGCATTTACTGGCAGGAGAAAATTGCCTGTTTTTTACTGGCTGCCAGTAAAAATACTGACGGTTGGCAACACTGTAACTGATGCATCTGCACTTTAAATGTGCAGCCTAATGCCTGAAAATAAATAAGTTGTTCCCAACAACTATGAATGAACAATGTGGGCGTCCCACCACATATACACTCTGTGTTTGAAAATTTGTGGACACCTGATGCCTGACAAAAGAGGAGACCCCTCCGAAAACACATTACCCAGCAACCACCGACTACCCAGAAAGGTTTCTCTGCTCCAGACCCGAAGGCACCAGAGCTTTGCACTGCACCTGATAGATCGGCAGGACCTGAATTTTGTTATGTTTTTCCAAGTTCCAGAAAAGTGCAGTAAGGCTCACTCGCACCATCCAGCTCCAGCATTGCCTCCAGGCAGATGACGATCATACTGTAAGTTCCTGTCATTCTTGCCTTTTCCCCATTTATTTATTACACAAAGGTTGGTGCGCCTCTTTTCTCCCATTTTACCATGAGCATACATTTGCAGTTCAACCCCCCTCAACACACATCTTTTGGAATCTAGGAGCCAGCTAAAAAAGTTAGGAGCCAGGTTTTGTTTTTTTTGTTTTTAACGACCGACAAAGCTTTATTTTCAATATAAATCTTAAATTTACATAGACAACTAGAACGAATGTGACAAAGCTTTATTTTCAATATAAATCTTAAATTTACACAGACAAATAGAACGAATGTGATTGCTTTTATTTCCTGCCTTGCAGGGACACAAGACCGCCATATCCCCGCTAAGGGTCCGATCATGTTCGCCTGAAAAACTGACAGGCGAACCTGATCAGACAGCCCGTGTGAAAGGGGCCAAGCAGGGAGATGACAAATAAATTAATTTTAATTAACCGCTTCCCTCCCGCAGGACAACTAAAAACGTCCTGTCTTTGAAGAGGAATACCGTTGTTATGGTATCCTCTTCAAGAGCCGGCGGTTCTCTTTCAGATAAAAGTGGTCTCTGCGGTGAGATTTTATCGGTGGTGGGAGAGGGGCCCCCCCTCCCGCAGCACTCCGGTGCCCTCCACCACTTACCGTGGCCGTCAGTAACGGCGGAGGCGATCCGGACCTGTCCCTGGCCTGACATGGAGACGAGTGAGGGGAAGATGGCCCCCGCCCGTCTCCAAGTCATTGCAGGGCAGAAGCGACTTCAAATCGTCACTTCCGCCCATAGCTCTTAAAAGGGACATTTTTTTATTTTTTTTATTTTTTTTCAAATGACAATTTTTTTTTTTTTTTTTATTGCATTTTAGTGTAAATATGAGATCTGAGGTCTTTTTGACCCCAGATCTCATATTTAAGAGGTCCTTCCATGCTTTTTTTCTATTACAAGGGATGTTTTTAGGAATAAAAGTGACACAATTTTTTTTTCAAAAGAACAGTGAAAATGTTTTAAATAAAACTTAAAATAAAAAAAAAAAAAAATGTATTTTAAACGTGCCCCGTCCCGCCGAGCTTGTTTGCAGAAGCGAGCGCATACGTGAGTAGCGCCCGCATATGAAAGCAGTGTTCAAACCACACATGTGAGGTATCGCCGTGATCGGTAGAGCGAGAGCAATAATTCTAGCCCTAGACCTCCTCTGTAACTCAAAACATGCAACCTGTAGAATTTTTTTAAACGTCGCCTATGGAGATTTTAAAGGGTAAAAGTTTGTCGCCATTCCACGAGCGGACACAATTTTGAAGCGTGACATGTTGGGTATCAATTTACTCGCCGTAACATTATCTTTCACAATATAAAAAAAATTAGGCTAACTTTACTGTTGTGTTATTTTTTAATAAAAAAAATAATATTTTTTCCCAAAAAAGTGCGCTTGTAAGTCCGCTGCGCAAATACGGTGTGACAGAAAGTATTGCAACGACCGCCATTTTATTCTCTAGGGTGTTAGAATAAAAAATATATATAATGTTTGGGGGTTCTAAGTAAAGGGAAGGAGATGGGCAGGCAGTGAAAACAAACAGCTCCATTAGCATTGCTGGATATCATACCAACGGCCACCACAAGAGGGCGCCAGATTCTAGAAGGTATCATAGGACTGCACAGTAGCATACATTTTAATTTTGGGGACTTAAAACTTCAAAATTTACCTGAAATCAGAGGATAATGCAATTGTTAACGGGACAAGGCCCGCAAAGCCGGGGCCTCAATTACCGGCCGGATCTGCGCGGCCCATCGCGATCGCACGGGGGGGGGGTGCGCCATGGAGACAGGATACCCCAGCTGTGCTGCCCCAGGCACCAGGTCGCTAATTCTAGTCGCAAATGCGACCTGGCGCCCAGGGTTTGTCGAGCCCTGCCCAATGGAGGCTACATGTAAAAAGAAAATAACCGCTATAGAAGACTATTACTTAAAGTGGATTTGTAGGGGGCGTGGCTTGGACATATATGTGAGCAGATGTGCCTCACATCGGCTCCGGTATCCTGATACAATTCATCCTAGTGTAAGTGTATATCCCTGCAGAAATTGACCAGACACTCCGATCCCGGCGTGGAGCTACCCCTACTGCGACTCCCGGTCGAAATCGACCTAAGGCAGGGATGACTAGAAGGCAGGAGGAGAGCCTGCATGCCGAGCGGCAGATCCAACATGGCGGATCCCCGCTCCAGCAGCGCACAGCGAAGAACCGCTGTAGCTCGCCCCTGTCCATGCAGGAAAAGTATGCCCACGGTCCGGGTGGCTAGAAATCAATGCAGCAGCCACATACATTGTATGCAGCAAAAGCGGCAAAAAACAACCCCACTGTGAAACAGCAGCACATTGAACAGCATGCAGCAGAGAAAATGGTGTTGGCAGCAAATGGAATCACAGTGAGTACCCTCTTGTCTCCCTTCCCTCCTCCTGGAATAGCAGACCCCTCTGACCTGAGCATAGAGAACCCTCTCTGCAGGATATCCTTACTGCAGTCCATACCTATGGCTCCTCACTCACTTGATTGTCCACAGAAGTTAGAAGTACGAAAGAACGTATACAGCAAATTAGACATGGCATGCAAAAGATCAGAGAAAGGGCCACTGCTTTGGAGGGTAGGGTGAGCTCCATAGAGGATGAGCTGCCTCCACTTTTGCAAGATGTTCAAATGACTGCTGCTAAAACAACAGATACGGCTGTCAGAGTAGAAGACATGGAAAACAGGCTGAGACGGAATAATATCTGCATAGTTGGCATACCTGAAAAATCTGAAGGGAAGAACCCTGTTGACTTCATTGAAACTTGGCTAGCTGACACGTTTGGTAAAAATAACCTCACTCCATTTTTCTCTGTGGAAAGAGCTCACAGGGTGCCCTCTCGCCCACCACCACCAGGGGGCAATGATAGACCTTTCCTGCTGAAACTCTTACACTATAAAGTTAGAGATATTATCCTTCGCATGGCTAGACAAAAGGCTAATCTGGAAATACAGGGCACCAAAGTATCTATATATCTGGATTTCTCAGCAGCAGTCCAAAAGCAGAGGGCTAGATTCACGTAAAGAAACGCCTGCGAGCAAAATCAGTGATTTATTTCATGCTTTACCTGGCCAAACTACATGTAGTAGCAGATGGTTCTGTACACTTTTTTGAAAACCCGACTATAGCTACAAACTGGCTTGATCGTCATGAGCGACACTTGCGAGCGGCTGCTCGAGATGATGGCCCGAGCTAGAATCATGCGTTAACCTGCCTACATATATTCTGTTTGCTCACCTTGCTAACAATGGAGCTCAAAGAGAAACACTTTGGATTTGCTGGTTTATTACATCTCTTACCAGCAACTTGTGTACTTGGCTTCACAGAACGGGGTCCTGGCCCTCGCTTGTCCCCCCTCACATAGTTCTGCGGGGGACCCATTGATCCAACCAAGAACTTTTTTTTTTGGTTGGAAGACTGTTTATTTTTTGTTGTTTTTCAGCCCTGGTTGGATGGGCTCTACTTCTGCAGATCATTTTCCAGCACTGCTCTACCACACGACTCTGTGCTCCAGAGTGAGACGACTGATGCCAGCCACATGGAGTGCCTCCTGCACAGGAGCCATCATGGTAAACTGCTTGACCAGACCTCCGGGTCCCCCATCCACAGACCGGACCCACATTGGTTTTGGAACTTTTTCACATCTATCTTTTTAAATGGGTAAACCGGTGGACTCGATCCTCTCCTTGAACGTTAGAGGCTTGCATGATCCTAAAAAGAGGACTGCAGTATTTACTTTTCTCTCAAACCAGGCTCCCGCTGTTATTTGCTTACAGGAGACTCATCTCACTAGTGACACTACCAATCTAATGGATATGTCTAAATACCCTTACAATATCATTCTGTGCATACCAGATACTCTAGAGGGGTTAGTATATTATTCTCCAGGACTGCCTTATTCACTAAACTCGATGCCCAAATAGACTCTGAGGGCAGATTATTTTTTCTGATGGGTATGTGGGAATCTCATGCTTGTGTAATTGCTAGTATTTATGTGCTCCCACCTTTTACGTTAGTAGTAGTACTACAATGTTTGTCTAGGTTTTTGGCTAGGCATCCCCAGCTCCCAGTGTATGTTTTAGGCGACTTTAACAGTGCACTGGATACCTCACTTGATGTACACAAAAAATACAGCCCACAGGGCACCAGAACAATTACTGCCATAGCTACATTTATAGCTGAACTTGGGTTGATGGATCTCTGGAGATGTAAGTTTCCTCTCAAGGCCCAATTCTCCTGCCATTCATTGACCCACTCTACGCTATCGTGTATAGATTTTGCACTGAGGAATGCCATGACTCACTGTTATGACCCTGTGGTAACATACCTGGCCAGGGGCCTATCTGACCATTCCCCAGTGCAACTCAGTTTACATTTCCATAAGGTTAGACTACCTGTCCATTGGAAGCTGAACCCATTCTGGCTTCATTTATTTACTGATCCTGAACACATGCATGTTCATATTAGAAACCTTTTACTGGATAATAAGCCTTCAGCCGCATCTGGTGTGGTATGGAATACCCTGAAGGCTTTCATTAGAGGTATGTGCATTAAAGAGATTGCTACGATTAAGACCAAGAGTAGGCAATGGGCCAAGGATGCCAGTCTAGCTGTAGATAGAGCTGAAGAAACATTCCTGCAAGCCCCTACACCTGACCATGAGAGGCAGTGGATAGACTTTACCGTACTATACATCAACAGCAGGCTGATAATAAGCGTTTCTTTACCTCTCAAACATATTTTGAAGAGGGTGAGAAAACTGGCCATATGCTCTCTATGATAGCCAGATCCCAACAACCTTCCCAGGTCATACACAGATTAGCCATATCACCTACTCAAGTGGTTACAGACACCCCTTCCATACTGAAGGGCTTTTGTACCTTCTTTCAGGATATATACTCCTCAAAGGTGTCTTACCCTGCAGCTGAGTTGTCTGACTTCCTGGAAATCATTCAACTCCTGCAGCTCCAGGGGGAAGATAAAAAACAATTAAATGCACCTCTCACCCTTGAGGAGCTACAACTCGCACTGGCCACGTTTCTGAATTCCGGAGGCCCGAGGAAACGATGGCTTACCAATTGAATTATACAAAACATTTAAAGGAATACGCTTACCGGAGTTACTCCGTACACTTACCGATGCTCTATGTACTTTATGAAGCGGTGGTGGTCCTTTTGAAGCCAGGGAAAGACTCTGATAAACCTGAATCCTATCGACCCATCTCCCTGCTGACTACGGATTTAAAATTACTTACAAAAGTCATTGCCATGAGACTCTCAAAGGTGGTGACTAAACTTGTACACCCAGATCAATTCGGATTCATACCTAATCGATCAAATAAACTTTGTCGCCTATATCTGAATAGGCAACTCCCTACTGACAACCAGGGTCAGAGAGCTATCCTCTCACTCGATGTCGCTAAGGCATTCGATAGTGTTGAGTGGAATTACTTATGGCGGGTGTTGGAAAAATTCAACCTGGGGAAGATAATCATTTCATGGATCAAACTATTATATAAAGCACCGAAAGCATGTATCAGAATAAATAACACCTTATTACCATCCTTTGATCTGCACAGCAGTACAAAACAGGGTTGTCCCCTGTCCCCTCTGCTATTTGCGCTGGCCATAGAGCCCCTGGCTGCAGTCATTAGAGGGAATCCTGAAATATGTGGGTTTAAACGATGTGAGCTAGAAGACAAATTGGCACTATATGCAGACAATGCACTCCTCTTTCTGGGAGAAACATCTGCCTCACTGATAAACCTTATGGAATTAATTCATAGATTTTGGACCTTCTCTGGGTTCAAAATAAACTGGGACAAATCTACTTTATTACCCTTAGACCCTCTTGTGGCGCCCCTACCCCTGATAGCAGAACAGATTAAGGTGGTAGATACCTTTTGGTGTCTAAAGGAGGAAGTAGCTTGGAGGTATTGCTTCAGTATTTCCCCTACATCCAGTGGATGAGCCTCCGCGGCCCCCGGAGCCCTGAATGTTGGCAGGACAATCTCTTGATTCTCATGGAACACATTAACGTGACTTTAGAATTTGAACCGAGCATAGGGATAAAGGCCACCCGATTCGGAAAGAAAGTCAGGAATGGTTCTTTATGGCCAAAAGTCCCGATCTCAGAGACCCTTTTGGCTGATGTGATGGCCACAAGAAAGGTGACTCTTGCGGAAAGATCTTTGATAGAAACTGGATTCTGTGGTATTAAGTCCAGCAAGTGAGTCGAGAACAAGAGGGAGATCCCACTTGGGGAATCTTGGCCTCCTTTTGGGGCCTGAGTCTTTCCGCCCCTCTGAAGAACTGTCGGATTAGAGGGTGAACGGTCCATGACGCTACAGAGAAGGCTGACAGGGCTGAGACTTGAACCCTGAGGGAGCTGATGGACAGAGCCAGATCTAGACCAGATTGGAAGAATTCTAGGATGTCTTGTACTCCCGGATCTCTGTATGATCTTCCCGTAGAGAATGAGAATTCCACGAACTTGGCAACTTGGCCCATATTCTCCCATAGAGCTTATTTGTGCTTGCCCTTCTCAAACTCACGAGAGTGGAAATTACACCTGACGCACAGCCGAGGATTTCCAGCCTCCCTCTCAAGAACCAGACCATCAGTCTTAATAGCGCTGGACAATGGTGCAGGACTGCTCCCTGAGATAGAAGGTCCGGCCTGAGGGGAAGAGGTACCGGGTCTCAAAAGCTGAGCTAGGTCAGGAGGGGAAACCATGGCCTGTTTCGCCAGTAAGGAGCTATTACCACCATCTCGATTGCTTCCACTCTGAGTCTCTGCAGAAATCTGAGAATGACCGGGAACAGGGGAAAGGCAGATGCCCTGCTGAAGCTCCACCGATCTGTCAGGGCATCTACTCCAAAGGCCAGGATAGGTCCAACGAGGAGGACAAAAAAGGAACGCAGTCCCTGGCTGTGAGCTCAAATTTATAGGAGTAGGGTCCTGTAGCATTGGAGAGGGGGCAGTGTAAATCCACAAGTAGGCTGCCATGGAGTCTGTCAGGAAAAGGTTTGTTGAATTCCCTAGTAAAGCGTATAAGAATTTTCTTGTTAAAAAAAAAAAAAGTGTATAAGAAAATATTCAGGTCAGTTTTTCAGGCATTAAAAGCCATAAGAATATGTCCTTTTGTGTCTGACTTTATATTTATGTATTTAGATACTGTTTCCTGGAGAGATCCAATAAAAGGTTCTTTGTTCATCCAACATCTGATTGAGCACATAAAAAAAGATGCCCACCACTATTCAATAGAGGATATCTTCCGTGATGTAAGTTGTTTTTTTTTTTTTTTTTGATAGAACTTTTACAGCATTTTCCTAACCTAACAGGAAAGGATCCTGTAATACTTCTGTTAATGAAGATGTTGGGGAAAAAGCACACAGGTGGAGTAAGCTACACAACTAGTTTTAGCAATGCTCAGCCTGGCATAATCACATAATGCTCCAAACATATACGATTTACCAGGTAGATATTCAGGCCTGCTGCAAGGTGCATAAAGCTCTCATATGAGTGTTTTCAGGTTTCTAGATCCTTATTTTTTCTGTGGGCCTGTTGGCAGTTCTGTTGTCTGTTGTTGCCCACACCCTCCGTTTATTGCTTTGGGACACCCCATGGTCCATGATTACAAGACCTGTGTTTTGTACTGTAAGATTAAGATAAATGAAAATTTTGACTTGCCTGTAAATTCCTAATCTTGGAGTACTGTACCGGACAAACGCTCCCTCCCATCTGCCTTCTGTGGCCACTCCTTATTGCTTGCATAAAAACAGGAGTCTCACAGAATGGGTTCGAGTTTTATGAGCATGCTTTACTTGCAGTTACTCTCAGAATATCAACTGAGAGGTTAGTGATGAAATTTTATGCAAATCAGTTTTTTTCCAACCTAAGCATTTTCACAATCACAGTGCTTACTTTAGTCCTCCTTCACAAGGGCGATTACCTGCATACACTAGATTCCAGTGGTAGGAATCAGCGGACTGTTATTGCTGGGATGACAGGGGTATGCAAATAGTGGCAGCCACTCAGCCTGTACAAAGTAATGACTGGCTGACAAAAACCTTTGCTGTTCGCATGTTTCTGCACACCAAGCTGGTTCTTACGGTTAGGGACAAATGACCAAGCCTGGACACAGTCACATGCGTTCTTGCCGCTGGAATCTGATGTATGCAGGTGATCACCCTTGTGAATGAGGTCTTAGGCCCCTTTCACACGGGCGGTCCGTTCAGGTCCGCCTGTCAGTTTTTTCGGCGGACCTGAACGGACACTCCATAGACCTCTATGGAGAGTCGGATGTCAGTGGTGACATGTCCGCTGACATTCGACCCGCTCCGACCCGAAAAAGTGTGACAAAGGAAAAAGATATTTTTCCATCCGTCTGTGGATCGGATCGGATGACGACTGACTCTACGGTCCGTCGTCATCTGATCCCCCATAGGGGAGAGCACGCTCTGACAGGTCCGTCCCTGCGCAGTGTGCAGAGACGGACCTGTCATCTTCCTGCTCAGCGGAGATGGCTCCGGCGATCCCCGCTGAGCAAGCGGATATCCACGGGGCGGATCAGCACTGATCCGCCCCGTGTTAAAGAGGCCTTAGAAGTTCCTTTTATTGAAATTAGCAATTTAGGAGATATATTTCATGAAATCTTTTCACACTGATTTAAGGATTACTGCATATTACACTGGGTGAGTAGTTAACCAGCCATTAATCCATTTTGAACAGTTGTAGCATATTATATGTTATAGAAAATTAATATACTCAAAAAAGGAGATTTGTATACTTGAACTTGTTCCTCTTATGTCTCCACAGGTTCAGTTGTCCTTCAAGAACAAGGTACAGATGCCTACACAGGAGAGAAAAACACTCTTGAAGAAATTTTACCTTTTCCCTGGAATTTAGATTTACACTTTTTTTGTACACGGAATATAAAAATAAAAAATTATATGTTTAATGTAATAAGCTGCACCTCCTTTTTTTTTTTTTTAACACAAAACGAAAACAAAACAATACACAAAAAAAAAAAAAAAAAGACAGCAGTACAGCTTAAGCATACAATGGTGAGGTATTCAAGATATTGAGATAACAGGAATAAATACAGAAAATTTGGTGATGCTGGATATTGTAAGATCTAGGGTGGGCAACAGGGTGAGGTGCTGCCGGGTACTAAAGTTCAGTTGGGGAAGTGTAAACTGTGACGGGAGGGAGGGGGGGGGTCTATGAGGATCCAGGAGGTGCCGAGATCGCACCTAGCTCATCAGGTGTAATTGGTATTCAGCTCTTGCTCTGTGGGGTAAGTTGAGGGGATGAGGTGTCAACACACAGGGGTGGGGGGGGGGGGGAGGGAGGCCAATAGGGGAGGGTACGTGAATCTCGAATGTGGAGACAGGAGAATATCGGTGGTCCTTAGGAGGTCTAATTTTGCCAAGCGCGGTCGGCATTTCCTAATTTGTAGCCAAGGAGCAGAGACTCATCTCATAGTCATGGGAGGTCACTGTCATCCTATCCATCATCACATACGCCACTATACAGTGAGCAACCTGGCAGTTTCCCATGAGTTCCAGACTTTGTCAAACTTTTGGGGACATTTGCGGCCCATAAAGATTAATTTGTACATGGGCAACACAGAGTCCACCAGTGCACGCAACTGGGTCACCATGGGGGGGGGAGTCGTCAGTTTCCAGTGTTGTAGGAGAACTTTCCTGGCATAGAAATATAGATAGAACAGTAGTAATTTGGCATGTGTTGAATGTGTCACCAATTCAGTAATGCCTAGAAGAAGGACCTTGGGGTCCATTGACACTGAGAGGTTGGTAGCAGTATTGACCTCTGCGACCACTCTCTTCCAATATTCCTGGATGATGGGGCAGTCCCAAACCACATGCAAATATGTTCCAACTGTCTGTTGGCATTTAGGGCACAGTTCTGATTGCGTAGGATATATCCGAGCTAGCCTTTGGGGGGTGTAATAGGCCCTGTGCAAACACTTGCATAGTTCTTTCATAACCTGGGACATAAAGGGTGTACCATGGTCCGTAAGCAGTTCCTTACAAATACCCAAGTGGCTAAAAACAAGAGATAGCTCTTTGGCTATGGTTTTGGCCAAGGTATTTCGAAGAGGAATCGCTTCCGGATAACGGGTGGCATAGTCCAATATAACCAAAATGTACTGATGCCCCCTAGCAGATTTCATTATCGGACCTACCAAATCCATTGCTATCCTCTCCAAGGGGACCTCAATGATAGGAAGAGGTACCAGCGGGTTACAGAAATGTGGCATAGGTGCCGACTTCTGACACACAGGGCAAGAGGAACAATAATTTTCTGTTTCCTTCATGACCCCAAGCCAAAAGAATCTCTGCAATACTCTCTCTCTGGTTTTCTCTGTCCCCAGATGACCTCCAAGAATGTGCCCATGGGCCAATTCTAACACCACCTTACTGTAAGGTTTGGCCACCACAAGTTGCTCAATGGTTTCTTCTGCCCTTTTACCCACTCGATACAGCAGGTCCCTTTCCATAATGAAGTACGGGTAAATGCAAGTCTTATCTGGGTTCACTAACTCGCTATCTATTTTCCCGTGCCTTTATTAGGGTGGGGTCTTTTAACTGTCCCTGTGAACCTCGAGATCTGAAAACTCCACAGACGGCATGTTTTCGTCTGAGGATGTTGGCTCCTCCCCAGATTCCCCCACTAATACCGACAAGGGAAATTCTGGAGAGTCCTCACCACTCTCAGAGGAATTCTGGTCATCAACTTCTTGGTCTATAGGGGCACCAGTGGGGGGGCTCAGGACAATCCCAGAGTTCCCAGAACTTTGGAAAATCCCTTCCCACAATGGCATCATGTGGTAAGTGAGACACTAACCCCACCTGATGAGAGAGGTTACCTTTGGGGGTCTCAAAAGACACTGAAGTAACAGGATACTCTTGGGGTGTTCCCATGCACACAAATAACAGCCACCTTGTTGTTCCCAGAGACCTCTGTAGTAACTAATTCAGCTTTTATCAATGTCACCAGGCTACCTGATTCCAGTAACACAACAAGATTTCTACCATTAATACACATTTTACATAAATGTTTCTCAGGTCCCCGAATGGCAGGGCATGCAACTGTCGCAAACAGCGACTGTCGTCTGTCCCTTATAAAGTCACATTGCATAGGTTCATCCACAACTGGGTAATTGGCTGCAATATGTCCCTCTTGCCAGCAGCGGTAGCAAATAATCTTTTTCGCTGCCTCTTGCGGCCTGGGCTTCCCGGGCTGCTCCCGCCAGACATTAGGTAGAACTCCCACCCTCTCACTCTCTCCACCATCACTCCTTGGAGTCATCTTACCCGCCACTGGGGATGGTCTGGTCTTAGGGTGGAAAGTCCGTGAGTCCATGGAAAAGGCGGTCAGGTTCTCTGTAGCCAAGTACCTCTCAACCAGATCCACAAGCTTATCTGCAGTTTCTGGGTCTACATGGCTTACTCACTTTTGGATGGCAGTAGGAAGAGCTCTCATGAAACGATCCATAACAACACGTTCCACAATCTTTGGTGCGGTCAAAGTCTCTGGCTGCAGCCACTTCCTGCTCAGGTGAATGAGATCATACATTTGAGACCTGGGGGGTTTTCCAAGCCGGAAAATCCAGTTATATACACGCTGAGCCCAGACGGCCAGGGTAACACCCAGCCGTGCCAATATTTCAGTTTTTAGCACCACATAGTCTTTTGCTTGGTCAGGCTCTAGGTCGTAATAAGCTTTCTGCTATTCCCCAGTTAACAGAGGGGCCACCAGTCCAGCCCACTGCTCCTTAGGCCACTTTTCCCTTCCAGCAGTCCTTTCAAATGTGGTCAAAAACACCTCCGGATCATCCTCTCCAGTCATTTTTGTCAGTAAACGTCTCACACCAAAGGATGCGTTATTAGTGGAACCACTTGCCTCACTGGTCTGCAGACGTTGCTGCATTAATGTCTCCATTTGTTGTTGGAGTCTCTGCTCTTGCTTCTGCAACAGGTCTATGAAGTGGGCCTCAGATTGCTGCTGGGCTTGTCGCTGAGCTTTCAGACTATGCTGGTGAGCTTTCTGCTAAGCTTCCAGACTCTGTTGCAAAGTTGCATTTGTCTGTTGTTGAGCTGAAAGGCTCTTTTGCAAACCCGCATTTGTCTGCTGCTGATTTGCTTTTGCTAGAGCCAGCTGTCTCAGTATCTCCTCCATGCTGGCCTTAAAAAAAAAAACAGCCCGCATTCAATATATAGAAGGGGTGTCAGTATATAAAAAGGGTGTCAGTGCATTGGGGGGTGTCAGTATATAGAAGGGGTGTCAGTGTATTGGGGGGTGTCAGTATATAGAAGGGGTGTCAGTGTATTGGGGGGTGTCAGTATATAGAAGGGGTGTCAGTATATAGAAGGGGTGTCAGTGTATAAAAGGGGTGTCAGTGTATTGGGGGTGTCAGTGAATTGGGGGGTGTCAGTACAGGCATACCCCACTTTTAAGTACACAATGGGGTTTATTTACTAAAGCTGGAAAGTGCAAAATCAGGCTCACTTCTGCATAGAAACCAATGAGCTTCTAACCCCAGCTTGTTCAATTAAGCTTTGGTAATAAAACCTGGAATCTCATTGGTTTCTATGCAGAAGTGAGCCTGATTTTGCACTTTCCAGCTTTAGTAAATAAACCCCATTGTGTACTTAAAAGTGGGGTATGCCTGTATATAGAAGGGGTGTCAGTATATAGAAGGGGTGTCGGTGTATAAAAGGGGTGTCAGTATATAGAAGGGGTGTCGGTGTATAAAAGGGGTGTCAGTGTATTGGGGGGTGTCAGTATATAGAAGGGGTGTCAGTTTTTTTTTTTTTTCTTCTTTCTTCTTTTCCTTTTGATTACTTTCTTTGGTAGTTTCTGTTAATGTATAAGGTGATTGGTTTTAGGGATTTATCTTTTATGGTATCTAGAAAATCATATTATCCCTATATTCATGCTGAAAATTACTAATCAAATTTAGAGTGTAGAATTTTCAATCTATAGAATAAGAATCAGAGTTATCGAGATATGACTTTCCATATATCTATGGCTATGACTGTTACATTTATATATTTATATGTGTAGGAGAGCCTTTGATCACTCTATTTATGAACTTACTTAAATTAATCTGTTGCTATGTATAATGGGATGATATAAATAAAGAATTTGGAAAAAAAAAAGAAGGGGTGTCAGTGTATTTGGGGGTGTCAGTTGATAGAGGGTACTATTTGAGGGGTGACAGTATATTGGGGGGGTCATTATATAGGGGGTGTCAGTATATAAAAGGGGTGTCAGTGTATTGGGGGGTGTCAGTGTATTCAGGGGGTGCGTGTCAGTATATAGAAGGGGAATCGGGTCAGTATATTGACGGGGTGTTAGTATATATGAGGTGTCAGTATATAGAAGAGGTGTCAGTATATTGGGGGTGTTAGTATATAGAAGGGGTGTCAGTATATTTGGGGTGTTAGTATATAGAGGGGGTGTCAGTATATAGAATATATAGAAGAGGTGTCAGTATATTGGAGGTGTTAGTATATAGAAGGGGTGTCAGTATATAAAAGGGGTGTCAGTATATTGGGGTGTTAGTATATAGAAGTGGTGTCAGTATATTGGGGTGTCAGTAGATAGGGGGGAGATGTCAGTATATAGAAGAGGTGTAAGTATACATGGGTGAGCCAGATCTGCTTCCTCCCCCTGTATACTCATTGGCAGGGAGGAGAGCGACTTGCAGGAATGAAGGAGGGGCTGGTGAGCTTACACTTTACTTGCCACTTGAGCGATACTAAAAAACATCCATTTATTTAACCACGTCAGCCCAGAAGGATTTGCCCCCTTAATAGTGCGACGCTGTACCCCACAAATGGAGCTTTCTTTTAGTGGTATTTGATCACCTCTGCAGTTTTTATTTTTTGCGCTATAAACAAAAAAGAGCAACAATTTTGAAATAAAAATAAATTTTTGCTATAATACATATCCCAAAAAAATATATAAAAAAACGAATTTATTCATCAGTTATACCGATATATATTCTTCTACATATTTTTGGTAAAAAAAAATCACAATAAGCGGATATTGTTTGGCTTGTGCAAAAGTTATAGTGTCTACAAAATAGTGGATAGATTTATGGCATTTTTATTATTATTTTTTTTTTAATAGTAATGGCGGCGATCTGCGGGACTGTGACATTGCGGCTGACAGATCGGACACTTTTTTGGGACCATTGACATTTATACAGCGATCAGCGCTATAAATAGCCACTGATTACTGTGTTAATGTCACTGGCAGGAAAGGGATTAACACTAGGGGGCAATCAAGGGGTTAAATGTGTTTCCTAGGTGTGTTCTAACTGTAGGGGGGATGGGCTGCCAGGGTCATGACAGAGATTACTGTTCCCGATCACTGGGAACAGTAGATCTCTGTCATGTCCCCTGTCAGAATGGGGAATCGCCTTGTTTACAAAGGCAGTTCCCCGTTCTGCCTCTGTAATAGGCGATCGCGGGTCACCGGTGGACATCGATTCCGCATGACCCACGGGCACGCTCCCGCATTGTGTGCGAGCGCGCACCGCCAGTAGGGAGCTTGCCCCCACTATTGCGCCTGCGCGAGCTGCCCTACAGCTACGGCTGTTTAAAAAAAATCTCAATAAGCTTATATTGATTGGTTTGCGCAAAAGTTATAGTGTCTACAAACTATGGGATACTTTTATGGAATTTGTATTTATTCTTTTTTTTTACTAGTTATAGCGGCAATCAGCGGCTTATAGCAGGACAGCGACATTGCGGCAGATAAATCAGACACTAAGTGACACTTTTTTGGGGAACCAGTGACACCAATACAGTGATCAGTGCTAAAAACATGCACTGCCACTGTACTAATGATGCTGCCAGGTAAAGGGGTTGTAAACCCTCAAGGTTTTTCACCTTAATGCATTCTATGCATTAAGGTGAAAAACCTCCTTTAGTGTAGCAGCCCCCCAGTACCCCCCTTTTACTTACCTGAACCCTGTCTTTCCTTTGCCGGGAACGAGCACACCAGCTCTCATGTCCTTACTGGTTTGATTGATAGCAGCGCAGCCATTGGCTCCCGCTGCTGTCAATCAAATCCAATGACGCAGGGACGGGGCTGAGTCCTGCTGTCTGTGTCAATAGACATAGCAGCAGGACACGGGAGTGTGCCCGCATGAGTGCCCCGAGGGAGAGCGTTTCTCGGACGGGGCACTTGAGAAGAGGAGGAGCCAGGAGTGCCACTGAGGGACCCCAGGAGAAGAAGATCGGGGCCACTCTGTGCAAAACCAACTGCACAGAGGAGGTAAGTATGATGCCTCGTACACACGTAGGGACTTTTGCCGGCGGACCTAGTCCAGCGGACAATCCCGCGGGACTTTCCGGCTAGGTCCGCTGGACTTTCCGAGGGTGTGGACTTGCCCACACACGCACGGACTTCTCCAGCGGATAATCCGCCGGCCAAAAGTCCGCGGGACTTTTGAAAATGAACGGACTTGCCCACACACGGAGCAGTCCGTTCATTTCGAACGTAACTTCAGGTTACGTAGCTAGCGTAGGCAGTAAATGCCGCCGCGCTAGCTCCGCAAGCTGGCATGGATTTAAAGGGAATCCCCACGCCGAAAAAAAACGGCGTGGGGGTTCCCCCCAAATCCATGTCAGACCCTCATCCGAGCACGCAGCCTGGCAGGCCAGGAAAGGGGTGGGGACGAACGAGCACCCCCCCCCTCCTGAGCCGTACCAGGCCGCGTGCCCTCAACATGGGGGGTGCCCTGGGGAAAGGGGGGCCGTGCGGCCCCCCCACCCCAAAGCACCTTGTCCCCATGTTGATGAGGACAAGGGCCTCTTCCCGACAACCCTGGCCGTTGGTTGTCGGGGTCTGCGGGCGGGGGCTTATCGGAATCTGGGAGCCCCCTTTAATAAGGGGGCCCCCAGATACCGGCCCCCCACCCTATGTGAATGAGTATGGGGTACGATGTACCCCTACCCATTCACCTAAGGTGTAAAATGTAAAGTACAAAAAACACACACACTTTTGAAAAAATATTTTATTGCACTGCTCCGGGGGTCTTCTTCCGTCTTGGGGGTCTTCTCGCCGGACTCCTCCGCTCTCTTCTGCTCTTTTACCTAGCTCTTTCACGAGGGGAGGAGTCCGGCTACCTTCTTCGTCGTCGCCGCCGCCGTCTGGGGGTCTCGATCCGCCTTCGGGGGTCTTCCGGGGGTCTCTTCTGTTCTTGCGGCGGTCGTCGTCTTCCGCGCCGCCGGCGCCTTCTTCTTCTTCTTGTCCTTCTTCTTGTCCTTCTTGTTCTTCTTCTTCTTCCGATGTTGACCCGACGCTCTCTCTGCCGGAATGCCTGTGCCGCTCTGCGCTCGGACTTATATAGGGACATGGGGGACAGGGTCACATGCACATGTCACATGGTGACCCCGCCCCTTGTGTTGTCACAGTCCCGGAGGATGCTGGGACTGTGACATCGCAAGGGGGCGGGGTCACCATGTGACATGAACATGTGACCCTGTCCCCCATGTCCCTATATAAGTCCGAGCGCAGAGCGGCACAGGCATTCCGGGCAGAGAGAGCGTCGGGTCAACATCGGAAGAAGAAGAAGAACAAGAAGGACAAGAAGAAGGACAAGAAGAAGAAGAAGGCGCCGGCGGCGCGGAAGACGACGACCGCCGCAAGAACAGAAGAGACCCCCGGAAGACCCCCGAAGGCGGAGCGAGACCCCCAGACGACGGCGGCGACGACGAAGAAGGTAGCCGGACTCCTCCCCTCGTGAAAGAGCTAGGTAAAAGAGCAGAAGAGAGCGGAGGAGTCCGGCGAGAAGACCCCAAGACGGAAGAAGACCCCCGAAGGCGGATCGAGACCCCAGACGGCGGCGACGACGAAGAAGGTAGCCGGACTTCCCCGCTCGGTAAAAGAGCTTGGTAAATGGCGGGGGAGTCCGGTGAGAAGACCCCCAAGACGGAAGAAGACCCCCGGAGCAGTGCAATAAACTATTTTTTCAAAAGTGTGGGTGTTTTTTTTTACTTTACATTTTACACCTTAGGTGAATGGGTAGGGGTACATCGTACCCCATACTCATTCACATAGGGTGGGGGCCGGGATCTGGGGGCCCCCTTATTAAAGGGGGTTCCCAGATTCCGATAAGCCCCCGCCCGCAGACCCCGACAACCAACGGCCAGGGTTGTCGGGAAGAGGCCCTTGTCCTCATCAACATGGGGACAAGGTGCTTTGGGGTGGGGGGGCCGCACGGCCCCCCTTTCCCCAGGGCACCCCCCATGTTGAGGGCACGCGGCCTGGTACGGCTCAGGAGGGGGGGGGCGCTCGTTCGTCCCCACCCCTTTCCTGGCCTGCCAGGCTGCGTGCTCGGATGAGGGTCTGACTTGGATTTGGGGGGAACCCCCACGCCGTTTTTTCGGCGTGGGGGGAGTCCCTTTAAATCCATGCCAGGTCACGGAGCTAGCGCGGCGGCAGTAACTGCCTACGCTAGCTACGTAACTGAAGTCACGTGCTAAATGAACGGACTTGCCGATGAGCGGCAAGTCCCTTCATTTCAAAAGTCCCGCGGACTTGCCCACTAACGGCGGGATTGTCCGCTGGACTTCCAAGTCCAGCGGATAATTTGAAAACAAAACTTCAAACTTTAGTCCGCCGTACTTTGGCGCCAAAAAGTCCGCCGGCGCCCACACACGAGGGGATTATCCGCTGGACTTCAGTCCAGAGGATAATCCCGCGGGATTGTCCCTTCGTGTGTACGCGGCATAACATTTACCTTTAGATATCCTTTAAAGCGGAGTTCCGCCTGAAAAAAAATATTCCCTTGGCTCCTGGTGGAGGCGCCGGCATCTTAAGTAAGACCCCTTTCCTGCATAGCGATCTTTCACTGGAAGTGGGAGCAAATACCTGGATTAGACAGATATCTGCTCCCCCCCTGAAAGGTGCCAAATGTGACAACAGGGGGGGGGGGGAATCCGGACAGCGGAAGTTCCATTTCTGGGTGGAACTCTGCTTTAACATCAGGGGTGATCAAAGAGTTAAATGTGTTCCTAGGGGGTGATTACTGTGTGGGGGAGGTGCTTGTACTGTGGGAAGGCAGGGATCCTTGTTCCTGCTTAGTAGAAACACAGGATCACTGCCTCCCCTTCTCACAGAACCGTGATCTGCCTTGTTTACATGAACCCCTTTGAAAAAGTCACGTTGGCAGTGACGCAACGCGTCAGGGAAAGAGAGTCGGGTGACATCACTGTTTTCGATCGCGGCAGAGATTGGAAACTTTATATGTGAAGCGCTGTTTGTTTGACATTTTTGTAAGTGCATTTCTTTTATTAAATTCAGTTTATTTTAAATGATACACTATGGAGTCCTCCCTTTTCTCCTCCTAAAACATTCCCTGCTGAAACCCGTGGAATTCTGAGGATTGACCAGGCGGAGTGAGCAGAGTCTTAGAAGCGCTATCACTGCAGGAGACCCGGAGTGGAGCAGAGTGACCTCATTAAGGCTTGTTTTGCCTTGACTTAAGGTGAGAGGCTGGGGAAACCATTGGTTCATGCACACTGGGGATCGGTTGCATGAATCACTGATCTGATTGGATGAATCTAAATTCACACTGAAAGGAGAGTGCTGCAATTATACTTCACAACTGGATTGCACAGTTTTTTGCACATATTATTGGATGTTTTGCATTTATTTGAAGAACTGTGCATCTATCACTTGATTGGACTTATTTTGGATTTATTTATTACTCATTATTGCTGATTTTTAGCACATTTATCAATTTGTTGCACATTTTCATTTTTATACATATTTTTATTTACCTTATTTATTATTTAATATTTTTTATTACATAGATTCGTATATATCTTCTTATTTTTGCACAGCTTTGGCCAAATTCTTTTTTTTTCATCATACAGATTTTGCACAGTTTTAGTCATTACTATTTTAATTTGGGGCGGCACAGTGGTGTAGTGGTTAGCACTCTCACCTAGCAGTAAGAAGGGTTGCTGGTTCAAATCCCAACCACGACACTACCTGCCTGGAGTTTGCATGTTCTCCCTGTGCCTGCGTGGGTTTTGTCCCAGTACTCCAGTTTCCTTCCACACTTCAAAGACATGCAGGTAGGTTAATTGGCTTCTGTCCAGAAATTGGCCCTAGTATATGATACCTTGGATTGTGGGCTCCTAGAGGGTGTGAGTGTGCATTGTACAGGGATAGGGACAATTGTGGACACTCACTCAGGTTGGACTGGTATCTTTATTCAACCTTACTAACTATGTAATTCCCAGTCTTTACTATTTTGCACTTTATTTCGGTATTCACACATATTATTTGCACCATTGTTACACTTAGATGTGATTATTATTTATTAATTAGTAATTTCTAGATTTTTTATTGGTCTCTACCTTAGTTAGCGGGGTTTTTTGCATTTTAGTGATTTCTTTTTTACACTTTGCCCACTAGGCTAATTTTCCGCTTATTCATTGATACCTATCCATTTTTTTACCCTATCAGCTTACCTTATTTGGTTATTTGGAATAAGGATTGAGTGTTTAGTCTCAGCAATTGGCTATATTTGTCTGATTACCCTAGGATTAGATGCTCACGAATTGTGTTAGCACTGATTTTTTTAATCATTGACTATACAATACTGATGAGACATTAACTGTGAAGGACGCTATCTATTCCTTTGGATCTATGTTATGTGTCACTTCCAAAGGTTTATTCTACTTTGTAGCTATATTTGATCCTCAAGCGCCACAAATCAGTTGGGAGAGTGATACATTGTTGCACGGAAGAATTTTTATACTATTAATGGTTGCTTTTATCTTTATTATCCCTATTTTAGTGGATGGTTTGATTTTCACTATTTCTTTATTATTTTAGCGCCGCAGTCCTCTATTAATTTGTAGGATAATTAATTAATTTGCTGTTCTGCTTCTCTCTGGAACAATCTGCGGGTCACGGTAGACATCGAGTCCACCGGACCCGCTGATTGGCTCTCGTTGTGTCCAATCACAGCAGGAGCGGGTCGCTGGTGGCGTGCGTGCTCGCCCCATACCCAGAAGAGGCGATCACATACAGGTACATATTTCTGCACAGGAGTGCCACCTTATATATATATATATATATATATATATATACAGTATGCGGGTCAGCAATCGGTTAAAAAGGGGTTTCTGGTTTGTGATGTTCAGATGTGCTATAGTTCCACTTTAATTCTTAATTGCACACCCACGCACCGAGAAAACACATCTGCCTTCACACCCGCCAGAACGCATTGGTACCGCAGTGCCGTGGGTTTTGGTGCAGCGTGATTTTAAAATTTATTTTTTGCGCATTTCACATGCATAGGGCTAGGCAGCCCATTAAAATGAATGAGTTGCCCTAAACCAGACAAGTATTCACATCTCACTCATCATATCCTAAAATAAAAGAGAATGATTCCTCATTTCAGGGCAGTGGGCGGGGCCATGCAAATTATTGCCACACCCCATTGGCCAGATACACATCCAGATGTGCAGGTGTATAGTACAAATATATTACAGTCCAATGTGCACACAGCATTAGCTGGTATGGTAACAGCACAAACATTACTGACTTGTATTCCCCTTCTATATACAGTGGTTTGGCATTTGAAGCAGACACACAAAGACATGCTGCGGACAACTCCTCAGACGTCGTTTTACCGCCCTGCTCTTTATTGTGCGATGTGCGTGCCTTCCCTGTTAGCAGACTACAATACCCACAATGCATCAGCAGCCCCAGCCTGGCTTCCACCCATTGGGAGCTTATGAGACGGGTAGGCAGGCGGCAGCCAATCAAAGAAGAGCTGCGTGACTGACGGGCCTCGCAACGCTTCCATATATGGAAGACGTGTGTAGTACGTGCGGGAGCGCAATGTAGGGGGCATGGGGCTGGGTCCTGGTGACAAGTCTGACGTCATCGCCGGGCGACTCCATCAGGAAGAGAAGTGATCAGGGAGAAGTATGCTGAGGAGCATTACAGTGACAACCACCGGAACAGTGCGCCTCTATTCCTGGGTGTAAGGTAGGAGCTGTGTGTGTGCGGGAGGCTCCTGTGTGTCGTGTTATCGGGGTTGATGAAGGGCTCAGCCCCGGCAGAGCATTGCAGCTGTGCAGTGCAGGGCTCCTTCCTCCACCTCTCCTGGAGGAGGTGCATTGCACAGCTCGACCTGTCTATGGGAGTTTTTCCTCAGAACCTCAACTGATTTTCAGCTTGCATTGAAAACTGCAATACAGGGAATCTGTGCTGAGGCCAATTTGCAGGCTGCTTCTGGAAATGCCAGTTCCCTGGCTGCCCTATGGATGCAATGGCTTCACTGCTTTCTAAGTCACAGATCTGGAGTTCTGACCTTACTTGTTGTGGATGAAATTAGAGTGAGCCAGGCAACTGGCATTTTTAGAGAGTGGCCAGCAATGGCAGTGCCCATATTCTGCTCTATACAGGGGAAGAGGGGGTGCCTCTGTTGGGATCCTGCAGTTTTATTCCTGGAAGGTCACACTTTATGGAGGCATCTCCTGTGTTTTTTAGTGGAAGGCTTTCAGGGGTGTCAACCTGGCGGCCCTCCAGCTGTTATGGAACTACAATCCCCATAATGCCTCTGCCTGTGAGAGTCATGCTTGGAACTGTCAGCCTTGCAATGCATCATGGGACTTGTAGTTCTGCAACATCTGGGGTGCCGCCAGTTTGAGACCCCTGCTTTAGAAAGAATCCTGGCCTGATGTTTGGTGCAGTGTTCATCACAATGGGGACGGATGGTAAGACAAAGATTGGCGCACAGAGAAAAAGGCACCAGTTTCTGTATGCGTTATTCGTGTTTTTTATTTGCCAAATAGATAAATGTCATGCAACAGTTCTATCATTTGTTACATGATGGTGGTGCCCTGACTGCCCCACCACTACGGTATTTACACAACGGGTCTACCTTTTAGAACAGTTTTAACTCGGACCTTTTGCAAGCGTGTGATTGATTATTTTAGTACATGCTATCGAACATTAAGGCCACTTTCAGAAATCAGGTCCACCTGTCAGTTTTTTTAAGGTGGACCTTATCAGACCTACCAGTCACCCTGATGGACAGACAGATGTAAACTGTTTACACCCGCCTACCTCCAATCTTATGCAGTCCACTTACAAAAAAACAGAAGGGGGATCCATCCCCCTCTGTATGTCTAGGCAGATTGGATCGGAGGAGAGTCGGGTGTAAACAGAGACAGCGGAGTCCATTTACACCCGGCCGCCCATAGAGCAGATTGGGCTTTGTCTGTGTCCGCTCTGCATAAACTGAGCAGACACGGACGTGTCCTCCGCATGCTCTGCTCTGACCTGCATGAGAGCAGCAAACAGGCATTTACATGCTCATCTATTTACATTCAGGCACAGTGCCTGTGTCTCAAGGTGACCGCACTCACGTGCATATTTGGAAGTGACGACTTCCCGCGCCGGCCATTCGAGACATCAGAACACCGGCACCTGAAAGAAGCCAGGAAGAAGATGCCATTGTTCTGTCAAAAACTGTCCGGCCATCGGATAGTGATCGCAGCGATTGCACAGTACAAAGGACAAGGAGATTCTGAAAATATCCGAGGATGAACGGTGCCTGCGCCGTGAGTCAAGGTTCAAGCCCCACCATCCAAGTGGACATAGGGCTGCACATAGTTTCTAACTCTATGTCCACTTGGATGGTGGGGCTTGAACCTGGACTCACGGTGCAGTCACTGTTCATCTTCGGATATTTTCAGAATCTCCTTGTCCTTCGTACTGTGCAATCGCTGCGATCACTATCCGATGGCCGGACAGTATTTGACAGGACACCGGCAAGGGATCTTGCAGATGTCAAGCTGTTAAAACAGAGGTAAGTATTTTTTACTTAAGGCAGAACTTTACCCATAACAACCTAATTAAAAAATGTTTTTTTTGGAGTGTATGCATGGCACATACCCTCCACATTAATAATTATGCTACTAAAATTAGCGTGTGATGTAAATTCCCTCTAGCATTTCTCCTGGTTTTTTTTTTCTTTGCTGGTCCCTGCCATTTTGCTACAGCCCAGAGCCCCTGAACAGCAGTAAATCATAAAGCAGAACTAAACCCATCGATTCAATGGTTTCAAAAAAGTTACATTCCTGGAATGTCTGGATTGCTAACTTTCACATATGCTTGTGTCAGCAATCAAACTGTCAAACCATCAAATGGCTGGTGTCGTAACTGATCACATGTGCAGTACCATGGCAGTTCCATGTCAAACAGAAGCAGCTTCCTTGGCTATAAAGGTTCAATTCTGCTTTAGGCCCCTTTCACACAGATTTTTGCCGCGATTTTAAGGAATGCCTGTGTAAGTGGCATCAAAATCGGACCAAAGTAGTGCAGGGACTACTTTGAAGTCGGAACGCCTTGAAGTCGTACTAATATGAATGGCTGTCATTGGAAATCATGGGGAACGACTTGTCATGCTACTTTGCAGTCCCAAAACGTGGGACAAGTCGTATAAGTGTGAAAGGGGCCTTAAAGCTGTCGGATACAAACCGGGCACAGTGCTTAAAATTTAGAAAGCAACTGAGCATGTGCAGAGTAGGGTGAGACCGTGTATTACTAGATTTTAAAAAGTATAGGCACTTATTTTTAATGTTTTACATCACTTTAGGCTGGCCCTTTTTGTCGATCTTGCAGGGCTTGGTTTTCTGACGAACGTTCCACTTTAATTGCACTTAACGTTACCCATAACAACTTGATAAAAATAATGCTCTTTAGCAAGGAACATACATTCCACATTAAAGCGGTAGTAAATTGCCACTGAAACAAAATTAAGTGGCCCCTGGCGCTGTCCTGGATACCTAACTCTGCAGCCCTCACCCCGGTCACGTCACTCCTGCGCATGCACGTGGGAGCCCTTAGCTCCAGCACGGGGCTCTGAGGCTGCATTCACACTACAGCGTTTTGAATCGCAGGCATATTTGCCGCAGATCTGCCCGTGATTTGACAGCGCCGCGGTGTAAATGACAAAACACGGGACTCTCATTCGAGATGGCATTAATTTGAATGACCTCTCAAATCGCGGTGCGGGTCTGCCATGATTGTCACGCAATAAAACATGCTGCAACCCGCATCATGCGACGCATGTCTCCCCAAAAGTAGCTCCTGAACTATTTTTGGGCGACGTGTCCCGCGATGCGGGTTGCAGCACGTTTTAACGCGCAACAATCGCAGGTGAGCCGCACCGCAATTTGAGGTGTCATTCAAATGAATGGCATTTCGAAATCGAGTCCCACGTTTTGTCATTCACACCTCAGTGCTGTCAAATCACAGGCAGACCTGCGGCATATCTGCCCGCGATTCAAAACGCTGTAGTGTGAATGCAGCCTGAAGGTACGGCCCGGGTATGCTGTCCCTTCAGTGCGCATGTGCCAGTGACGTCACCGGCATTATCGCTTGTGACTATCTCCTGAACGGTGCAAGTTTAGGAGATATTCTCTGTACCTACAGGTAAGCCTTACCTGTAGGAACAAGTTCAAAATTGGAGTTTACCTCCCACTTTTATAATTACGCTACCAAAATTGGTGTGTTCTGTAGAATGCCTCCAACATTGCTCCTTTTTTTCTTCTTGCTGGAGGCTGCCATTTTCGGAAGCCTCAGCAAAGCCTGTGAGCTGGGAGAGCCATTACAGGCGGGCACAGTGTTGGACCAAGGTAAGTAAAGGGGGTAGTTGGGGGGGGGGGGGGGGGGGGGCAATATTACTACCTGTTTTTGCCTCAATGCTGAGAATGCATTATTGGGCTTTACAACCACTGTAAAGTAGTTGTGAACATGCAATGTTAGACTTTTTCAAATACTGTTATAAATATGCACCATAACTGCCTTTACTTAGTTTCAGAAAAGATCTTTCTTACCTTAGCAAGGTTAAAATAATTCTGCAACGTGACCATACATCTCTACTTTATGATAGTGGGGGGTTGGGGTTACAGGGCACTGTGCAGACAAAAGTGTGCCTTTATTCCATAGTCTGTTCAGCCTAAGGCAAGATGCGGGCTGAGCTTGAGCTGGAGAGCGTGTTCAAGAGGCAGGCTGTCATTGGTCAGGGGGTGTGGCAGCTGAACACAGTACCCAATACAGGATTGCTGTGTGTCTGCACAGTGTCCTGTACCTGTATGGTCAGCCAAAGGATAAAAAACTGACCATGCAAGCGCAGATCAATTTGTGTGCTTTATGTGGTCCGTTTAGAACAGGGATATGCAATTAGCGGATCTCCAGCTGTTGCCAAACTACAAGTCCCATCATGCCTCTGTCTCTGGGTGTCATGCTTGTGGCTGTCAGGGGCTGCCTCATAGGACTTGTAGTTCTACAACAACTGAAGGTCCGCTAATTGCATATCCCTGGTTTAGAACAAGGAAGAAAGGTGACTGGCAGGATCAATTAAGTACTGCAGATAGAAGAAATACATGAAAATGATCGTCTGTGATCACTCGCATAGAAAAATAAATAAATATTTGGGGTAACCTACACTTTAAGGGGAGTGGAATGGGGTTATCTGTGAGATGCACTTTATATTCTGTGGGGTTATGAATAATAATCATGTGATTTGTGTTCTGCTATTTCAAAACGTGTGCAGAAGATGAAAGCAAGTGGTCACATGCTATGACATAATCTGGTCTGTGTGAACAGAGATTAGGTGCACAGCAACTTTACACCACAGATACACAGTGAGCATGACTGTTTGTTTACCTTGTATACACACCCATAGCTTGAACAGGACTGCAAGACGCTACCTGCGTTCTCATATTCAGGAGTGATGTGGGCCGATGCAAAGCAAAACGCTTCTCTTATGTATGTAAGTGATCTATTGAGAGTTTTGTCTATTTAGTAATGGCATTCAAAATGCCTTTTCTAACAGAAAATGCTAGTGTGGGCTTGCTGACAGTGCCGTATTTTGTTGAAGGTAAGGCCAGTTTCACACTGAGGCTGTTTTTAGGCTGGAAATGGCCTCTAAATAACGCCTGAAAACCGCCTCCCATTGATTTCAGTGTGACTTTTTTACACTGGGGCGGTGCGCTTACAGGACGTTGGGGAAAAGTCCTGCAAGCAGCATCTTTGGGGCAGTTTGGGAGCGCTCCCGAAATGCCCTGCCCATTGAAATTAATGTGAAGCGCTGCAACATGCTTTTTTTTTAGCCCCTTTGCCCACTAGCGGCAGTTAAAAGTGCTCCGCTAGTGGCTGAAAAGAGCCGCAAAAACGAGCGGTGCTTTTGCGCTAAGTCGGGCACTGCAGTATCAAAGTAGCTTAACCGACATAAATGTTGCTTGTCTGTCATTTAAAAGTAAAAGCTTTTATATATTTACAACTTAAGTGTTTTTAATAGGAGGCCATGGTTCTGCTTTTGAAAGCTGAGCTCCAGTCCAAATATAAGATACACATTAATACACCTCCTGTACAATGCCTGCGACTTTAAAGGTGGACTTTAGCACGACTTGAATGCGACTTCTTTAACCACTTCAGCCCGGAAGGATTTGTCCCCTTCTTGACCAGGCCATTTTTTGCGATACGGCACTGCGCCGCTTTAACTGACAATTGCATAGTCATGCAACGTTGTACCCAAACAAAATTTGTGTCCCCTTTTCCCCACAAATAGAGCTTTCTTTTGGTGCGGAGGTGGTGGATACTCTGGCAGGTGGTGAGGTATCAGGTACTCTGGCAGGTGGTGGGTACTCTGGTGAGGTGATGGGGGGGGGGGGGTGATCTGGGCACAGAGGTGTGTGTGTGTGTGTGTGTGTGTGTGTGTGTGTGTGTGTGTGTGTGTGTGTGTGTGTGTGTGTGTATGTATGTGTGAGCAGGGCTCGACAAATCCCCAGGCGCCAGGTCGCCATGGCGACCAGATCAAAATCGCACCCTGGCGCCTAGGCTGCCCACAGCCAGCCCACTCACTATAACTCCCGATGGCCCCCCCCCCCCGGGGCCCAGACATGCAGTGCATTAACACTGACCGCCGTCCTCCTCCCTCCACACTCAGTGCGGTGCTTGATGCTTGCCAGAGCCGCTGAGTGTGTGAAACTGACAAGTAACTCAGAGAGGAGGGAGGAGGATCTGTCAGATTTGAGCTTGAGGTAGGCGGGACCCGGCTGTGGTGGGCGGGACCAGGGCCGGTACAAGGGGGGGCGGAACAATTTACTGGAGGAAGGGGGGTGCAGCCGCAGGGGAAGTGCCCGCAGTGTGCTGCTACAATCTGTGGCTGGACACTGTCTGTGACTGTACACGCCGGCCGCGCTACTGCTACATAGTTACAGCGATGTGCTGAGTGCGCTCCTGCACCCAGCACATGTACACTGTCTGTGACTGTACACGCCGGCCGCGCTCACTGCTACATAGTTACAGCGATGTGCTGAGCCTGCGCTCCTGCACCCAGTACAAGCCTAAGACGGACCGACCCTTCCCTGTCAGGCAGAGTATCTCTGCCTGACAGGCGCGCTTCCTAGTCCTGGCCCGGCGTGACGTCAGTGAGACGCTGGCCAGAGGCGGGATGGGAGAGGAGTATGAAGTGCTGCTAGTCGACCTGCGAGTGCAATCTAGAGGAGGAGGAAGTAAGTGTACATCGCAAGTAAGCAGTTTGCCATCTGCAGATTCATTTGTAAACTGTTTGGATTGGAGAGGGGAGGTTAATTACTAATGGCATTGGTAATGTGCAGCATGTCTTGGAAGAGCTCTGTATCTAATCATAGAATAACTTCCCCACCAAACAAGTCAGTCCTCTGCAAGGTTCCCCCAGTGCCAAAGGTTCTGATTGCTCTCTGGGCTGTGATATTACATATTATCAGGTGCAATGGCAGTGGCAAACACAACAACCTCCTATAGACCTACACACACTTATGTGAACTGTTGTTGCTATTTTCTTAAGAAAGGGATCTGCACTGTCTGTTCTGATCACATTTTAATAGATGAAGATGCTGTGACTGGCTGCTGTACCCTTTATAAATTCTGTTGATGGTATTGTTTGGTCTCATTGATTAGAAGGACCCCATGCAGCCCCAAAACTTAATGGTGCCACTAAATACAGCACAAAGGGGTAATTACCTGCCACTGGTCACTAATGCATCAGTGACCACTGACCAGTGCCAATATATTAACCGCCTCATGCTGCAAATTACAAATGCAATTAGTAATTACCCACTTGCCGACCCGCCGCAGTACATATACTGCAACAGAGCGGCAGCTACAGGTACTGTGACGTGCCTATACGTTGTTGCCTGTTTCAGGGTTTCGCAGGGTCCCGCCTACTCCCCTGTGATTGTACACAGCGGGAGCCTGCCAGCAGATCCCAACCAATGATTCATGGATGGGACCTGCTGACCAGCTGTGTCAAATGACAGCCCAGAGCCCTGTGCTGATAAGCATCACAGGGCTCTTTACAGAGGGAATCATTGTTTTTATTTTCTCTTTTCCCTGCAAAGGGAAAATAAACAAATCGATCAGTAGTAAAAAAGCAGCACACATTGTTAGGCACACTATTTAACTTGCCATTTTCACCCTGGGCACTAGATGACCTTGTCCCGGCACTGGCGAGGGGGTCCAATGTAAGTTCACCTTACAGATTTTCTTTAAGTTGAACTTACAATTTAACCATGTGCCGACCCGCCACAGTACATATACAGCAACGGGGCTGCAGCTACAGTGTTGTATTGTTGTATTGTAGTGTTGTATTGTTTGAAGTGTTTTCTGGTTTTGAAAGGACATTGACTCTTTCTTTATACCGGGGGGGCGCAGTTTGCCATCTTCTCCCTGGGCACCAGATGGTCTTGTCCCAGTACTGGGCGGGACCCAGCAACTATCAAACACCAGCCAATGGGGTCTGGGCGGGCCACTACGTGTATGTGGCGTTGCCCCTTTTCTTAAGCAGCCCAATCATTGGCTGGTGTTTGATACCTGCTGGGTCCCGCCCACCCCGACATTAAGCTCAATTCTGACAGCTCCTCTCTCCTCTCTGTTACTTGTCAGTTTCACACAGTTACTGAGTGCTCAGTGTGAAACCTGCCAGTGCCAATTAGTGCCATGTGCCACCGCCAGAGCCAACCAGTGCCTGCTAGTACCACCTGCCATAGCCAACCCGTGCCACCTACCCTTTTTAACTGGCTCCTAGATTCCAAGCAAATTTGTCAGAGCCAACCAGTTCCATCTGTTGCCAGCCTTACTCTATCTGGTCAGCCCATAACCCTGATGTAAAAGCGTTACATTGGAGTTATTGACTGGGTGCTCCGTTGTGAGTTAGGGTTAGAGGGCGAAAATGACTGGCCTTACCCCTGGAGCCAACAATCCATACCACTAAAAAAAAAAACTGAAAGTGAAATGAAAAGGTCCGGGAGCTCATGGAGAACGTTACATGGAGGCAGAAAAACACAGTAAGAAATGTTTGTATGAAAAGTAGATTACAGGGCTATTAAGTAGTGGATGGGGTATGGATTAATTTGACATAATAAGGATATGATTTAGTGTCCCTTCTAGGCCTCATGCACTTGGGGCGTTAGAAAAAACGAGCTACAAAGCCACTACCAACAGCAGAAAAAAGCGGCTGTAAAAAAGTTGCTTTTAGTAGCTTTTTGCATTGGCGTAATGCGCATTTAGCAGCGTTTCTCTGCATCTTTTTAAAATCAATGGTTCCCTATGGAAGCCCATTGATTTGAAGTCGGATCATGGCTTGTGTGCTGAGGATCTTGAAGGGGAATCTCTCACCAAGACGATACCAGACCCTATCTGAGCATGCAGGTCAGGAAAGGGGGGGGGGGGACAAGTGAGTGCCCCCCCCCCCCTCCTAGACCATACCAGGCTACATGTGGTCAGCATAGGGGGGGGGGGGGGGATGGGTGCTTTGGGGCAGGGGGGACCTGTGTGAATGGCTTGTCAGATGTTTTTTCACTTTAATGCATTAAGGTGAAGACTTTTACCTTTACAACCCCTTTAATAAAAATGTATTGAAAGGGAAATGACATGGCACGGCCTCCTCACTATGTATAGTGGAATATGTGCCACAGAATTCAATGTGTAGGAATCTTTGCAAAGTAACTTCAAGATCATTCATATTTAGGCATAGGTTAAAAATAAACTACCATTTATTAAATTAATGTATGATTTCACATTTTGACCATAGACGCACTTTAAAAAGGCGCCGACATTTTCGATAATACCAAATATGCCATGGACACATGGGCTAAAATGGTCTTTAACACCTTTCCACCCATGTTATAGCTGGGAGACGACTACAGCGCGGCTCTCCAGTTCTGGGAGGACGTCCTTTCCAGAACCATACCTCCCGCGCATCCCCCCCTGGTGCCTGCGTGGGCAGGAAGGGGGTGAAAGTGCCCAGTATTGAAGTGGTTAATTTACAACGCATTGTTGTGTCCTAATAACTCATAGGTTATACCACAAATGTATGACCGCTATTTTCAGATTCTGTAGGTCTGTAAACTTTACTTGCGTCTCAGTATGGCTACGGCAGGTATATACGGGAGGGGCACACCAACTGTTTTGGACTTTCAGATCCAGAATTTGAACATTTTTACACTGCAGTATTATGTTTTTCTACTTGATTCCATTTGCAATGAATGGAGCAAATTCTGTGTGGTTTTTCCATGAAAAGCAAGCACTTCTGCTTTCTGTTAGCTCATGTACTTTATTCTGTGTATAGAAGTACAATGTGTAGTTGTTTTTCTTCTTCTTTTTTTTTTCTTTTGGTGTGTGGACA